>CM053774.1:106563887-106609462 GCA_028658325.1 Potorous gilbertii | reverse complement strand
GTGGGACTACCTGAAAGCCATGATCAAAAAAGAGCTGAGACATCATCTTTCATGAAATTATCAAGGAAAATTGCCCTGATATTCTAGAACCAGAGGGCAAAATAAATATTGAAAGAATCCACAGATCACCTCCTGAAAGAAATCCAAAAAGAGAAACTCCTAGGAATATTGTAGCCAAATTCCAGAGTTCCCAGGTCAAGGAGAAAATATTGCAAGAAGTTAGAAACAATTCGAGTACTGTGGAAATACAATCAGGATAACACAAGATCTAGCAGCTTCTACATTAAGGAATGGAAGGGCTTGGAATATGGTATTCCAGAAGTCAAAGGAACTAGGATTGAAACCAAGAATCACTTACCCAGCAAAAGTGAGTATAATACTTAGGGGAAAAACTGGTCTTTCAATGAAGTAGAGGACTTTCAAGCATTCTTGACGAAAAGATCAGAGCTGAAAAGAATGAACACTATGAAAATTCCTTAATGATTGAAAGATAATGCGTAGAATGAAAACTATTAGTCAATATAATAAATACTCAAAAATTTTGAACAAAATCCTGTCAAAAGGATTTCTTTGATTTATCCAAGAAATCACTCATTATGACCAAGTGAGATCTATATCAGGAATGGATAGGAAAACAATTGACATAATTAATCATATTAAACACCAAAACATCCCAAACTATCTTATCATCTCAGTTGATACAGAGAAACCTTTGACAAAGCGCAACACACTTTTTGTGAAAAATCCTACAGGTATAGGGGGTACCTTCTTTTAATACCATGAAAAGCATCTAACTAAAACCAAAAGCATGCATCATATATATCATGGATAGGCTAGAATCTTTCCCAATAAATATGAGTAGAGCAGATATTCACTCTCCCAACTATTGATAAAAGTTCTGGAAATCCAAGAAACAGAAGTAAGACAAGGGAAAGAAAAGATCTAGAATATGAAGAGATGATGAAAAGAAATAGATACATAGGGGGCTAGCACTTCCTATAATAAAACAGCAGTTATCAAAACCATCTGGTTTGGTTAAAAATTGAGAGTATACAATAAAAGGTAGAATCAGGAATAATGGAACTCAATAAATCAACGTTTGACAAATTTCATAGGAAAATACTATTTCATTTAAAAAATGTTTCTGAGAAAACTGGAAATCAGTCTGGCAGAAGTTAGGCGTAGACAAGCATTTGATACCATATTCCAACAATACATTCTAAATGACTTTAATATTAAAGATCACAGTTTTAAAAATTAGAAGAAAAGCAGAGCATGTACCTCTTACAGCTACTGGGAGAATATATATTCTTAACCAAAGAAGAGATAAGGCAATTACAAAAAAAGTAAAATAGATAACTTTGATTACATGAAACTGGAAGGTTTCTGCACAGAAAAAATAATGCACCTAGGGCAAGAAAGGAAATAGTTAAATTGAAAGAAAAATTTACATGGAGTTTTTCTGATAAGAGTTTGTTATCAAAGATAGAAAGAATTAATAATTATGCATAACACTACTAGCCATTCCCCAATAGATAAGTGGTCAAAGAATTTGAACAAAATCCTTGTTTTGAACAGTTTTGAAAAGACAAGTTGCAAAGTATTTGCAACCATATGGGAAAATGCACTAAATCACTAATAATAAGAGAAATTCAAATTGAAACAACTTTGAGTTATAACCTCATGCCCATCAGATTGTATAAGATGGCAAAAAAAGATGGCAAGTGCGAGAGGGGATGTGGAACAGTAAGACATTAATTCACTGTTGGAACTGTGAACTAGTCCAACCATTCTGGAAAGCAATTTGTCACTATGCCCCCAAAAGCTATTAAACTCTTTCATTATACCTTTTCACCCTACCTATTTGATCTATATCTGAAAGAGATTTCAATAGAGAGAGAAAAAGGGCCATATATACAAAAAAATATTTATAGTAGCTCTTTTGTGTTAGCAAAGAATTAGAAACTGAAGGGATGACCATCATTTGAGGAGTGACTGAACAAGGTATGGTTCAAGAATATAATGAAGAAATTTTGCTATAAGAAAGGATGAATGGAATGCTTTCAGAAAATCTTGGGCAGACTTGTATGATCTGATATAAAGTGAAGTGAATAAAACCTGGAAAACAATTTGCACAGTAACAACAATATTGTAAACATAGTCCACTCTGGAAGACTTAGAAATTCTGATTAACCATACAACCACTATTCCAAAGGATTTGTGATGATGTTACATGGAAGTGGATGTTATCCACCTCCAGAAATTGAATTGATGGACTCAGAGTGCAAATTGAAGCATTTTTTTCTTCTATTTTTCTTTTTCTTAGAATATGGCAGAAATTTGTTTGGCATGTTTACATATTTGTAATGGATTTAATTTTTCTTGCTTTCTTGATGAGTGAAGGAGGAAAGAGGAACTGGAAATAAAATAGAATTTATAAAAAGAAAATCACATAACTGTTCTGACTGGGTCCACTACAAATTTGTGCTACACAGCCTCACTATCTTACTGATAGTGTCTAATACCTCTTCTCTCCCAAATTTTCCTTCACAGACTCCCAAACACTTACTTACCCTCTCAACTGAGAACTGCCTCATATTTTACAGAAAAAAAAGTCAGTCTTTTTGTCTGAGCTCAATCTTCTTCCCTTTTTCCCACCTCATATCCCACAGTTGCCTTCTGTCACTATCTTCTCCTTTACCCCTATCTCACATGAAGAAGTGACTTTATTCCTTAGCAATGTAAACCCCTTAATCCATCAATTGGTTAGTTATCATCTGTCATTCTTGAAGAAGACCAAAATGACATCACATTGTTGGAGTCAAGGTACAGTGTGTCCAACTGTAACTGATTAGACCAATATGAGCTTGGAAGTAAGACATAAATAGACCACATGAACATTTGGAGTGGAGATGTCTCTAAATTTGCACATTTCATTTGCTTATAAAGCACAATGCCTTTTTTGATGTGGGCACACCATACTGGGTGTTCCTTTGCCAGTATCTCCCATGTCACAGAACCCATTCCAAAGTTCTTCATAGAATCTTTGGGAGTATCCTTGTATCATTTTTTCTGACCTCCATCTAAATGCTTGTCTTGTGTGAATCATCTGTAAAATAATCCATAATATGGTAAATAGTAAAATAGGCAAATATGTTTGGCATTCAAACAATGTGACTAGTCCATCGGGGTTGTGCTCTCTGTGGTAGAGTTTGAACGCTTGACAGTTTAGCTTGAGAAAGGAACTCAGTGTTTAGTATCTTATCTTGCTAGATTATCTTCAGACTCTTCATGAGACAATTAAAATGGAAGCTATAAAGTTTACTGGCATGTTGCTGGTGTTTCACAGGCATACACCAATAAGGTCAGCACAATACCTCTGTAGACCTTCAGTTTGGTAGGCAGTCTAATACCTCTTCTCTTCCACATTTTCCTTCACAGACTCTAAACACTGAGCCTAAAGAGTCTTTCTGATTCTAGGTCCAACATTATATCCACTCTATCATCTGGTTGCCTGGGAAATCCTTAATTGTATCCCAAAACACAAGTGCTGGATAAGTTTGTGTGCCTTGTCAGAGCATGTGGCTAGTAAGGGAGGAATTTTGTTTTGGAATTCTCCATAGTTAATACATAAATGTATTATACTGTTGGGCTTTTTGCTTTATTATTCTTTGCAAGCATCTCTACTTGTCACTGGTGCACAATTTCTCTTTTTATTTTTATTTTTTGACAGTCATTGAGGAGTGGATAAAATGTTTAGTCCTCTAGCTTGTTGTTTTGTGATCCAGAAATCCTGTATTGGATTTTTAAACCATGAACTTGTTTTGGGATTACCTAATAAAAATATGATACCTGTAAGAGAAGAATCTTAATTTGGTGGTTCTTGTCTTTCAACTAGAATTTCATTTGATTCACAGCATTCCAAAGAAATTTTATTTTGACTATATTTTTATTTTATTTACTTTGAGAATGTAAATAGTATGAGTATTTTGCAAAGATAAAACGTCCTTTTGTAGACATGTATGTTCTGTTTTGTATTATGATACTTAAAGAAATTATAGTGTTCATAGTCATGCCACGCAAGGTGGCAGCACATGACAATTTTATGACTTTTAATATTAAATTCAACCTATCACTGTGAATTTCATGTTTAAGATGTAAACTGCTTCAGAGAGAACATTTCTCTCTAAATATCTTCAGTAATACTTCACTAGAATGTTTATGCTTAGATGTCATTCATCTGTGAGGGGGCTCAGGACTGTTTGCTACTTGAGTGCTGATCAAATCATCTATGCTCAGCTTGTCTACAGCAGCTGGCCATGGTGCTGATAAAAACAGAGTCTAACACTTTCACCCCAAGGCACAACACAGAACTTTGCATATGAAAGGACAATAAACATTGGTTGTATTGAGTAATAGGACCTCAGAAATAATTACAGTCACATAAAATTGCAAGTAGAGTGAGCCATTTCTCTTTCCACCAGTGTCATTGAATTATCAATCAATAGCATTGGACTATCCAGCAATGAAATTTATATTATGCTGTACTTGCTGATCTGATGTTGATTATCAGCTGACTCAGCTGTTGTTAAGGGATGTAAGATTCATTCTCTGCTTTCCTTTCTCCACTCAGTGATTCATGACAAGAAATTCTCAGAATTGCCTTAAAGATAATTTCATTCTTCAAAAAGTGGAGTAACTAACAAGATTATATTACATATTAGAATTGATTTACATTAACAGGGAAGAATTGATCACCGTGGTGAAAATGGTACACTGGAGAAAAGTGAGCACTACCCCCTAGAGTTTGTGACAGAGAAGAAAGCTGGTATGAATGTAAGATTTGGGGAAAAAAATAGGAAAGAACACCCAGAAAGGAAGGGAAACTCTCCAAAAAATGAAATTCTGAAGTCACAAAGGAAAATAATTCAGTTGAGGAAAAGAATGAGAGTTGCCTGAAGAGACTTCTGTGGATATATGAGCAAAAACCAACTAGTGTATATTTTGAAAATCTAACAAAGATGAAAGCAAGGGAAAATAGCAGAGGATGACTGATCTTGTAAATATAGTGTTAAAATTCAGGATGTGCTGAGACGGCCGAGAGAAACCAAGGAGAACTAGGTGATTAGATGTTATGTACTGTAATGAGAATGTCTCAATTAAGCAATCAATATACCAAAGGTTTTAGATTAAGTTAAAAAAAAGTTTTGCAAGCTACTGGATGAAGTTGAGTAAGGCTGCATGAGAAATGTGTTTGGATTGAGGGAAGAAATTTGGTCTTTCCTTGTGAAGAATCTAGAAAGTAGCAGAGTAGTTTAAAAATGAGAGACTGGAACTAGTGTTGAGCCAGGGGAGAGTGTTCCAGCTAAATCCCTAAAAAGGAATTATTTGGATAGGAGGTATAGGGGGGAAGGACAATGGCTCAGCCTTGACCTAGAGTTCTTCCTCTTTGGTTTGAAAACATCAGCTTTTCCTTGGCATCCTCATAGCATCAGAGTTAGCAGTGACCATCAGTAGTTTCTGTATGGAGAACTGAGGTTGATACTGCATGTGATAAAAGAAAGAAAGATTCAGTGCCCCATGAGGAATCCAACAGAAAAACTACAACATATCTAAGCTAACTTTCCCCTGGACTCTGTATGTACAGGTAGGAGAGTATGTTAGAGACATTTTTGGTAGGGAGGGGGGAAGTTTTGTATTTGTATAACATTATAGTAAATACCTATTTCTAAAAGTTAATTAAATCTGGCTGACTCATTGATTCTACTGACAATCATTGAAATGGGAACACAGTAGTGGAGACTCATGAGCTATAGTATTAGAAAACAAGCCTCACACATCAGGGATACCCCTAGAATCTGGAGGTGAGATATAGTAGCCACCTTCTGGGGACCTGATTTACCAGTCTACAAAGGTTGGAGAATAGCTCCAGTGCGCATTTAGTTTTATTAGGGAAAAGAGGACAGATATTCAAAGGGATAGGACTATTTTTGGAATGAATGAGAGAATCTTAGTAGCATGTAAGAACTATTCCTTCATATCCTTTTGACTACTGCTCTACTGGACAGTGGCTTTTGGCCCTGTTAACTGAGAACAAAACCCAGAACTGAAATAATTTAGAAAAAAGTTTATTAAGTCATTCAGCAGAGGGGACAGCCAAAAAAAAAAAAAAGGGAGCAGACTACCCCCACCCCTCAAGTGCCTGTAACTTACACATATAGGATTTTAACAAAGGAACAAAGAAAAAGTCATTGACTGGTCAATGTGGAGACAGTTTTCAGATAAAATGCCTTGGGTTACTTGAGATGTATAAGGGGAGAAAACTCCTCATGGTCCTTGCATTAATCTCTGAATCTTACTGTGTTTCTGGTCAGTACAACCTGAAGTCCTGAGTTAAGTATTAAACAAATCTGGTCTCTAAGCAATAACCATGCAGGGCTAGGTTCCAACAATACCATAAAATTTTTGTAGTCTCATATTTCTACATATTTTTGATATCAGAAATTTTTCAAGGAAATGTGATACAAAGATTTGGTCTGTCTTCATTTTGCTCATGAAAAAGCTTTCAATTAATATATTCAAAATAATATATTTAATCTTTTGTGAACATTTCTATTCTAGGTTTAGTTAATAATTCATCCCTCCCCCAGTATAGCTCTGAAAAGTATATAGTGTGCTTCTTTTCTAATTTTTTATGTCATTATCTTTAATATTCAGTTCACATATCTATTTTGCATTTATTATGATTCAGGATGGTGGTTAAAAATAATTTATGCTCGATTGTTTTTCCTAAAGTTGTTTTTGAATGGCTAATTATTTCCTAGATGATTTATGCCTTTTGGCTTATTGGACAGTGGGTTGCTGAGTTCATTATTTCTAGCTCTTCCTTTTCTAATCTGTTTCATTTATCTACTTTTCTGTTTTTAACTAATACCAAATAGTTTTAATGATTACTGTTTTGCATATAGTTTGAAGTCTAAATGCTATTCCTTAGTTCCAAGTATGATAGGTTGAATGAGTACCTCAGGCTCCAAATGGGAATGAAATGACCCATTTATATTCCATCCAACAGTTAAAAGAAGGCTTACTTAGTCAAAGCAGGGAAAGGATGTTCATTAAAGCAGTAGTCTTGATTCAACTGATGACATCTATCCTATGCTGTTATTAGTCCTGCTACTGGTACTTAATAAAAAAAACCTTAGGGAGGAGCTCTAGTCCTTCATGCATTTTTATTTTAATACTTTCAAGGTCAGCAATTTAATGTAACTTAGAAAGTTACACCAGTGGAATTCCTTAGTCCCTTGAGCCAATTAGATCTTGAGGAGAATTTTTCTCCTTTATTTTTTTGGTTAAATTTCTTGGATAGTTTTTGTTGTAATATTGCTTAAATTCCCCCCATATCCATTCCCTGCTCCTTTCCAGTGAACTAATCCATATAACAAGGAATATTTCTGTTAAGAGGAAAAAAAGAAAAATAAGAGAAAAAATCAGCAAAAGCCAATATATTAAAAAACTGGAAACAATATGCATTGTTCCATAAGGGTAGGATGTGTGTGGAAGGAATCTCCTCATACCTTTTCTTTGGGACCATACTTTTTCTTTATAATTTTGACATTCACTTTATTTTTCTTTTTATATTTTGGTTGTTCTTTTTCATTTACATTGTTGTAGACAATAAATTGCTTTCTTAACTATGATTACTTCTCTAAGTATCACTTCACATAGGAATTTCTATGCTTCTGTGTATTTATCACAGGAATTTTCCATTACATTTATGTATGACACTTTATCTCTTTCTTTTCTAGCACAAAAAGTGCTACTACAAATATTTTGGTGTATATGAAGACTTTCTTATCAATTGCCTTTTTATGGACATTTATAAGAGTAGAATCTGTGGCTCAGAGGGAATGGACATTTTAATCACTTAATTTGCATAATTCCAAAATGACTACTATACCAATAACAAAAGGTCCAAAATTCAAATTAAAGGATATTTATAATCCATCTAACAGTTAACAAAAGGAGATGTGTTCCCACAACCACTCCAAAATTGACTATTCCCATTCTTTATCTGCTTAGTCAATTTTTGGGGACTGAGGCAAAATCTCAGAGTTATTGTTTTTTGTGAGGCAATTGGGATTAAGTGTCTTGCCTAGGGTTACACAGCTCGAAGGTGTCAAGTGCCTTAGGCTGCATTTGAACTCAGGTCCTGATGCCGGGGTCTCAGTGTTATTTTGATGGACATTTCTGTTATTATGAGTAATTTGGAGCATTCTTTCAAATGGTTGTTAAGATTTTGTAATTCTTTTAAGAAATGTTTGTTAAGGGGAACAGAGTCAAAATGGTGAAGAAAAGGCATGGACTTCTCTGAACTATCCCAAAGCCATGATCAAAAAAAGAGCCTAGACATCATCTTTCAAGTAATTATCAAGGAAAACTCTTCTGATATTCTAGAACAAGAGGACAAAATGGTAATAGAAAGAATCCACCAATTACCTACTGAAAGGTATTCCAAAATGAAAGCTCCCAGGAATATTATGACCAAATTTTGGAGCTTCCAAGCCAAGAAGAAAATATTGTAAGCAGCCAGAAAGAAATAAGTCAAATATTATAGAGTCATAGTCAGGATAACATAAGTTTTAGTAGCTTCTATGTTGAAGTATCTGGGCTGGGTGTGGGTTGGAATATGATATTCCAGAGGGCAAAGGAGTTAGGGTTACAACCAAGAATCACCTATCCAGCAAAACTGAGCATAATCCTTCAGGGGAAAAAAAAAGACCAGAGCTGAATAGAAAAGTTGTCTTTCAAATACAAGATGCAAAAGAAATATAGGACAAGAAAAATCATAAGGCATTCAGTAAGGTTAAAATGTTTACCTTTCTACATGGGAAGATGATACTTCTAACTCATAAGAATTTTCTCTTTATTAGGACAGCTAGAAGTAATATACATAGGCAGTGGATACAGGTATGAATTGAATATGATGAAATGATCTCTTAAAATAAAATTAATAGAAGAGAAAGAAGAATATACAGGCATAAGGGGGAAGGAGGAGAGAGAATGAAGTAAATTACTTCATAAAAGAGGCATGAAAGATTTTACAGCAGAGAGAAAGATTGGGGAGTTAGGTGGGAGAGCTTACATCTTACTTCTATTGGAATTAACTCAAAAAGGGAATAACACACACCCTCTGTTGAGTATTGAAATTTATATTACCCTATAGGAAAGTAAGAAAGGAAAGGATGATAGAAGTTAGAATGGACTGGGGGAAGCAGTAGTCAGAAGCAGGTGAAATTTTGAGGATGGACAAGGTGAAAGGAGAGAGGAGGATAAATGAGAAAAAAAGATGCAGGGAAATATAGTGAGTAATCATAACTGTGAAAAAATTTTGCAAGAAGTTTATCAAATAAAGGCCTCCTTTCTCAAATATATAGAACACTGTAATGAGAGTTAAAGATCTTCCCCCACCTGTTAATAAGCTTCACCTGGAGGTTCACTAAGGGAAGTTTGATTAGGGGAGGCTTGTTTTGGAGGAAGGTCCATACCTTTGTTAGTTGTTAATGAGGCACTGGTAGTATCATACAATTATACTATAATACATGCAAATATATTTCATAATGTATTTATCACATATTATAATTATATATCATATATAGCTATTGTATAGTTGCAAACTATATTTTATATTGAGAGATACATATCATGTATCTAAAATATATATTACATGTAGAAGTCTTTTCTGAATTTCTTTTTATCATCCTTTTTTTTGTTAAATACATTTCATAGGTATCTTTCTGACTTCAAGTCCAGCTCTTTATCGCAACAGGTTTTGAAAGCATTTTATATTCATTAACTTAGTTGATCCTCACAACAACTGTATAAAATAGGTGTTACAAGTATTAAAATCTCCACTTTACAGATTATGTCATTTAGGATTTTAAGGGATTGATTGGCCCATAGCTCCACAGTTATTACCAATGCTGGTATTCATATGTGGGTCTTTCTAATGCCAGTGCTGCCTCTCTTTTCATTTCTTGTCCAGTTTTTTTGTTAGGATCCTATGATTTCATCAGTATAAAGAACTGATGGCTAAGTCCATTCACTAAAACAGGTAAATAATGTGACTCAAACTTACAGCCTTAGAAATTTGCTGGTGTGTGGCGAGCATGATGAAAAGGGGTCACAGTTAGGATGACATGACCCTGATCATATAATTACTATGCATCAGAACCAGGATTGCAACTAAACTCTTCGTGACCAAAAGGTGTCCCTCTTTCCATTATACTACACACTCTCTCTTTTTTTCTCATTCCTTCCCCAACTTTCTCTACTACTAAGCTTCCCTAATATTATTGAAATAACCACCATCTTGTATTCCTCCTTCTCTCTAACTCCCATGTCTAATCTGTTGCCAAGGTTGTTGATTTTGCCTTCATAATGTTTCTGCCACTATCCTGTTGGAAGCCTTCATGAATTCATGCTTAAACTATTGCAACTATAGCCTCTGGTTGGTCTGCCTGCCACAAATTCCTCCTGACAGCAGTTCTGACTCCACTTAATTGCCAAACTGATCTTCCTAAAGTATAGGTCTGATTCTTACTCAATAAACTTTATTAGTTCCCTATGACCTCCAGAATCAAATATAAAATCCTTTCTTTTGACATTCAGATTCCTTTATAATCTGTTCCACCTCACCTTTTGGTGTCTTCTTATACTTGGTGTTGTTGTTCAGTAGTTCCATTGTGTCCAACTCTCCATGACCCTGTGGACCTTATTGTCCATTGGGTTTTCTTGGCAAAGATACTGAGTAGTTTGCCATTTACTTCTCCAGTGGATTAAGACAAACAGAAGTTAGGTGACTTGCCCCAGGGTCACACAGCTAATAAGTGTATGAGGGAGGATTTGAACTCAGGTCTTCCTGATTTCAGGCTCAGTGTTCTATTCATGGAGCCATTGAGCTGCCCTTCTCGTACCTTACATCCCTCTAGGTACTCTTCAAACCAGTATCACTGGCCCCTTTGCTGTTTCTCAGATGAGATAACTGACCTTCCCACTTCAGGCCCTTTTCATTGACTATTTCCTGTGTTCCCCGATGCTCCCCATCCTTGTCAATGCCTTCTGGCCTCCACGGCTTTCTTCATATCCAACTAAAATACCATCTTCTACAGGAAGTCATTATTAACCCCACTTCATTCTAGTGCTTTCCTCTGCTGATTGTTCCCAATTTATCCCGTATGTAGCAGCTTTAATATTGTGTCCCCCATTAGACTGTGAGCTTTGTGAAATCATGGACAATATTTTACCTTATTGTATCCCACAGAGCTTGGCATATAGTAAGAGTTTAATAAATGTTGTCGACTTACTGAAAATCCTTTGTGAAATCTTGTAAATTCATGCTGATTTTTTTCTCCTTCAGGTAGAACATTTCTATTTCAAGTGCTCTTTAGATTTTAGGAACTGAATTGCTTTTCCTGAGTGAATATCAAATCCAACTATTTTCAGGAACATTATAAATATCATATGTTTCTCATACTGTACTTCTAGTTTTCCCTTTTCCAGGCCTCCAGGTCTTCTTACTAAACTTTTCATTTTCTAAGGCAGAATAATTAGAGGATCATAGATTTAAAACAGTAAGGTCCGTAAAAAGTTATCTGGCTCAACCAACTCATTTTACATGGGGAAAAACCTGACGCCCAGAGGGGTTGTGATTTTCTCAAGATCACTTCAGTAATAAATGATAGAGCTGCGATTTAAATGCAGTTCCCTGATATCAAGCCCAGTGATCTTTCCATCACACCAAGACTGTCCTCGAGTGAAAAAAGTTTGTTAAGGACTGAAACATATTTACTTTCAGTTGGAATTGAGATTGTTTTAAAATTAAGAATATAGTGGAAAAAAATGAACTTTCGTAGAGTTCTTTGAACATCCATTACTACTGAAGGTCAAAAATCACTCAGTTGTATATATCCTTGAAGGTTCAGGACAGAAAGAATTTACAAGATAGAATACTCAAGCTAAAGGATGAGAAGAAATCCTTTGGTTCAGCACACATATGAGAGAACTGAGGGTCTGGGAAGTAAAGTGATTCATCCAAGGTCGCACGGTGTTTCTAGGACAAGTTTAACCTTCAGAAAGATAGCAGTGAATAGTTGAAAGTTATATGTGAATATCAGGGGTAAATTGGTTTACTCATCTTTCTGAAATTGTTGAGAAAAGGAACAAGAGGACTTCATGAATGTGCTTAGGAAAATCACTGCTTGCAAATGTTATTAACATTTTCAAAATTTGAAATTCCTTAGAAACATGCAAGATGTGGGAGAGAAGCAACCTGAAATTATAAAACAAGATATGCTCAAAAGATCTGTCATATGTAAGAAAATTCCCCTGTAGGTTATTTAAGTTCACATATACTAAACGGGGACATCTTTGGGGAAGGAACATGACACTCATTTTGATAGGTATTTTGCTGGTAAATTATGACATTGACAGATGTGAATTGATGTATCACCCTGTGACCTATTTTGAACTCAGAGGTAAATAAAAGACATGAAGAACATTATTAGAATCTCATATCCTTCATATGACTTTCCAAAGGGACCAAAACTTATTATATGCGTTCTACTATTTCCTAATATTTGGAAGACACCAATGTTTGAAACGTTTGACATTAAAATCAGTTTTGTTTTTTTATTTCCCCTTTCTGATAAATAGTGAATATAAATCACAAATCTATTACTTATGAATTCACTTAATAATTACAAATAGTGTGACCAGCTGGGTCTTGCTGTTTATTTTGAAAATTTTCTGCAAATTCCATTAAGGCAGTAAACCTAAATGTGTTATAGTCTATTTTCCAAATTTCTGTTGCTGTGAATTAGAAAGAAGTCAGAGAACATAAGAATGAATGAGAAAGGATGCCTCCTTTTCACTATCTAAACTACATTTGAAGGGGTTAGCAAGTGAGGATTACTGTAGTGTTAAGCCTCATTCATTGGAAAAGTTCCTCCTCATTAAGTGCATATTTCTGAATTACCTTGTAAAGACTGATTTTGTTTCTCAAATCTGTCATCTTTCCTTTTCCCCAAGAATAAACCTCTTCTCCAAGCACCTGTGTCTTATCTGTTTTTTCAGTCACTGGCTTCATGATGCTAATAGCAATAGTATTCACCATATATGCTTCCGTGGCATGCCTGTATAAGGACATATGATACATCTGCAGAGCACCTTTGATGCTACAAAAATATGGAAGAGGGAAAGAATTCTGCTTCCAGGACAGTAAAGAGGAAGTATCGTGGAAATTCAGGGAGATACATTGAAGTATGTGTAGATATTCTGTAACTGGTTCTAGTTTGCTAGCTACAAAATTAGAAGTAGGCTTTCATTTAGTTCTCTAGCTAGAAATAGGGGTGTCTTCCAAAAGCCTTTGCCAACAAGACCTTTAACCATTCTCTTTGACTACTCTCTCTTAAGTTTAATTCCTTCACTGATTGCAACAGGTGAGAGGCATTACTACAAAGAGAAAGGTCTTGGGCCTTCTCCCTTCTGAGGCTGCTATGTGATCCTATGAAAATAGGCCTAGGTCATTTTGCCTCCCTGCTTGTTATTTTCTTTTTTAGGTAAAGGGGATTAATCTGGAAACTCTGACCTTGTGAGTCTTGAAAGATCAGGAATATAAGACTCTGGGAGTCTGGGATCCTGAGTACAGGCTGAGGTCTTAAGCCAGAGAGCAAGAAGTGACTTTCAGCAATGACATTTAGGACTCTGCACAATAGTAGCTGAGATGAAGAGTCATCCGGAAGTCATCACATCTGGCCTGAGCTTGGTGATACAAATGGTATATAGAAACCATGTCAAATCTTAGACCATTCTCTCTCGAGAGGAAGAAGGAATTGAGAAGAGTGTAGCCTCAGGATGGAGGGAAATGTTCTTATTTTTTATTGCTATATCCTAAAAGTAAATTTTCTTTTGTTGATTGATTTTAATGGGTTCAATTCAACAAATATTAAGCACCTCTATGTGCAAGGCACTGTGCTCAGCGCCAGGAATACAAAAAGAAGCAAAAGACAGTCCTTACCCACAAGGAGCTTACAATACAAAGGGGAAGACAACATGCAAATAAATATATACAAAGCAAACTACATGCAGGATAATAAGAAATGACTAACAAAGAGAAAAAACTGGAATTAATCAGGGCTAAGGTAAACTTTCTGTAGAAATTGGAATTTTAGTTAGGACTTAAATGAAGCCAAGCAATCAGGAGTCAGAGCAGAGGAAGGAGAGCTTCCTAGAAAGGAGGAACAGTGAAAGAAAATGCCTAGAGCTGAGAGATGAATATCTTCTTCACAGAACAGCCAAGAGGCCAATGTCACTGGATCAAAGTATATGTGTTAGGAATAAGATGTGAAAAGACTGGAAGAGTAAGAATGGGTTAGTTTATTAAAAGCATTACAGGACAGAGCAAAGATGGCAGAGAAAAAGCAGAGACTCGCCTAAGCTCTCCAAAATTCCCCGGCAAACAACTTTCAGTAACACCCCAAAACAAATTCTGGAGTGGCAGAACCCACAAAAGGATAGGGTGAAACAATTTTCCAGCTCAGGATAACTTAAGTCAGTAGGAAAAGTCTACTTCAACTGGGTGAGAGTAGAGCTCTGTTCAGCACAGACTGCACCAGTGTAGGCCATCCACAGCAAACCAACATCTGGCCTTGGGGGCAACATCAGGCAGTGTGAAATATCTCATTGGAAAAACAAGTGACCTGAAAAAATAGAACCAGGAGAGATAATTTAAGAATTATTGGTTTACCTGAAAACCATGACAAAAAAAAGAGCCTAGACATTTTCTTTCAAGAAATTATCAAGGAAAACTACTCCGATATCCTAAAACTGGAGGATAAAACAGAAATGAAAAGAATCCACTGATCACCTCCCGAAAAGGATATCCCAAAACAAAACCTGTAAGAACTTCCAAGTCAATATTGTAAGCAGCCAGAAAGAAGCAATTAAAATATCATGAAGTCACAACTAGGATAACACAAAATTGAGTAACTTCTACAATTAAAGGATTGGAGGGTTTGGAATACAATGTTCTAGAGAGTAAAAGAGCTAGAATTATAACCAAGAATCACTGATCCAGCAAAATGGAGTACAATCCTTTGGGGGTGGGGAAGGAATGGATGTTCAGTGAATTAGAGGACTTTCAAGTATTCCCGATGAAAAGACCAAAGGTATGACTTTCAAATACCTAGTCTCAATGGAAGCATAAAAAGGTAAACATAAAGCATTCAATGAAGTTAAACAGTTTACATCCTACATGGGAAGATGATATTTGAACTTATTCTTAGGGCAGTTAGGAGTACACAGAGACAGAGGGGACAGATATGAATTGAATATGATGGGATTATCTCTAAAAATAATACTAAGAGGTGAGAAAGAAGGAGAAGGGGAAAGGAAGGAAGAGGTAGAATGGGGTAAATGATTTCACAAAAATAGGCACAAAAGAGCTTTAATAGTGGAGGTGAAGATGGAGGGGATTCATCAGAATTGGCTCAAAGAGGAAATAACATGCAGGGTCACTTATGTATAGAAATCAATCTTACCCTACAGAAAAATAGGAGGAAAAGGGCTGATCAAAAAGAAGGCGAATTGAAGGAGGAAGTAGTAAGAAGAAAAACACTTTTGAGGATGGACAGGGTGAAGGTAGAGAGAGAAGAGAATAAATGGGGGAAATAGTTTGAAGGAAAATTTAGTTTAGTAATCATAACTATGAAAGAAAATTTACAAGTTTCTCTGATAAAGTTTCTTGCAAATATATAGAGAATTGAGGCAAATTTGTAGAAATAAGAGGCATTTCCTAGTTGATAAATGGTCAGAAGATATAATCAGACAGTTTTCAAAGTAATCAAAGCTATCTATATTTATATGGAAAAATGTTCTCAATTACAATTGATTAGAGAAATGAAAATTATAACAATTCTGAGGTACCATCCCACACCTATCAGGTTGGTTAACATGACAGAAAAGGAAAATTACAAATTTAGAGAGAATGTGGGGAAATTGAAACACTATTGCATTGCTGGAGCTGTGAACTGATTTAACCACTCTGTAGATCAATTTAGAACTATGCCCAATGGATTATAAAATTATGCACACTTCTTGACCCAGCACTACCACTATTAAGTCATCATCCAAAAATATTTTTAAAAGGCAGAGGATTTATATGTACAAAAACATTTATAGCATCTCTTTTGATGGTGGCAAAGAATTGGAAATTGAGAGGATGCCCATCAATTGGGAAATGACTAACCTATGGTACATGATTGGGTGGAATCCTGTTGTGGTATTATAAAAATGATAAGGAGGATCATTTCAGAAAAAAACTGGGAAGACTTTGATGAACTGACACAAAGTGAAATAAACAGAACCAGCAGACTTGGGCACATTAGCATCTATATAACATGATGATCAATTCTGAATGACTTAGCTATTTTCAGCAATACAATGATCCAAGATAATTCTAAAGGACTTATGATGAAAAATGCGTACTATCTCCAGAGAAGAAACTAATAGAGATCAAAACATAATTTAAAACATCTTTTTTTTACTTTTTTGTCTGTTTTCTTTCATAACTTGACTAATATGGAAATATGTTTTGCATGACTGCACATGTATAATTCATATCAAATTGCTTGCCTTCTGAATGAGGAAGTGGGGAAGGAGGGAGAAAATTTTGAACCCAAAATTATTCTAAAAAGTGTTAAGTTGCTTTTACAAGTAACTGGGGAAAGTAAAATAGAAAACAAATTTTAAAAATAAATGAAAAAATGAACAGCATTGCATGCCAATCAGAGCATTTTTTTTTATTTGCTCCTCAAGACAATGGGAAAGCCATTGGAATTTATTGAGTGTGAGAGGGGAGGTGACATGATCTGGCTTTTGTTTTAGGAAAACAACTTTAGTGGCTGATTGGAGAATAGATTGAAGTAGGAAGAGACTTGAGGTAGGCAGACCCACAGCAGGCTATTGCAGTAGTCAAGGCCTGAGGACTTATTTTAGAATAGTGGTGCTGTTAGAGGAGAGGAGGGGACATATATTAGAGATGTTGCCAAGGTAAATTTGACAGATTTTAGCAACAGCTTAGATATGGGGCATAGGGTGGAAAACTAGTGAGGAATCCAGGATGACTCTTGGGTTATAAGTTTGAGGACCTGCAAGGATGATGTTGCTCTCTACAGTGATGGGGAAGGTCGGGTAGGGTGGGAGAGTTTAGGGAGAAAGATAATGAACTCTGTTTTGAACATACTGAGCTTAAGATGTCTATTTTGACATCTAGTTTGAGATGTCTGAATGGCAGTGGAGATGCAGGATTAAAGGTCAGCAGAAAGATTGGGGCAAGAAAAGTATTTTTGAGGTTCATCATCATAAAGGCACTATTTAAATCCATGAGACCTGATGAGGTCACCAAGTGAAGTATTATAAAGGAAAAAGAGGGATAGAACCCTGAGGGATACCTACATTTGTAGCACATGATGTAGAGGAAGATCCAGCAAAGGAGCAGAGAAGGTGTGGGTAGATAGAAATGAAGAAAGCCAGGAGAGAGTGGTGTGCTATAAACTAGAGAGAAGAGAGTATTGAGGAAGAGTAATCAATGATGTCAAAGTCTGCAGACTGGTCAGGAAGAATGAGGAATGAGAAAAGGCTGTTAGTTTTGGCAGCTAAGAGATCATTAGTAACTTTGGAGAGAAGGGTTTCGACTATCATGTACTCTTCCTCTCTTTTATGCCCTTATTGTATATATATATGTGTGTGTGTGTGTGTGTGTGTGTGTGTGTATATATATATATATATATATATATACACATACACATGTATGTATGTATGTACTTTTTTCCTTGCCCTGTCTCAATTCTTCTTCAAGGATTTGCATGTTTATCTGAGTAGTGTACCTTGTGTTACAAGGTAGTACTTCTGGTGCCTGAACATCTCCACCATAACCAGAATGAGTTCTCTTACAGAAACATTATCCTCAGAGAAAGGATCCCTACAAGTCACATACTGATTTAAGAAACCACAAGTTAACATCTCTTTCTATTTATTTTGCTAATAATTTTCCAATTACATTTTGAGGCTTGTAGCCTCTGAACTGTGAGTTTGACACTCTCTTATAGGAATGATGCAATCATAGTCCTAACTAGTGACATTTCAGAGAATAAAATTCTTCAAAATTTTGAAATCCTCATGGCTTTAGCATGTAAATTGGCCAGTGAGGTAGAAAATCAGTTAGGAACCAATAGTAGTGAGCAGAGAAGCAGTTTCCTAACAAAGTTTCTTTTTCGAAGTCCTTGTATAAGGTTTTCCCAGTCATCTTCACAAATTAGAGCTGTACTGCTTATCCACTTCTAAATACAGACCTGTCAAGTAGAGAGAACTGCTGAGCTACCCACTCATTAGGTATCTTTACATTGATGGCAGTTGAAACAACCACAGTGATAGTGAGTGATGTCAGAAAGCAAATGGCAGTGCATAATCAATCACACATATAACAGGAAGTGATGATAGCAAGCAACATTTTACTCATCAAACACCATGAACAAAGCATATCTCTGCTTCAGATTATGCCTGAATGATATACATGGCTAAATAAAATACGTAAAAACATCAGAGGCAAAACACTAACATTCTTCATTTTCAATTAGTAACAATGTCAGAGAGAGGATATGAACAGTAGCTCTTTTGTTTCAATACCTGGTCAATTATTATTAAACAATCTCTTTTCAGAATACAAACTCAACTGCATAGTATGAAGGAAGCCTCCAGTGACACAACTATATTTGAACCAATTCAATAAGAAAAAAGTTCAATAAGCTATGTACTTACTAAAAAAAAAGTCAAAATTTAGATGTTTTCCTTCATCTATATTTCCTTAAAGTCTCAAGTTAATGTTTCTATTGTGTGTGTGCATGTGTATTTTATAATTGAGGTGCATGTTCACTTATGGGAAAGAGAGTTGCCTGGCAGGAGGCAGGCTTCCCAAATCACCCACATCCACGCCAACAAAAATCTGAAATTCACAGAATACAATGAGAAACTAGAAAAAGTAAGTTCTTCCACCCCAGAACTGAACAAGAACTATTATCTAGCAGTCTTCAGGAAATAGGAAAAGAAGCAGTCAGAAAAGAAAAAAATTTGTTTGTAGGCAAACAACCTACAGCCTCCCACTGCAGCCAGAGAAGGATCAGAGACAGATATACTCTGAAAGGCTCTCTGTCCAGAGGCAGCAACAGCAGAGGGCCCCTCATGAAAGGTCTAGAATTCTTACAAAACTGCATCAGAACACCTGGGGCGCATTAGCAGTGGTCACAGAAGACCAACAACACTTGGTTTTGGATGGCCCAAGTGGCTGAGACTTTGAGACACTATGTCCTCCATGGAGGACCCTGGCTTCTAGGAAAAGACAGCAATGAACCTCAAAGATCAAGGCATCAGGGCTAATCCTGGAGGTCAGAGCAGGAATCTAAGAAATCCAAGGTGACATTAACCAGGGCTAATTCTACCACCCAAAAGTGCAGCAAGGGGCAGAGACTGGTCCTGTCATGAACCCCAAATTCAGGAACTAAGGAGATGAGTAAATCCTAGAAAAGGATAATATTTTAAAAACTATGGTAAAGCTAGACATTCTACCCCCTCCCCCAAGGAGTAACTCTTTAGCAACTGCAAGTGGAAAGACTGAAAGGGGAAAATAAAGATTTTCCATAAGGACTAAATGTAAGTAATAAGAATAAAATAAAATGAAAGCCTTAAAGGAAAGAATTGAATGGAGAGTACATAGCTGAATAAACTTTCTTTTCTTAGTAACGACCTGCCTTAGTAATCTCTGTCTTAATGGACTCCATGAAAACTAGAATATAATTCTAAAATTCTGTCTTTCTGTCTATTGTAGATCTTTGGTTCATGCCCCCTAGACTTATCTAGGCCCTCTCTATTCTCTACATTCCAAGGTATTCATTCCAGGCTGTACTCTCTAAGCAGTTTCTGCCATTGCCTTATATAGCTTAACTCCACCTCCCCTTTTCCATTGTACCTCATTGCCAGAATAATGACAATTCTGGCAGGTAACAGAGAGGACACTGCCCCATAGAGGACTATCTTGTCTCCATGCCCTTAATTATATAGCCTGTAAATGAGGCTTTCCCTTCCCCAGTCACCTTCTTTCCCCATTTGCCTCTATATCTCCTGTCTGAGTTCAGACCCTCCTACCCCACTACAGGTAGCAGTTGCTCCCAGAAGCTCTAGCTACCACCTTCCTCACCCAACAATTCTGAGAAAGGATAAGTGATATCCCTAAGCAATAAATCCTCACAGGCAATACCTTGTGGAAGTTCCCATCTCCCTTCAAAGAACATCTCTTTTCATCTATAGAAGCAATCATCAGTGGCACCTACTACGGCAAAAGACCTTTCCATTTTTCCTTCCTTCTTTTTTCTCCTTCCTCTTGCTTTCTTACCCACTCTCCTGAAGACTCTTCCCTTCTTGAGAGGTCCCAGGAGTCACCTTCCCCTCATTGCTAGCCCTTGACTACACCAGAGTATATCAGACATTTACCTCTCTCCTCCTCCTCCCTTTCATTTTGTGCATCCTTTAATGTGTAGATTGGTCACACACACCCCTCCCCCAAATAACATTGATTCATCTGTAAATAGGGTGACATGAGGTTTTTTCCGTAATGCCCCAAGCTTGCCGCTCCACTATCACCTTTATCTAATTTTTGTCTTCAGCCCTTTCTCCTTGAGTATATTTATAAAGATCTTACTGATCTCTCTGCTGCCACTCTGTTGGTGTCCTATGTTGCTATATTTGTTCACCCCTCCTGCACTTTTATTGTCTAGGGTATTTGAAAAGCAAATAATCTCTTGAGATTCGATTCAGATTCTTTACCACTGAATGTTCAAGCTCAAATTTTTAGGATAGATCACCTTGGGCTTCATTTTGAGTTCCACTGTTCTTCAGAGCACATTATTCCTTTCCCTCCTGCATTTTCTATTAGAAGCAGAAAAGTCTCGTATAATTTAAATTTTGTGTTCTTTGGTGGTCACTTACAGAATTTGTTGTTTCTTAAGAACTTGTTAAATTTAACCACTATGGAAGAGCCCCACTAAATGCAGAGACTCACCTGAACTCTCCCAAGTTCCCTTCCAAACAACTTTAAAATAATAAATCAAATTCTGAAGTAGCAAAATCAACAAAATGTTGGGACAAAAATTTTTTAGCCCAGATCAACTTAGAAGGTTGGCAGCAAAGATCTGTCTCAGTCATATGGAGGTCAGACCTGGAGCCCATTGCAGATAGTTTACCACAGGCCACACCAAGGTGCCAGCAGCACATCTTCGAAGCACTTCATAGGTGGCCATAGGAACTTCCGGAGCTGTCAGCTCACAAAATGTAAGGGCATCAGAAAACTAGTCAGAATGGGACTCTGCTGGCACTGGGTGCAGGACTGTAGTGCAATATCTGTATATAATTCTGGGTTGTCTTCCCAGAAGTAAGAGGAACACTAGTTCACTAATCCTAAATGCTTGTGGCCACAGGGGTGCAGGGGCCCTGATTACAGTTCCAGGACAGAAAGGGTGTCTGTCACAGTCCAGAGCATAGGCCAGGAGAGCAGTTACCATGCCTCTCCTTAGATAATATCACCTTAGAAGAAGTGAAAACCTATAGATCCCCAGAGAGCTCTCTGAAAACAGCATCGAAAGGCCTGGAGTTGTGCAGCAGCAGTCTGGAATGGCCCAAGTGGCTGAGGTTCTGAGATCTCTGGCTCTTTGTCATCTATAGAGAACCCTGACTTGTAGAATACATTAGTATTATGGTCCTCTTACCTATTTCTGGGAAGAATAACTGCCTGGCAGGGTCCCCTCCCACCCAGGAGTAGAGCTTAACTTTAATATAAAGTTATGTCAAGAAAAAGTTTGCAAAAATGAGGAAACAATAACAAAAAGAACTGGGCCATAGAAATTTACTATGGTGACAGAGAAACTCAAGATGCAAACTTAGAAAAAGACAACAAAGTCAAATGCCACTACATGTAAAGTTTCAAATAAAAGTGTGAATTGGGCATAGGCCCAAAAAAGACTTCCTGGAAAAAGAATTTTAAAAATCAAATAAAAGCAAAAGAGGAAAAATTGGAAAAAGAAATGAGAGTGATTATAAGAAAATTATGAAAAAGGAGTCAAGAGCTTGGTAAAGGAGGCACAAAAACAATACTGAAAAAAAACACCTTAAAAAACAGAGTAGGCCAAATGGTAAAAGAGGAAAAAATCTAAAAGTTCTTAGAAACTGGCCAAATTTAAAAGAAGAACAAAAATGAATTGAAGAAAAGAAGTCCTTAAAAACGAGGATTGGGCAATTGGAAACTAATGACTCCATGAGAAGTCAAGAAACAATATAACAAAATAAAAAGAGGGAAAAATAGAAATGTGAAATAACTCATTGGAAAAACAACTGACATGGAAAATAGATTGAGAAGATATGTAAGTATTATTGGACTGTCTGAAAGTCAGGATCAGAAAAGAGGCTAGATATCATATTTCAAGAAATTATCAAGGAAAATTGCCCTGATATCCTAGAACCAGAGAGTAAAATAGAAATGGAAAGAATTCACCACTCACTTCTTGAAAGAGATACTAAAATAAAAACTCCCAGGAATATTATAGCCAAATTCTAGAACTCCCAGGTCAAGAAGAAAATACTGCAAGCAGCCAGAAAGAAACAATTCTGTACTTTCAATAATTTCATAAATCCCAAGAGCAGAACTTAAAATGCAACCTTTTCTCTTATTTCTTTTTACTTCTGGATATGTAAATGACTCTAACTCTCTAGTGTCATTCATTTTCTTTGCAAATGTGGCTTAGCTGGAGGGATAGGTACCCTGTACATTGAGTCTATGAATGTCTTCTCTTTTGCCCTGAGCCAAAAGAAGGGTGAAGGAATGGAAGGAAGGGAGGTCAAGAAGATACTAGTGAAGGCAGTTCTTCCTCTGATCCAACTCAGTAGGTGGACATAGGAGTGATCTGTGAAAATTTTGACCAATTTGTTCATTTTCTGTTTGGGAGGAGAAAGTGAAGAGAGTAGAGATACCTAACCACTATGGTGACACCAAGAAGTGATAATTTTATGTAGTACATTTCTCCTTTTGAGATAATGAGAATGGTAAATAGACTGAGATGTAGTTTCTGACTGTGACACTTTTCTATACTTCTTAAGACCTTAATTAATTTTAACTAATGGTTTCCAAACCATGGTTTAAGGAATTATTTTCTATGAAAGTTCAAAACTATTTCTTAGTTTTATTTAGTGTTTAATGTGTTTAGATTTGTATTATCGAATTAGTCTAATGTGTTTTAATCATAAGTAACTTCACAATAAGGTTCAGTTCTCTAAATTCCTACATGGGAAGGTGATACATGTAACTCCTAAGAATTTTATCATTATTAGGATAGTGAGAAGGATAGACATAGACCGAGGGAATGGGTGTGAGTCAATTGTATTAAGATGATTTTTTTAAATAGAGGGATAAGACTGAGCGATACACTGGGAAAGAGGGGGAGAAAGAGGAAGAGTCAGGAAAATTATATCACATAAAAGTACACAAATAAAAGCTTTTACAATGGAAAGGAAAATAGGGGATGGTGGTGGACAGTGCTTGATCTTGACTCTCATCAAAATTCGTTCCAAAAGGGAAGAATATACATGCATACTAAATTGCATATAGAAATCTATCTTATCTCAAAGAGAAGTTGGAGGGAAAGGAGATTAAGAAAAGGGAAGAAAAATTAAGAGAGGCAACGATCAGAAGCAAAACAGGCTTTTGAGGAGGGACAAAGTAAAAAAGAGAGATGGATAAACAGAAGAAAATAGGATAGAGGTACTATGGTTCTGAGAAATAAAAGGACAAAAAAATAGAAAACAGTTTCCACATTCAAAAACATTGCATGTTATTAGGGGATGCAATGTATACAAGTAGAAATGTATGTCAAACAAAGGTTATTAAAAGGGGGAAGACATTACTAGCTGGAGACATGAAAAGTCTCATAGGAAGCACAGTGCTAACTTTTAAGGAAACCAGGGCTTTTAATGGGCACAAGGAAAGGAACGACAATGACAAAAATGAAACAACTCCTCTCTTCAAATAGCTTACATTCATTCCATCAGGGAAATAACATGTTTTAAAAAATTACAAAGCATAGGGTAGGGATTGACTTCTGATTTTACCAGTACGGGGAATACCTACTAAGATGAAGAAATTACCTTTACTAATGCAGGTCAGCATTTTCTCTGAAACTTGTCTTGCCAAGTTGCTTAAATCATTTAACTTCTCTCAGGCTTCTTTCCTCATTTGTAAAAACGGCATAGCATACACATATGTAATATATCCATATGCCTATATATGTATATATATATTATATTTTATTTAATAAATTGAAAAATAAAGGTAATTTAGTGACCATCATTAAAGTTTTTTGAGAACTGAGGAAAATCAATGCAAAATTCAAATCTCCTGGCTTGTAGCCCAAATGACTTTTAGCTTCTATTTTGCTTATAGTCAGCATTGTGCAGTGGGTAGAAATCTGGATTTAAAGTTGGGAAGAATTAAGTTTAAGTACTGATGCTCATTAGGTATATAACTATAGTCAGTCACTTAATGTCTTGGAGCATTAAGCAACTCTCCAAAGTCCTAAATTATAAAACTTTTTATAATCGTATTAAATTATGTGTCCTTAATATGCTGATATATTTTCTTTCTACTCACTCAGTAACTAGCATTTATTAAGTACCTACTAAGTGCAAGACATTGTGCTGAGCACTAAAAGTGAAGCTTTCTTATCTGGGAAGGGTCTTTACTCACACAATTTCTTATCTGCTAAATTAAACTTTTGACATCTCCAACCTAGGATGGACCATTGTAATTTCACTGTGATAGAGGAAATCATAGACAAAGCTTTATTCAAATGTATAATCTAATAAATGTCAGTGACACCATATGGCATCCTATTCAGCCGGTGGAAAACTACCTAAATTGTGAGCTCACTTCTACTGTAACTCTGGATTCCATATTATTTCTGCAGCATTGCATAGTGGGTAGCGAAAAAGCCTTGGTTTCAGGAAGATCTGAGTTAAGTCTTGCCTCTGACAAACGCTAGCTCTCTGCCTCTTGGCAAGTACCTTAACTGTTCAGTGCCTCAGATTGCAAGAGAAGTTGCTGATGTACATTGATGGAGTTTGCTCAACGCAGAGTTCCTTATACCAATTAAATCACAGTTTCAGAGGAAGAAAGGAAGGAAAGAAGGAAGGAAGGAAGGAAGGAAGGAAGGAAGGAAGGAAGGAAGGAAGGAAGAAAGGAAGGAAGGAAGGAAAGTAGCTATACTCATTACTGGGGTTTAGGTCCCAATTGTTCTAATTTGAGGAAGCTGCTTCTTTTTGAACAAGGAATGGTTCACTAACCATTAGGGGAATATTCACAAAGGTACAATTTATCTGCAGCATTTTGGGATATTCAATATCTCTTTTAGGAGGCTAGATCAGCTTATTTTCCCCTATGAATTCTCCAAAGCTCAAAAGAATCTCAAAGCCTGGACTTGGTAAAACTGTCTGCTAGATTAGAGTGCTTGATTTCATAAGCTCACACCTTAGGATGGTGCTTGACATTCCAGGGATTGTGACGTTCACGAGAGGACATCTTGCTTGTGACCATTAGGTCATAAGTATGGCCTAGGAGGTGCTAAATCTTTTATTCTGCCTTTCAATTCATGCTCCATACACCTATCTTGATTAATAAAATTAACACTACCCCTACTGCAGTAAAAAATTTAATGATTCTACAATAAAATACAAACTCTTTAGCTTAGTATTTAAAATACTCCACAACATACCCTGTTACCTACACTACTAGTATATTACTCTGTCACCCAGCCCAGTATTACTCACCTGTTAGTGACATATTCCTTTATACTTCATTTACTTCCTTTATGCATCTGTGACTGATTAGAATGCCCTCCTATTTCACCTCTCCCTCATAGAATTCCTAGTTCCCTACCAAGCACAATTCTCATGTCATCTTCTATGTGAAACTTTTTTTGATTCTCCAGTTATTCTCTCTCTCTCTCTCTCTCTCTCTCTCTCTCTTGAATTTACTTTTTATTTGCTTTGTAACTGATCGGTGCATATGTTCCAACTCCCTAGTGTGATGTTATCACCTTAAGGGCAACAAGTGTTTCTTTTTTGTCTTATATCATCAATTGTCTTATGCATAGTGCTGGAATTTGTTGAATTGTTATAAGCAAATTACCATGGTTCTAATTTGTACGTTGCATAGATATAAAACAAAATCCTATGTAAAACTTTGGGGCAATATTATTGCCCTACTATCAAATTAAACCATGCTTGAAACTCCTACTGTGGAAACACCTTACCTTTGCCTACATTGTCTTATTAAAAGGGGCTTTTAATACTTTAATAATTAAAATCTCCTGGTTTGGATTCAAAGCAAAGTCATGAAATACTGATTAGTATCGTATTAAATCTGTTATTCAAGATCTTTCTAAAAATTTAAACATTTCTCCTTAGATTTCAATGAAAGTAAAGATTATTTATCTATCTATCTATGCATATACATCATCTCTCTATATATATACATATATATATACATACATAATCTCTATATCTATAGCAAACAGAATAGAGAAATACAGACCAATATCTAATCTTTTGATAATTATTCTATATTTTCTCATATTTCTTTAGATGACAGTGCTGGGTTGGGGATAGAAATTAAAAACTGAAAACACATTGGCAGAAGCACACAGACTTAGGCATGTGGATATTTTCTTATTAACAAACTAAAAACTACAGCACAGAAGGTAGAAACATTTTCTTTTCAACAAAATAAAAAACAATAACATGGTGCCATTGATCATCTTATACCAGGTCTTATGAGCATTTGCAAAATATCCATTTGAAAATAAATTCAGAGAATGAGTAGGTGGAGAAATTCAACAGAGAGTCATAAATACTTCCAAATTAACTAAATATCTCCTTTGATATTTGTTAAGTTCAACACAAAGATCAGTCAGGTGAGGATGGTATGGTGGAAACTAGGATTCATAAGAAAGAAATCATACGGATCCCAAAGATGGTCAACTATGGGAATAATTTCTTTAAGAAAGGACTCAGGAAGTTCTGGGCTTCAGAAATAACAAATCATATCCAAAAATTTAAACAAATTCCCTTTCATTATTCAGGAAATATTTCATTATTGATGTGAGTCATTCCCAAACTAGATGCAAACAGTCAGACCATAAAGTTATTAGAACAAAGGTAAAAATTAATAAAAGAAAGTATACAAACACAAAAAAGAGATATGGCATGCAAGTTAAATGACTTCAATATGACCTTTGACCTATTTAAACAGTCTGCTGATGAAGAAAGATAGGAAATATGTGTATGTATCTGTATGTGACATTGTGACATATTGTAAGCATTTGCCAAGGAGGTTAAAAATTTTTAATCAATTGCCATGATGAGAAGAGCAATAGAACCTAGAAACCAACTCAACCAATTAATACTCTTATTACCCATCATAAAGACCTGACTGGTAACACCACTTTAGAATAAAAATTTTATTTCAAAATCTTTTGGAGGTACTACTGAGGATCCCACAGATAGGAAGCTGGACTTGGAGCCAGGAAGATCTGGTTTCAAATTTTGCCTCTGCAACATACTGACTCTATAACCCTGAGCAAGTCACCTAACCTCTCAGTGCTCAAGACAACTCTAATATTATAAATTGCAGAGAATGACTTTAATTTGTTTAACTGGGAGTTCCCTGCACCAGTGAAATTTTAGGTCTAGTGACTAGTCTATCCCTATCCTTTCATACTAACTATATCAATATTGATGTACTTTAATTCCTTCAGTACTATATCAATTAGATAAGAGATTTTAATCAAGAATTAATATTTATAGACAAGAACCTGTGATTCTTATAACTTCCAGCCACCGTCGCTGTGGAAATAGAAGGAGGTATATGAAACTGAGGGAATTTTTGTATTTTTCTTTGTTTTATGTGTTTTTATCTCCAAATTTCTAGCAATACATTCCTTTATACTTAGCTAGTCTCAATGGCAGACACAATCTATCGCTGAGACTATATTTGAAACCTTTCCAACTTGCTTGAATCTATGAGGTCTTGTCATTCACTAATATTATCTTTAAGAACTATGGGCATCCAATAAAAAAGTTATTTTTTATCATCTAAGTTGTTCTTCATATTAATTGCAAAAATGATGACTTTGGAGTCAGAAGGCATAAGCCTGAATCTTGGCCATTTCCACATATTCACCTGGGTGATCTTGGGCAAATTCCTCAGCCTCTCTGGGCACTAATTTCCTCACCTGTAAAGTGAAATAAATTGAAGAGATGATCTCTGTAGCCTAACTCTAAATTCTTATGAACCTATAACTCTAGAACAAGAACAGGGACCATTTATCATTTCATTTAGGCTTGGTAGACTATTGCTTTTTGATCATGACCATTAGCAGATTTTTTTTATAGTGTGAATTGAATCTTCAGAAATATAGCTGAGCTTATTTAGAATATCCAAGCTTATGAGCCAATATACATCGAAGTTTAGAATTTCTACATAGACAAGTCTCTATTGGTTTGAACAGTGAACCATTGATTAGTTGCATTATTTGAATTTGCACTGCATAGTTCCATTGGGCTAAAACTAATTGCCATATTTTACATAAACGGTGTAAATTTAAACACATACAACTGACTGGGGAAGCAGAAGACCCAAGTTCTAGTTGCAATTATGCAATATAAGTGACCTTATGCAGGTCACTTCACCTCTCTAGAGTTCATTTTCCTCATCTGTAAAATGAACTCCTTCCAACTCTAAAATTGTAAAGATTCTGGTTCTACCTTGATTGCAACAAACATTTTAGACCATCATTCTTTCATCTTCACATGCCAAAGACAAATTATTCATTAATTATTGGTCTTTAGAGCTTTAGCAAAAATGATAATGCCATCTGTGATTCTGAGGTGGTTTAGTTACAACTCTTTTGATCTTGATGAGTTGGGGTGATTTTCCCTTATTCAGATCTTTTAAAATGAGCATTTTCTTATGGAAAGTCCTAGTTATGCTACTTTAACTCAACCAAAAATTTGGGTGGTTTTTTTTGGTTGTTGTTAATATTAGCTCACTAAAAATAGCCTTTCAGTAAAATTCCAATTTTTTACTGAAGGCAGTTTCTTGGAAATAAAATAAAGCCATATTATAGTAATATGAACTACCTTGAAAGACCAGTCTGAAAATATATTTTCAAAGGAATTAATGTTGATTATACCAATATAGGAAGTAAATCCAAATAACTTAAATTGTTTTTTTTATTGCTTAATATGAATCTTGTTTTAATGAGTAATAAATTTATAATTAGTATTTTTGCATAAAAAACTATAGGTGTCTATTTTGGCGGATGAATGAGGAGATAAGAAAAATAACTGTAATATAAATTTTAATATGGAACTGCATAGGACAGGGCCAAAGAGTCTGGCAAAAGAAATTAAGAAGAGAGATACTATATATAAGAGAATGAACAAAAAGTGACTTTATAGAGGAGGTTGTGCCTGAGTTGGACCTTGAAGAAAGGGAAGAATTTCAACATATGGCAATGAATGAACACACACTGTGCTAGCTGCTAGTGATACAAATACAAAAGCAAGTTGGTTCGTGCACTTAAGGAGCTTAAATATCGTGAAGTATCTATGGAAGACTAGGTACAAGGGAAGCAGGGTTTGATTTGGAATCATAGTTGAGTGGATAGTTATACTCTTTCCAGTAGTAATGGTAACATTGATGTGATTACTGTTTCCAGAGCAAGAGAAAGTGTCTTGGAATCTTGGCAGATTGTTGAATGAAGTGTGAAATATGGTCTGTGCCCAGTTGGATATAGTGGATCTGGTGACTTTTTGCTTATTCAACTGTCAGCCAAGGTGAAGTACCAAAGCTGAGTGGTGCTAATGTGCTACAGCACATTCCCATCAATAAAGGACTGTGCACAAAGGCAAAGAGGAAGGAATGACTAGGAAGATAAGGGGGAATAGGTAATAGTATGTTATGGTTAAAATGTGGAAGGTAAGTACTTTACATAAATGTAGGAAGGGTAGTAAAATGTATAATTTCAATGATATTAATTTTTAAAATATTTTTATACAAATAAAATAAATGTAGCCAAGATCATAAGAAAATCAAAAATTCGAGAGAGAGGGTAGATTTTATAGGCACTTTCTCAGATAAATCTCAATATCTCAATATCTCAAATATATAAAGAATTTTGTCAAATCTACAAGAATAAAACTCATTTTGCAATTGACAAATAGTCAAAAGATGTGAATAGGCAGTTTTCCTATGAAGAAATGAAAACAATTTATAATCATAGGATGACATTTAGATTGTAAAATGTTTTGAGTACCAGAGTAACATACTTGCATTTTGTTTAGTAAACAATTGACAAATACTAGAAATTTTTAAGCAAGAGTGTGTGGTCTTTAGATTTATGAAGGAGAGAGATTACTCTGATAGTGCTATGAAGGATAGATTAAAAGATGAGCTAAGAGGCAAGGAAACCAGTTAGGGGTTATTATTTAAGTGGAAACTGGTGCCTGAAGCCCAGACCTCCTAAACTACTAGTCCAGTCATGCAAAGTGTTTTCTTACACCAACCAACTGACCTAGAGAAAGCAAATATCATTTATTCCTATTTTGTACCTGAAGAGGGTAGGCTAAGAGAGAAGCGATATATTTGACATTAGGCAATTAATGAATAGCAGAACTAGAACTTGGGATCATTAGTTTTTAGAGTTGACAGGGAATCTATAGATCATCTGGTACAAATCCTTCATTTTACAGATAAAGTGCCTGAGGCTCATTAGAGACAGATCTTCTGATTTTAGGTCCCGTGGTCTTGCTTGTTTTTTTTTTTTAATCTATTCATGATCTTAATCATGAATGAACCAGATTCCATTTAGCCAAAAAGAGCATATATGTTGGACCATCCTAGTAAATTATTTTGAAAACGTCAACAGAGTGTCCTCATTAGCTTTATGTTTATTTAATAATTCAGTATGAAATGGTGGTCACTTTATGAAAACCTCTTCGTCAAATCGCAGTTCAGTGTTAGAAACTGCATTATAGCAGGTGGGTAGAAAGTTCAGGAATGTGATGAAACTCAGTTTATAAAAAGTCTAAGAAGTTAATGAAAGAGAGGTAGCCCCCTCTCTGTGCTATAAGATTAAAGAGGAAACTGAGACTCAGGCCATTAACTGAAGTCAAGGGTATAAACAACTGATATTTTTTGGCAGCGGGAAATTGACACTTTAAGAATTTTGCATAGCATAAATGACCAATGACCTAAAAAAATCAGTTTATTTCAATGCCTACAGAATTGGGAGATAGTGCACTTGATTTGGGTCAGTAGAACTGGGTTCAAATCCTACTTCTGACGTGTGACCTTGGGCAAATCTCAGACTCATTGATCCTTATTTTCCTCAATCTACTGACTGAAAGATTGGACCAGATAACATCTAAGGTACTGACCCAGATCTATAATTTTGTGATTATAGGATTATCATTTTATTTTACTGTAAATATCATTTGGTCCTTAAGATTTATGTAGCTGATTTATTTCCCCAATTCTGAATATGTTTGCATGTAAACATACACAGAAGAGGATAACTGTATTTCCAGGAAACCATTTTACTCTTAAACAAGCAATTTGGTAGGGAAAGGGAGAAAGAGTCAGAAACTGGTTGATTTTAGACAAAAATCTTTTTTTTTCTAAAAATTTTCTTTTTATTGAGTTTTCATCTTTCCCTCCTGGTTCTGTTCTCAGAATTCTTAAAACAAACAAATGGTTTCCAGTAGTTGAACTTTTAAAGATTCAATCCATAAAATTTAATGTTTCTTAGGGGAAAATGTAATCAATGCCATGAAACATATGGAGAAACTGCTACTTCTGATGACCAGGGGACTTTTTTAAACACAGAAACTCTATCTTTTTACATTTCACTTTTCTCTTTGGATCCCAAACAGGTGTCCATGGTCTAGAAGTTACCTCATCTATAAAATGTATCTCCCAAGCAAATAAAACTAAGATTGATCTCCTTTAAAGTAACAGTATTCATTCTATTATATTCACAGTGGAAATCAGATGCAGAACAACATTAAATTTCTTAGAGGTTTGACTGTCAGCATTTGAATTTTAGTATCATATATCTTTTTAGAGAATTTTTGTCAAAATCACAGGTTTAAGTCAAAAATCAAATTAACCTATGTCAGAAACTAATTTTCAGAGGGAATTGGATGATATATTCTTAAAATTAAATTCTAACTTTGCACAGTGTGTCACATTCTATTGCTTTATATTAAATAAAGCTTCAGGATTATTGTTAGCAGCAGGAGGTTTATACATTCATTCATCAAACATTTATCAAATGTTTATTACTCTTGTATCTGATTTACAACTAGAGAGTGATTTAGGCACTGGGGAAACACTGAACTTCATATTTATAAAAGCCCAGTATGGAGAAGATAGATCTTTCATCTGGTAATTATAAATAATGAATTTGTCTTTGTGGGAGTTGTCAGTGCCTAAGACATCACTCTCATGATATTACTGATCCCCTTTGAGAACAAAGGAAGGTAACAATAAAAGACCAAATTCAGTCCCCTCATATACATGGATGCCTCTGTTGACTTCTTTCATGATCATATGCATGTGCCTATCTGTAGAAAGAATTTGGTCTTAACATGTGATATGGTATTTTTTTTCTACGCATAAAAATGGTAGCACAATCACTCTCAGGCTGATACATTCATTAACAAAAATATATTAGGTACTTTTGCCAACTATAATAGTACAGCTGTAATATTACTTCTGCATCAGTATCACTGGAAATATATTTTGAAATTTCTTTTCTTAATTTTCCAGTTCTTCCAAACTTCTCTCAAAACTTAGCAAGGAATTTCTGAAGGACGTTACAGCTTTTCCTCTTATAGGGAATGGGAAGGATGAAAACAATAATGTTATTTCTTGAGTTACAAATTTGCTTTTAAGTATGTTCGTGATGTTGGAATGTGAAGGAAAAGAAACTGGATAATCACCCGACTGAAAGATTTTGGCTAAAAAAATGCTTGCTTAGCATTTTTAAACATTTAAAATGTTAGGAAAATGTCTTACTTTGAAAGAAACCTTTTAGAAGCCTTTCACTCATTCAATATATTATGCTCTATACATATCCAGCCTTGTCGCATTTTATTAGAAGCAATTACATGAATCAGAAAAATGAACAACTGCTGAGGACTTTTGCAAACAAGTAGATTGTTTAATTCCAAAATTAACAAACAGTAATAATGTCAACAGTGATGAAAAGTAGACATAGAATCCTCAGCCCAGATATAGATAGATGCAATCTTCCCTCCCCCTCCCCACACCTAAATCCCCATTACATAGTAAAGATGCAAAGATGAGTAATCATGCCTTTCACTTTAAATCCTCTTGAAAAAATCCTCCTTCATGCTCAGCTCATTAGAGCATCTTATCATGGGCATCACTATAGTGGTTGTTTGCTAATAAAACTCTCCAAAAGGTCAAAATATGAGTGTCTTTCTGAAAGTATCTACCTTCAGCCCAACCATCCTTACCACCAAAGGAGCAAGTCTACACTTGAGTCCACAAACATCTGGTGTTGAGGGTAACTCCACTGCAATACTTTTTCTTCTACAGAGAATATATCATTTGAGACCTTTTTGGATACATGAATTCACACATTTTCCCCAGTATTTAGGGTTGTTTTATTCCATTTTATTACTTGGAAACACAGTTCTCATTACTCCTTCCTGGTAATCATTTGCACTGAGTCAAATCAACTGATTCTGAATTGGTGCTATTTAAGAATATTAAGTGTGTGTTAATGCTTTCATTTTCTTATCCTGTTTTGCATATCTTTGATTTTCAATTGGGGGAGCCATAGTAATGTTATATTTTTCTTGGCTGGCATAAAGATCTCTTGATGGAGAGAGCTGATATACATGGCCACATTCTTGAAAATTTTTTCTTGTGTCCTTATAGAAATGGCAAAGATAGTTTTCCAACTATGAAGGAGAAAGCATCACTTCAGGTAATTTATAGTGTGGGTCCTAGGATTCTTAAAGTAAAAAAAAATGTAATGTGCACACAATGCACACATCTGCTGGTGCCTTTTCTGGAAACATTATTGTTTGGCTTTGAACACAGCAGTTATTCTGATGATTTATGTCTTAGACTTGTGTGTCTTATTTTTTAATGTGAGTTGCACCATTCAGAATGCTCTGATCCTTTTACCAATAACTTTATCAACACTTGAAAATGATCATCAGAAAGTATTTGCCTGATAGTCAATCTCTTGTATTCTGTAATTTTTTGTTCTTTCTCTTTATACCTATGTTAATACATATTGGATTTTTACTACTTCTTTAGAGAGGTTACTAGTTATGGTGAGTGGGTTGTTGAGCTGGTGAGTGTTCACAGTTAAAATGATTGCTGGCAAATGTTACTAATTACTTGTGAAATAGATGAACTTCACAATTCAGTCCACCTTGATGGTTGCTAATTACTGAAAAACAAATACATTTTGTGTCTCTATTCAGGAAAATTGATCAAGTTCATGGCTGCTGGTTTTCTCTTCCATGAGAAATCTGGAGATATTTTTGACCCCATATCAATGCAAAAATGACATTTACAACTGAGAAGTGCCTCAAATTCCCCTCCCCCAAACAGTTATTCAGATTAATAATTTCATTCAAAATAATAATAAAACAAGAAATGGAGAGCAAATTCTATATATCAAATGTCATTTTTCAGGTGATGGTAACACCTACATTTGTATAGAACCAACCAGTGAGGGCACCAGTATCAATACCTAAATAAGAAACTAATCTTCTAATGCAAAATCACAAACACCAAAACAGACAGAGATTCCAACTTAATGGATAGAAGAGGAGAAATGTGCACAGAGTTAAGTAAGGGCAAGCTGTTGAATTCACTTAACAAAGATGTTGCTTATTTAATTATGTAGCTATCACAAATAGCAATTCTCATGTCATCATTTAAATTAGAGCTATAATATAAAATACATAGCCTCATCAATACGTCAACATTTGTAGAAAATTACTATCTGGTAGTTATAAGCCTGCTAAAGAAAACCAAGTTTGCCCTATTTGCCTAACTACACAATACACACATAAAAACCCATGTGTGATAGATTTTCTTAAAAATATCAAGAATGCGTGAAATCTTTTCTGGATTGTGTTGTTGTTAACATGGACAGAAACCTCATTCAAATTATGGAATCTAAATAAGAAGCACCTAGCTAAAACAACATTGAAACAACCTAAGTCCACATTGTAATTGTTGAGTATCTTCAATAAAGCAACTGAAATTTAATGTGATACACTTTTGGTATGATTGTATTGAAAGAAAAGAGAAAAAAGTTTTAAAATGATAATGAGGAGAAAGGAATTGAAAAACAGAAAATAAAAGTTTAAACGTGGTAACTTAATTTAACTTTAAGCTTTCTGGAGAAGTTTTAAGAGACAGGTACTGTACCTGTATTTAAATTATGTTCAGTATACCAAAATGACCAAGTTAAGTAAAATGTACTAAATATGCTTTTACAGATATCTCAATTTGGGTTAAAACTGAAAGACTTTCTAGAAATGTCCCATTTCCTTAATACTCAATTTAAAAAATTAACTATTAATATACATAATTTGAGCCTGTGGTAACAAAAAAAGATACATATAAGAACAAATAATTACAACACTCAAGAGAAAAAAACAAGAGATGAATGAAATCTTGATAGAAGAGACAAATCTAGAAGATAGTTATCCTTTTCTGCTCCAAAATATTACTGCTATCATGAAAACAGACAATTAAGAATTTAGATTTTTAAAATCTCTATTCATTTGCCAAGGAAAATACCATCTCAACAGTTTCTGTTCTATTTCCATTTTTTTCCTACATACTGAATTCCAGCTCACTTCTCTCTCTTCTTCCTTTCTACTTTTCCCCTATAAACATTTCTATTAAAGAAAATAATTTTTATAGGTAAAGTAGTTCATAAGAAATTAATCTAAAAACTTACAAATTCAAATCTCTAGTAAAATAAGCACAAAGGAAAAAGATCCTCAGTTTCACAAAATAAGTTTTGAAATATCTAAAATGTCACTCAAATATGAAAAGAAATATTCTTGTTTGAATTGTTGGCATTCTCACAATCAAATATTGATACTGCATTATGCTTCACCAATTTCTGCATTGTACACCTACATTTTATTGTTTATTGCAGCTAACAAAATTCTAAATAAAGACTTGTTTAATGGAAAAAGTTAATAATTTAAGTATATTATGATGTAAGAATACTACTATCTCAAAGGAAACCCACATTACAAATAATTGTAATTAGCTACTATCATAATTCTGTTAGTTTCTTTAATATTGTTTCTTTTTTTAGAACTCAATGTTCAATAATTTAGTGTCCCACAAAGACTTTTACATAGTAGGTACTCAATAAATATTTGAAAAATAAATAATTATTGCTATATTCTGAAACACTTTATAAATATGTAATTATAAAAATAAAATTTCATAGGAGAATGACCAGAAAGACTATAGCATATGAGTGTAATAAAAAAAAATAAATCACAGGAATTAAAGGAAACCTGGGAAGATGAATGTGAACAGATTGAACAGAATGAAAAAGCAGAACCAAGAGAACAAGATACATAGTAATTACTGCAATATAAATGACTCTCCAAACAAACAAAAAAATTAAACAACTGAAAATTATGAAATATATTTCTCTCCTCCCTGTAATATAATTGGGACCTACAAGGACAAAAATTATAAACTCTCAGACATGGTCACTAAATTTGGTGGGGGGTTTTTTCTTAACTATCTTTATTACAAACAATATTTCAAATGAGATGTGGGGGAGGAAGGTATTTCCAGTAATAGATGTGATGTGAAAAATAAAAGATATAAGGAACAAGGTGGCTCAACCCTTATATCCTGTTTTGTTTTGCCTTTTACTCCTTTAACTGTGTGTGTTCATCCTTTCTTGCCAAAGAAGACCATGCCATCATAGAAATAATGACATGACTTGCATTTGACTTTGTTTTGAGTGAGGGAGGGCTGTGCAGGTCACCAGCCTCACTTTTCCTCCAGAGTCATCTGAATCCAGTGACCAGATATTCATCAGGATGACTGGAGATGACACAGAATGAGGCAATTGGAGTTAAGTGACTTGCCCAAGGTTACATGGGTAGTGAGTGTCAAGTGTCTGAGCTGAGATTTGAAGTCAGTTCCTCCTAACTGCTGCACTGATGCTCTATCTACTGCACCAGCTTCCCAACTGTGTAAAAACCAAGGCTCTAGGGCATCATGCAGACCAAGAACCTTGGATCCAATTTACTTCTACAACCTCATGCATTATTAAAGAAGCTTATTTGGAAGAGAATAAAAATCCCATAAAAGTTAAATTTGGTGTACCAGAATCTAATCAAACTGCTACCTACAAAATATTTTTAATTAAAAAAATGTTTTAGAAGTCAAAAATGCAACTCTGACCCCAGTAGACCAAACTACATAATTTAATTTCTTTGGGACATCTGTCCCCAAAGCATTTGGGGCTCTATTTCATTTAAACATATGCGAATAATTTTTTCCTCCCAGTATTATTTAACCTGTAGCTACCTTGTAGTGTTAATATTGATGATTGCTATTGCATACTGTGTGTGTGTCTGTGTGTGTGCGTGTGTGTGTGTGTGTGTGTGTGTGTGTGTGTGTGTGTGTGTGTAAAGAAGAAACAGAGTGAGAGAGAGAGAGATGGAGAGAGACTATTGCAAATGCCCACGGAACCACAGAGTTACACCTGGATATTATCACATGCTAGTAATTTCAGGAAAGGGTCAAATGAGTTTTTGACTTTGTGGTTGCTTGGGTTTAGGAGGTATTTCTATTTCAGAAAACATTTTAATATAGTTCAAATGGCCAGGAAATTAAAGCTTTTTTTAAAAAATGGTACTATGATATATTTTAGAAGTCCTCCCAAAACAAATAATTGCCTGTAATTGGTTTATATGTGTTTGAAGGAAAGTCCCTTGAATGGACAATCCTGTTTCAAACTTGCGGCACGACATGGACATGATTTGCATAGAATGGTCAGGAATGGATGAGCTATAATCTGTATCAGTGGAAGAAACAATCATATCATAAGATCACAGATCTATCTGAATATTTGATGGTTTGAGAATAACTCTTCTCCCTATCAATTATTTTGTTTTTAGCACATTTGCACATAGATGAATAATAAAAACAAACACACCTTATGGAATAATCTTTAATCATGTATGTCTTTGAGCAATTTATGGCATTAAACTTAGGTATGGTTCTTCACACATTCAAAACTTGCAAATCAAATTTAAAAACAACAAATGCTTAAAAATCAACTGAGAGGGCTTACAAGACACAGAGTATTGTACTGGGTGCAGAAAAAATAATCTATGCTCAGAGACCTGCTCTTTAAGAAGAAATTAATATTTTATATCAATTAAAATCAATGACCTTTTCAGCAGTCTGTACCCAGTCAATGCCCTACATCTAGGGATGGGCCAATGCTCACCTCAACAAGAAATATTACAACACATGCCTCCTTAGTCCATTCGTGTGTGTAACTTTTACCAAACTGCATGAGATGACCGTAGAGGCAGGTTCTGCTTAGGTCACTTAAAAACTTCTCTATTCTAGCTGTAGTCTATCATACTGAGGCATGTGGTCGATGATGGCTGTATGAGAGAGAACCCGAAGCATAAACATACCCCAAATAGGAAATTACTGCTCAAAAAAGGAATAATCTTTTCTTTTGTATTTTTCTGATTAAGTGTATCGTAGTGCTTCTCAAACTAAATTAGTTAGTAGGGTCACTTCTTTTCTAGGCAAAAAACTTGAACCACAAACCCAGTTAGATATGGAGAAGGGAAGACACTACGTATTTGTATAGGGCCTATAATATGTCCGGTACTGTGCTAACAGTGAGGATCTTATTTGAGCCCCACCACAGCCCTACAAGGTAGGTGCTATTACTGTCCCTATTTTACAGTTGAGGAAACTGAGGCAAACAGAGGTTTTTATTTTACTTCGTTTTCCTCAGGGTCACACAGCTAGGAAGCGTGTGAGGCCAGTTTGAACTGACGTCTTGCTGAGGGCACCAGTCCCTGGCACTCTATCCACTGTGCCACTAGCAGCGTCTGAAAATATTGCCCAGGGAAACTCATATTCCACAAATATTCGCCATATTTTCTTGTGTTAGGTCTGGGACAGATTCAATAGAAAAATAACATGATTTTTTTATTTACATAATTATTGGAACTGGAATCAGCAACTGAATGTCGTATTCTTATTATTTTTCAACAGAAAACTATATGATATCTGGGCATTTACTTTTACTGAGAAGTTTCTTAGAATTTTTTTTGTTTCTTAGTAGAATGTCACAGAAAACTCCTTACATAAATTCAGACCAATAAACTTCTTATAGGTTAAGGATGTGAAATTGTACCAGAGAAGAGCAGTGAAATCTGACTATAGTGTTTTCATATTATCTTTCCTACATACAAGAAAAGGCTTGAAGGAATCTAATAAAACTTGCTCATGTCTGCCAACTATTATAGCAAGACTGTTGTACTTGAATGTCTGCATATGCATTTAAAATTTCGTTAATTTTGGATGTTTCTATGCATTTTAAGGATTCTTTAATTTATAGAATCTGTCTTAAATGAAAATTCAATTTCATGTTTTATATTAGTTATCTTCTACTTAACGTTTTTATGTGTTGATACCACCCTTATTGAATTAAGATCATAGAATTTAAGGGCTACTAGGGAACTTGAAGATGATCTTATACAGCCCCTTCACTTTCTGGATTAGGGTTTTGGACAGAAAATTTATAACTATGTTTGTGCTAAATCCCTATTTTTTAATACACAATAAAGATTTGAATACAAAAACCTCCAGTTTGCTAAAGTGAGGAAACAATATAAAAATGAAATAGCTACAATATTTTTCCATAAATATTTCTGTATCTGCCTATTATTTCCAATTTAATATGTAAACCTGCACTAAAATGTGTTCCTATTATCTATGGTTTGTCTTTAGATATAACATTCAAATGGATGAAGTTCTAAAATATTGAAGCAATTTCCTGAAATTAACATTCTTGTGATTAGCAAACTTCCTCATTAAATATAAATAGCCTTCATCATAGATCAAATTGGTGGCGTCCACACACTCTTCTATACATTTCCTTTTTTAATCTAACACAGACGAGGGAGCAGGGTGGACACAACAGTTGGGGCGTCTAAAGTTCTGCATCATGGCTTGGAACATATTGTGCTGCCTCCCTTTAAGCTTTTTACTTGAAGATGTATCAGAAGAAATGGATTTCCGGTTCTGATTATTTTGGACCTTAATCAGTTTCTCTTGTTCCCTGATTTGTCTCTGTAAGTGGTTCTGAATAGCGATGCCAAGTGACTCAGGGTCTACGGAAGCACCGTACACTTCCCATGTCATGCCTTGATCATCCCATATGACATCCCTGACTTGCTTGGACTGTTTGAATTGGAGCTTTGCATCAGAACCAAGCTGCTTTTTCTTTTCTCCAGGGGTAAATCCAACTTGAGCAGCAGCTGCTGTCACATTTAGTTTTTGTTCCTTTAAGAACTCACTGACACGGCTGGCACGACGTGGACTTGCTTTGACTGACCGAGAGGGTGTACGTTTACCAGAATTTGGACTGGATTCCCCCATTGACTCTCCTGGTAATCCCAGGCTTGTAACTGTTTTTGCCTGCTTACTTTCTTCAGAGACTTTGTCCTGGTTCTTTCTGCCTGTAGTAGGAGTGAGCACAGTTAGTCCTTCTGCATTAGGACAAAGCAATTCTGATTTTGTCTCTGCTTTTGGTTTTGCATCTGCCTTGGGATTAATAGTCTCCCATTCTTTTACTGCCTGAGCAGACAAAGGCTTCTCAGTTGCACCATCTTTCTCAGTGACATTCAGGTTATCCAATTTATTTGGTTCATTGTCAGGGCTGAGTGGTTTACAAGATGGATTACTGGGAACACTTTCAGCTTGGTAGGTATTAATGGTTTTCGTTGACAACTCAGTTGATTTAGTTTCAACTTTCCCCAAACCATGACCTACATCAGCTTGATTGCATGCATGGGTAGAAATCTGATCGACTGGTTTTTTATTGGGTGGAATGAAAGTAGTGGGTGCTGGCTGTGTAACGATCTGACTTTCTCCTTCAGTGACCATCACTACTGCCAGCTGTTCCTCCTTGCATGTAGTTTTAGCATCGCTTGATACCTGTAGGTCAGACAGTCGATTGTCTGATACCATTTGATAGACTGTGGCTGTGGAATCTGTTGACTTATTTTCCACATGGAAAGTTGGTATGTTTGAAGAATCAGTAGTGACTGCCTGGATGTGCACTTCTGTCTTGTTACTAGAATGGCAAGGTCCTTCTCTTGGACCCACTAACTTGTCAGAGAGCTCTGATGGATTGTTCATGGTACTGTTGCTCTGGTAAATAATGTATAACTGTTCTTGTTGCTCCAGAGTCTCAGGAGGAAGAATTTTCCTTAAGAATGAAGCAAGGATACTTGGACTGGTAGAGACGGATCTACTCTCCATACTGGTTACTGTCTGAACCTCAGCATCTTGCCAAGATCTGTTTGCCCTCTTCTCTGCCAAAAATCCACTCTCATCTAGGTTTGTCATTGTGCCTGTTTCTTTGAATCTAGAGGACAGATGCCCTGTTTTCAAAGTCTTTTCTTGCTCTATAAGGCATACTGAATGTTTGCTAGGGAGACTAGACTGATGAGATGTCCTGGGGGATTGATCTGCTGTAGTCAAAGAAACAACATCTGTCAAGGTCTTTGGCTCATCACAAGGTATGGGATGGATGACATCCTGGTTGACTGGTACTCTAACAACTGAGTGTGTAAGGGCCAAGTCTACTGCTGGACCTGGGATTTGTGCTACATGTTCACTGCTACCTTGATTTTGAGAGCTATCCGAAGGGCTGTTGTATGTGGGAAGTAATTTTTCATCCTTACTGGAGATACAAGAAGACATGACTGTCTGGGTGAGATCATGCTCAGAATCCTTCATTATAGTCTCTACTCGTTTAGGGCAACTGAGGTCCAATAAGCCAACTCTAACAGATTCTGAAGGAAAGCATGGAAGACTGTTAGCATTGGTATAGTCAATGATTTATATCTGCTGTGGAATAGAAGGCTGCTGGCCTTAAAGTTCTTCTTTCTCTTCTGAAGCTACTTTCAGGGAAGCTCTTTGGTCAACCTCAGCAGGTCAGGCACAATCCCCGTGGAAGTTATCTTTAGGACATTCTCTGGAAACTTCCTCTGACAGTGTCCCTGCTGAGTGATTGCTGATCTTCACAGTGAAGGCAATGAGACACAACTCCTCCACAAACACATCTTTGAAAAAAGGAAAACATAATGTCAATAATAACATATTATATGAATAATATACCTAAAGTATATACCTAAATACCTAATATACCTAAAAATACCTAAGTCTCTTAAATAAGGATTCATTTTCTTCAAATATGTTAAATTCTAAACTTTTTTTTTTACCCTCCGAAGAAGTCTTGAAGCAAACTAATAAAAAGAATAGTACTCTGACACAAACTTAATGTTTACTTAGATATTAGGAAACAAATTCCAAAAGAATTGTTTTTCCACCAAAATGTAATTCACACATAAAAAATATATATATTTGAAGAGAGATAGTATAGAATCTCTTTCATTTAGAATTTACAATAAAATGTTTAGCATTCACACGAAGTATTGAAAGAATCCACCAATCACCTAGTGAAAGAGATCCCCAAAGGAAAACTCCAAAGAATACTGTAATCAAATTCCAGAGCTCCCAGGTCAAGGAGAAAATATTGCAAGCAGTCAGAAAGAAACTATTAGAGTATTGGGAAAATGCAGTTAGGATGACACAAAATCTAGCAGCTTCTACATTAAGGGATTAGAGGACTTGGAATATGATATTCCAGAAGTCAAAGGGGCTAGGATTAAAACTAAGAATCACCTACCCAGCAGAAATGAGTATAATATGTCAGGGGAAAACATGGTCATTTAGTGAAATAGAGGACTTTCAAGCATTCTTGTTGAAAAGACCAGAGCTGAATAGAAAATTTGACTTTCAAACACAAGAATTAAGAACCTGAAAGAGAAATCATAAGGGACTAAATTTGAACTGTTTACATTCTTACATGGAAAGATAATACTTGTAACTCTTGAGATTTATCAGTATTAGGGTAGTTGGAGGATTATATGCATGTAGACAGAGGGTACAGGGTGAGTTGAATATGAAGGAATGATACCTAAAAAAATAAAACTAAGGAATGAAGGAGGAATATATTGGGAGGAGAAAGGGAGAAATAGAATAGGGTAAATTATCTCTCACATTAAAGGAGCAAGAAAAAGCTTTTTCAATGCAGGGGAAGATGGGGAGGTGAGAGGGAAAGAGTGAACCTTATTCTCATTGGATTTGGCTTAAGGAGGAAATAACATGCATACTCAATTTGGTATGAAAATCAATCTTACATTACAGTAAAGTAGGGAGGAAGTGGATAAGCTGAGGATGGGGGGAATAACAGAAGGGAGGACAAATGAGAGGAGGGGATAATTAGAAGTAACCACTTTTGAGGAAAGATAGAGTCAAAAGAGAGAAAAGAATAAATAAAAGGCAGAATAGAATGAAGGGAAATATAGTTACTCTTTCACATCATGGTGGTTAAGGAAGTATTTTGCATAACTACACATGTATAACCTACATTGAATTGCTTGCCTTCTCAGGGGGATAGGTGGAGAGGGAGAAAGGGAGAGAATTTGGAACTCAAAGTTTTAAAAATGAATGTTAAAAATTATTTTTACATGTAACTGGGAAATAAGGAATACAGGCAATGGGATATAGAAATCTATCTTGCCCTACAAGAAAATAGAAGGGAAGGGGATGACAGAAGGGAGAGGTGTGATGGAAGGGAAGGCAGATTGGAGGAAGGGGTAATTAGAATGTCCAATCTCTTGAAGTGGGTGGAGGAGAGAGATGGGGAGAAAATTTAGAACTCAAAATCTTGTGAACATGAATGTTGAAAACTAAAATTAAATTAATTAATTATTCTTAGGAAAAAAAGAGGCAGAATGTTATGGTGAACATTGGACCAGTTTTCAAGTCTGGCTGACCTGAAATCATTTATCCAAAGTTTCAGCCACTAGGCTTCTTGTTTATGCTTGAAATTCTTCTTCAAAGCAATATTTTTAATTAAAAAAGCAATCTATAAAACATCAACTATAATGAGCTTTTTGTCACTTAAAAATAATTAAATTTAGTTACTATCTATTATGATAGCCTAAGAATACTCCTGTATCTAATCCCTGCACCCTCCCAGAAAATTAAACCAAATAATACTGTTTAAAAGAAAAAAGAGGAAGAGAAAAAATAACAAATAATACATTGAAAAAAAACCTGACAATATGTATATTATTCATATGGACTCCCATTTAAGCAAAGCAGTATGTGGAAGTGTTTTGTCATATATCTTAGTTGGGACCAAGCTTATTCTTTATGATTTTGCAACATTCCTTTTCAGTTGTTTTGTGGTAGTTGTTCTTTCTGTTATATGCTATCATATATATTGTTTTCATGACTCCTTTACTTTGTGTCACCTCTTGTTATGTCCTGTTCTCCATCTTTACTCATTAAATTCACCATTTTTTACAATACAAAAATATTCCAGGGGAGGAGCCAAGATGGTGGAGTAGAAAGACACACATATGCTAGCTCTGAAAGCACAGCCTATAAAATACCTGTAAAGAAGAACTCCTAACAAATTCTGGAGTGGTGGAAGCCACAGAACAACGGAGTGGAGGAGATTTCTGTCCCAGAAAGATCTGAAACACCCTCACCAAAGGTCCATCGCACACAGGACCAGAGCAGAACCCAGCCCTACCTTGGCCACAGACAGCGAGAAGAGCAGATCAGAGCAGGATTCAGGGATGGAATCTCCAGCAGCTGCAAAGGTCCCTCAACCCACAGGCGCTACAGGTCAGTGAGAGAGACTTCTGGGCAAGCCAAGAGGGGAGTGGGGTGTCTCCATAACTCAGGCCCCCGCGGGAGATGGCAGCAGATTCAGCAGTGGCCAGGGGCTTCCAAAGCAGGCAGGACCTCAGATCCATTACTGAAAGTCTCTGCATAAACCCCCTGAGGGAACTGAGCCTGGGAGGTGGTCCTGCCCCCACCTGAGAAACTGATTTAATTGTACTCTGAATAGCAGCAGGGCTGCTGAAAGCCCTGAGGCTAGGGAGCAGCATTTGAATCTCAGACCCCAAGCACTAGC
>CM053774.1:106455511-106563387 GCA_028658325.1 Potorous gilbertii | reverse complement strand
AAAAAAAAAAAAAAAAAAAGGATAAATGCTTACTATAAAAGTCAACTTACACAATCAATCACTTTCCTTCTCAATTTTATGCCTGAAAAATACCTACTTCTTGAACTGGGGGAAAGCAAAATAGGCCAGGCTAAAAGATTCTGAGACCAAGCATCTAACTAGATCAAGGAAACCTTGATAGCAACGGGTCATGATCCTAAGAATAGGGAAGGATATTTAGCTATTGAAGTTTAGGTAGAAATGCAGAGTTGAAGGTCAGGGAAGTCAACTAATATCTGCAACAGATTAGCATATTAAATACTTGTCTCCTCGAAAAAAGAAATTAGTAATTACCAGTGCAGAGCACTGCATATGCTATCAGCCATAACACTTGTCAATTGGTTTTGCTTAACCATTTGTCTTAGCTATAGTAGAGGCGTCAACAGAGGATGGTGTTGTTAGGGAACTATGATATTAATAAAACATCAAAAATTGAACAGGTAGGTCATGGAATTTCAGGCAGGAAGCCTGAGTGAAAATCCTACCTATCATGTTGAGAACTTATCCTGTAAGGCACAGAAGCAGGAACCTTGACACAAAAATTAATGGCTATCAGAGCCCAGGGTAGGCAACAGGGTTAAGGAGTACGGAAAAGAAACAATGACACTGATGATGAGATAACATTTTGAAGCACAGCACCTTTACAGTTCTCTATCTACCAGTGGTAACTCTGGGAGTGAATGGGACTTTGCCCCAGAAAACTTAACATGGGTGTGGGGTGGAATCCCTAAGATAGTCTGGAGATCACTATCCCCAAGTCTGGAGATCACTATCCCCCACTATCCTCTACTGGGCCATGACATTCTTCCTTCACTTGATCTCCCAGCATTCACCACCTCCGGGTCTTGGTGGCCTTCCCCGGGACCTAATTCTCCCCCTTTTCCTTGGAGCATATTGGATTCTCTGAGGACCACACACCCTTTCCTGTTTGGATTACGCTGTCATATATACAGTATATGACTTCTCTCCTCCATCTGACTTCAGACTCTCCCATCACAACTGAAAGGAAAATTTCTGAATCCACTACCTAGGTCAGAGCTAGGGAGTGTGACTGATTCCATAAGTGATGAATAAAACCAACTAACATAAGGGAGTGTTCCTCAATATCTACTTATCACCACTTTGCTCTTCCAGTAATATGCCAGAATACTGAGAGGGGCAGCTAGGTTGTACAGTGGATAGAGCACCAGTGTAGGAGTCAGGAGGACCTGAGTTCAAAATGTCACCTCAGACATTTGCACTCACTAGCTGTGTGACCTTGGGCAAGTCACTTAACCCCAATTACCTCATCCTGGGTCATCTCCAGTCATCCTAATGAATATCTGGTCACTGGATTCAGATGGATCTGGAGAAGAAGTGAGGCTGGTGACCTGCACAGCCCTCCCTCATGCAAAACAAAGTCAATGCAAGTCATGTCATTATTTCTCTGATGGCATGGTCTTCTTTGGCAATGAAGGACCAACACAGAATACTGACAAGTGTTAAAACTGATGACTTAGTGATACTAAGACTTCTTGAAGTTTTCCAAGGTTATCCAAGTACCTCTTCTCTGATCGCCTTTTTTCTCTTGACACTCAATTTTGATACTTGTTTCTCATTTTTTTCCCTCTCTGGATCCTTTTGTCCTTTTTTCTTCCCTCTTTTCCCCAACCATCTTTGCCTTTTGTGTACATTCATTTAGTTATGAATTAATGGCAACTTTCCATAATAATATTAACATTTTTGTTTTTTCTCTTCATAGCCTTCTCATTCTACCTGTTCTTCCCATTTTCCTCATTTCTTTTCCAGATTACTAGTTTCTCCTCCCCCCTTGCTTTAAACCCAGTCCTCTGTGGTTAAACAGTTGTCATTCCTTCAACACTGGATGAAGCTTTGTTGGTTTCACTGATGAGAAAGTGTTTTCAGTTTCCATGGATGAAATTAAGAAAGGGTAGTTCATTAGTTGTTTCTCTGTGGCCATGTGCCTCTACTTTCACAAATGTCATCCCCAGCAATTATCTGTTGCAAACAAACAAATACAAAAACTGGTGCAGTATTTTGTGCTCCTCAACTTGTCTGCATTACTGACAGATGGACTGAGAAATTAGCAGAGATAAGTGTCTCATAGCTAAGATACTCACTCAAGGACAATGAAACAAAGAATGGGGAGAAGACAGAAGAAGGGCAATGTCTGGGGAAAGCCAATGCAAGATCTAAAGAGACTTCCCATATTTTCTTAGTTCTTAATTTATATAATACATAAATTGATAGTTGAAAGTGATTAAATTGTATTTCTTTTTTAAAATGTCTGAAATTTCATTAATTTTTATTCCATTTCTCTTATTTCTTGTCTAATTTAGCAAGACTTTACTATTATACATATCTGTCTAAACAAATAAATTCTGGAAACTGAAGAGAGAGAAAGAATTACAATCATTTTGTCAGATCATATTGAATACGCAGAAAAAAATTCTGTTAAGGTTTCTTTTTCTTTTCAAATAAAGTAAGAAATTTCTTTATATCAAAGTTATCTTATAAACTAAATATCTAAATAGCTTGCAGTGAGGTGTCTTTCTGTTGTTCTGTCATTTCAGTTGTGTCCAATTCTTCATGATAAAACTGAGTTTTCTTGGCAAAGATATCAGAATGGTATGTCATTTCTTTCTTCAGCTCATTTTACAGATGAGGAAACTGAGGCAAATAGGGCAATGACTTACCCAGGGTCACACAGCTAGTAAATATCTGAGATCACATTTGAACTCAGGTTTTCCTGACTCCAAACCTGGTGCTCTCTCCACTGTGCCACCTAGCTGCTTTTACTGGTACAGTAATACTGCTATACAATCTTAAGCCATTTTAGTAGAAATTTGCATTTATATGCTTAGTGTGTGTGTGTGGCGGGGGGGAATCCTACTTCATAGTAAAGTGAATATCCTACTACAATGTAACATAGTAATTTAGTTGTATTATCTCAATACTAGGCTGAAAGTAAAACTGAATCAGGACTTTTATAAAATCCAACTAGAGTTGGATCCCAGGGGTCATCTACTCCGATACCCTCATTTTATAGGTAAAGAAATTGAGGCCCCCAAAAGTTAAGTGATTTTCCCCAAGTTATATGGGTAGCATCTTGAAAACTTGGGACACAATTCCTGTGGCTCCAGAACCAATGTTCTTTCCACTGTACCATGCTGATTCCAATTCCACAATTAAAATAAACATAAATGCACCAAAGTCATTTTGTAATAGCTGTATTGTTGGACTATAGGTAAGTCGACACACATACAGTTTGAATGGAAAGCAGGAGAGGGGGTTGGGGAGGGATATCAATGTTCAGATCTGAGATTTTATCAGTGTGAGAAAATTCCTCTTCACTGAAACATAATCATCAACTTATCCACAACATAGTATTGGAGCAGCCTGAGGCACTGAGAGGTTAAATAAGTTATCAATGATCACATTTAGTAAAAGTCAGAGACAGGTCTTCCTGACCCTACCATACCATGCTGAAGTTTGAATTAGATCATTTAAACACTAAAATGTCAACAAAATACAATTTTTGAATTTCCACAGATACATATATGTATTAAGCCAAAAAAGATTTTTAAAAACCAGGCAAATATCTCTCATCATTAGCAATTTATACTAATATTCAAAGTTTGGTTGCTTATCCCTGACACAAATATTGCTAGCTAAGAACAAAAGGTTTGACTGCTACAATGTTATTGTCTGACTTACCTATTTTTTTAATCAAACACAAAAGTGCTTTAAGGTTTGCAAAACACTTTACAATTATTCTCTTTTTACCCTCCGAACAACCCTGTTTGAGAGGTAAATGTTATTACCATACCCATTTTACAGATGGGGAAACTGAAATTGGCAGAGCTTAAGGGACTTAACTATCTGAGGTCAAATTTGAATTCAGTTCTTCCTGACTGCAGGCCCAACTGCTATGCACTGCATCATTTGGTTGTCTCACCTTACGTCTGAGATGTCACTGACATGGAATGTGGAAATGGGTTATGTAGTAAATTTTTGTTTAAAGGAGTCTTAATGTCACTTGATTACAAATCCAGTGATGGATCAGCTAAATAGAATCACATTTCAGTTTGAGGCAGGTGGGTGGTACAGGAGACAGAGTTGGACTTGGAGTCATGAAAGACTTTAATTCAGATCCTACCTAAAACTTGGTAGCTGTGTGACTGGTGGATAAGTCATTTTAACTTCTCTCAATCTGTTCCTTGTCTGTAAAATGTGGATAATAAGAGCATTTACCTTCCAGGGTTGCTGAGAGCATCAAATGAGACAACAAATGTAAAGTGCTTAGCAAGCTTTAAAGCACTACACAAATGCTAGTTGTTACTGTAATTTGTAATCTTTAGCTAAAAAAAAAGTTCATCTTCCAACTAACTATTCAAGCAACACCAATTGAAACTATTGTCACATGTTAAAAATTATAAAACATGACACCAATTACAACTGATTTTCACATTTTTGAACTAATAAAAACACGCAAAATAAAAGTGTATTCAAAACACAGAATTTGGTTCAGATTTAAGGCTATAATAGTAATAACAGCTAATACATCGTGCTTTAAAGATGGCAAAATGACCTACATATATTATCTTAGTCGATGCTCACAAACAATACAGGTATCATCCCCGTTGGTGATATCAAGAAAAGTTACATGACTATCCCAAGGCCACACAGTTAGTGGAAGTCAGAGAGGCAAGATGAAAACTCAGATCTCTCTGGTTCCTAGTCTAGTTCTCTCTCCACTATGACCCTCAGCTGCTGCTTTAACACTACACCCAAGTAACCCTTTCTCAATATCCTCTGTTACTCCTTAGAGAGCAAGGTTACAGAGAAAAAAAACACAGGCATTGCAGTAGGAGGGCCCAAGTTCAAATCCTACCTGACATTTCTGTGTGACCTTATGTAAATCACAAATCTCCATGGAACTTAGTTTTCTCATCAGTAAAATGAAGGGTTGGACAACATAGTCTTTGAGGATACTTACAGCCCTATGATCCTTCAGGGCCAACTTCAAACATAACACAGTTCAGTTTAGTTTGTTTTCCATAGCTTATAAGTCTTCAACTAATATGATATTTATGTCTGAAGTCGGGTATGGTATAATGGAAATCATCTCCCATTCCTAGTCGCACAAACCTGGACTTAGGAAATTCTCCTTACAAATTCCTAGTAATCCCAATGCAAAATGTGAACAAGTCCCATCAATAGTAACCACTTTCCTCGTTTTGTAAATATTTAGTATTCTTAAGTCAGATGAACTAAATTGCTAAATGAAAATACTTTAAAAAGAGCAACATTTTATATAGTCCCTTGACCCTATAAAATCAACAGGTTGTCAGATACTGCCACCACTGTCAGATGAAAAATCATGAAATAAGTATACCTTATTTCTGATAACCCTTACAACAGAGACCCAGCCTCTTTGGGCTTCTCAAAGTCTTTCACATTAATATCTGTTTTAAGCCTTTTCTAAATTCCTTTCTCTATAAACCTTACCTATACTTTGCTTCACCTCTTCTAAACTTCTAACAGCTAACTAATCTGATAAACTGAACTGTGCCATGTCTGTCCTCAGGACAACATGTATTTTACTAGTGACCATACAGAAATGTTTTGTAACTTCAAAGTAGTTCCATTTTTTTTTTCGTTCCAACACTTAAGTGCCATTGGTGTGTTTGTTATTCAATAAATCAGGGGTGAAAAATTTTAGCCACAAGGAGCAGGTTGATGAGGAAGATATTTTTGCACAAGTAGGGCTCAGTGACACTCTCAAATTGCAAAATGAATAAATGGCCTCCTACTTGAGATGTATAATTTGACAGCCCTGGTTATCATATCCACTAGCTTCCAACTTTTTTTTTTCCTGTTCCTTTCTTCTGTAATCATTTCCCCATATACTAAAGCTCCAGTCCTACTGCCTTCCCAACAAGATGTCAACCCACTTGACTCAAACTAATTTCAACCAACATTCCCAGGGTTCTGGGTGAACTTAAAAATGAAATAAAATAAAGACAACTAGACAGCTTAATGAACTGTGAATATCACCAAAAACTTAAATTTTCCTAATACAGGAAATAAATTTCAAATAAAATCATGTTGATTTTCTTGGCAAGAGAGTTAATACCAAAATCATTTTCAGTTAAGACTCAAAATCATTTTCAGTTAAGACTCAAAATCATTTTTCTCAAACTAGAGCTCCACACTGAATGCCAAGCTTCTTTACCCGTGTAAGTATATATGCCCTCTTAACTTAAAATTTGTCAACTGTTATACTGTTAAATTTTCTCCTGAGTTTTTCCTACACAAATTACTCTAACCTGTTGATTAGCAGTTGCCTGAGGTCTGGAAATGGCAAGAGAAGTTGTGCTGGTATGATTGCTTATGTATGAAAGCATTTATGCCAATGTTCCCTGATAAGAATCTCTCACAAACTTTTCCTCTCCTACCAGTCCCATATCCATAATGTACTATTCCCGATTTCACTTTTCAGGAACTAATTCTGTATGAGGAATAGACAAAATAAATAATTCCCAGAATAATGAAGGAGCTCCCCCCTCAAAGGTGAAGATGAAAATAATTTCAATGAAGAGACGCTTGATCTTGCTTCTTCATTTGCTGCCATCAAAGGTGGATTACTGATTTTCTAAAGACCACTATTTCATTCTTCTCATATTTTGAAGGCTCCAGCCTTTTTTCTACTATTTTGATCCAGTTGTTACAATGGTGAACATTTTAAAGCAAAATCTTTGTAAAGTTGTTTGATGCATTCCTAGAAATATCATGAAAGTTAAAAAACGTACCCTATATGTTAAAATTGAAAACTGAAGTTCACTGAAGTCAGTGAATATACAATTCAGTTAGTATTTATTGAGAAGCCAAAAGTAGGTGGCCCCACATTAAGACTCTACGTCATTTGGGCACAAAACAAAGACACATGATCACCGGCTTCATGAGACTCATGACCTAATTACTACAATAAAGGTTAGAAACAGTAGGAAGACTACAGACTAACTCTTAATTACCAGTGTTGCTGCCATTGATCATCCTAACCTCACTGATAAAATGTATTTGGCTTTGGAATGAACAACACCAAATAATGAAGCTTCAGTGCAAGTTAAGAGTCACAAAACCACAAACACTCAAACATTGTTACAGACTTTTGTTATTATTTTGGGTCTTCTGTTTCTTTCTTATTGTGGTTCGAAGCCTCCTTAATACCAATTTGTCAGACAAGAGCATATCATCCTGCTGTTCCAGGTAATCCAGTAAATTCTCAGTCCACTCAAGAGCAGATTTATGGCTAATGTGCCTTTGGGAAATAAGCTCTGTCTCCTCTACCTCCTGACTTTTACTTGAGTGATCAGTTTGGTCTGCCTGGCCCTGCGTTCCTTCACCATCTGTTAATACATCATAACTCGGTTCAGTATTCTCAGCTTCAAACCAGTCTTCTATGTTTTCAATATCAACGTTTTCACAACCTTCTGTATGCTGTAAAACTGTGGCTAAATTAGCTGCTAAAATAGCTCCCTCATCAAAGTTCAAGCCTATGTTTTCCTCACTACCAGGGAAAAGTTTATTCCACGCTCTTGTAATGGTCACTGACTTTATCATATTCCATGCCCGTGACACCTCATAAATAGCATCTAACACAGTTAGGTTCTTCCAAAACATTTTAAGATCAATACCTTCATCCATGTATTTCTGAAGAAGTCCTGCTCGGTAATACCTCTTCACTGTGGCTAGAATTCCTTGGCTCATAGGTTGAATTAAAGCTGTCACATTAGCAGGCAAATATTTCACAAATATTTTACCGTCATCTGAACTCAAGACTTCTTCATCTGGATGAGCTGGTGGAAAATCCAAAAGCAATACTGCTTTTTCCAGCAACCCTTTGGATTTTAAATTCTTTCTTACCTGGGGCACAAAATTTTTGTCAAACCATTGTCTGAAAACAGGATGTTCTATCCATGCACCTTTTTGACTGAAGTAAGAGACCGGGAGGTTGGAAGTTTCAGTTCCTTTAAATGAACGGGGTTTCTTTGCTTTCCCCACTACACAAAGATTAAGTTTATGTAAGCCAGTGGCATTAGCACAACACATGATGATGATTCTCTCTCGGCTTGACCTGTATCCAGAAGTACTTTGTTCTGTTTCAAAAGCTAATGTCCTTGATGGTAGACACTTCCAAAATAATCCGGTTTGATCAGCACTATAAATCTGTTCCGGTTGTAGGTTCTCTTTTTCAACAAACTCCCTGAAGCTGCAGCAAAATTCATTGGCCGCCGTTTCATCCCCACTTAACTTTGTACCTTGACCAGCAACCTTTGGAATGCCATGCCGCTGTTTAAAACGGGTGAGCCAGCCAGAAGATGCATTAAAATCACCTTCCATCCCCAAAGCATCAAAGAAGAATTTTGCCTGCCTCGCACAAATTGTTCCAGATACTGGAATCCCCTCATTTCGTTGCTGGTTGAACCATTCTATCATAACTCTATCAAGTTCCTCGTATGTTGATGACTTCATAGATTTACGTTTAGATACACCACTTGTTGGATCTGAACTATTTGCATAAGTTATAATTCTCTCTTTGTTCTTTTTTATATCGCGAACTGTTGATTCACCAATCCCATAAACAACTGAAAGTCGTTTGAAAGAGCTACCTTCTTCAAGTTTCTTTATAATGTCAAGTTTATCTTTAATTGTCAACACCACACGCTTACGCTTTCCAGACATTTTAACTGTGTTTTATACGATCAACAGATGGGATCCCGACCTTATCTATTTCCTGAGTTCTTGGCAATTCAGAACTTTTAAGACAGCAGAAAGGAGATAACAGAATTTTAAAGTCCTTGGATTTTTTTGCTTCTCTTCACTCCTGAGACTCAGTGGGGTAGTGAACTATATGCAAGAGTTTAATACATGCTTTTTGATGAAAATGTTTTCTGAGGCTGGAAAATACTCTCAAAGCCCAACACTAAGAAAACTGGTAAGAACCGAAAGTAATATTTTCGCAGTTTCAATTACAGCCCAAACCTTCTACTAGGGATCTCAATTCAGCATCTGCTACCTTCTTGGACTGGGTAGTGGGAGAGAGGAAGGAGAGATTTGGAAGTAGTAATACTTTACCGTTTTCTACTACAAAGATTTAAAGCGGGCTCTCCCTTTGCCTAATAGAAACCTAATTCAACAGAAAAATTTGGAGAGGCCGGAGCAATGACTTGGGACATAATACTCAAAATGTGTTGGGGGAATTTTCCTATACTTCTATACAGGAATACTGCTATATTTCTATGTGATCTAAAAGTACATCAGGTTCTAGTCAAGAAAGACTTCCTAGAGAGGACAGGATTCCTGCGGGGCTGATATATAGATTATATAGAAGCGGAGCACGTTTCTTAAAGGTTGAGTGTAAGAAACGGACATTTAAAAATAAGAGAGTGGAGAGGACACAAAAGAGGGCTCTGTGCGCCGCCCCTAGGACTGGGGACCAGGGGACGGGAGGAAGCAGGGAGAAGCCGTGGTCACCTGGCAGAGCGGACAAGCATCCAAGCCAAGCTGGAGGCGCACTCAGGCCCTGCAGGGGAGGGCAAATGTGGGAAGACCCATGAGGAAGGTGTTTGTTACAAAGATCCGGGAGAAGGGTGATCCTCCGAGGGCCCAGTGGGGGTGGGAGGGCTGAATACACATTCTGAGTCTCCAAGACCTAAAGAAAAACACCAAAAACACGGTTCAACGTCAGTCGGTGGCATTTACCGTAATTATCATCACTGTGCGCAACGACTAAGGCTAGCACAAAGCACAACACTCACCAGCCTGATGCCTACATCAGACTGAGGGCGCGGGCACGAGCGGGGCGCGGGCGCGGCCCCGGGCGCCTACCTCCGGCAAAGAAGAGGTCAAGAGGAGCCCCCGGCCCCCCAGGAACGGGCCTGCGGAGCCCCGCCTCCCCGCCGGCTGGGGGAGGGGCGTGCGGGGCGGGCACAGGCCGCGGACGCCGGAGACCCGCGGCGAACTCGAGGCGGCCCGGAACGACGGACCGCCGGAAGCCGGTGAGCGGCCACAGCTCCTCCGCCTCCTCCGCCTCCTCCGCACGCCACGGGCTAATGGAGGCTCAGCCTCCCGAGGAGCGGGGGCTGACGCAAGCTCGACGTAGCCGCCGGAGCCGGAAGGCGCCGGGATTAGGGGCGCGCGCCTCCGAGGACGCAGGGGGCGGGGCCAGCTCTCCTCCCTCCGGCAAGCTGGAGGCCCCGCCCACATCCGTCTGTCAGCGAAGGGGCGGGGCGAGGAGGAGGCAATGCGCGCGCATCCCGGGGAGGAGCCGCAGAAGAGGTGAGCTCCAACCAATAGCGAGGAGGACCTCGAGGAGGGCGAGCGTGCCACGTGACCGCCCGCCGGCGGAGGGGTGAGCCAAACGTAGCGACGCCGAGGGGCGGGGCCGGTGCTGGGAGTGCGCGTGCGCATGGAGCCCCGCTCCCTCCACCCTTTCCCCGGTTTTGGGTTACCGTGACCCTTGGGAGGTTCAGGCAGGTAATGAATTGAGTGGAGACACAAGAAAAGGGGGGAGGCCATCAGAGAGATGGAAGGGCCCCCCCCCCCAGGAGAGGTGGGCCGGAAATGGGAGGGGGAGCGCCGAGGGGGCGTCTTGAGGGGGAAAAGACTGTCCGTGTAATTAGTCTCATTTACGGAGCAAAGCCTCTAGCCTTAAAAGGAACCTCAACTTGCCTCCTTCTGATAGGTATAGTAGTTTAGGGAAGGAAGATTTTGAGGATTATTTCATCATATTTTATTTCATTATAATTATATTAATTAAATATATGTTATATATAAATATGTTGTATAAATACGTTTTATATCTACATATACCCTATGGAATAAATGTTATATATGTTATATAATGATATAACTGTATTCTGTATTGTTATGTGAAATAAATATATTTTATAAATATAAATAAATAATTTAAAGGAAAAACCCAAATATAATATAATTTAAAAAGAAAAAAATATATAAATATAGATAATTTAAAAGAAGAAACCAAAATATAACTTAAAAGAAAAAATATAATACATATAAAAATAAATATAAATAAAAGAAAAAACAAAATATATAATTTAAAAGAATATATAATAAATATAAATAATTTAAAAGAAAAAACCAATTTAATTTAAAAGAAAATATATATAATAAATATAAATAAAAGAAAAAACCCCAGTATCATTGAATTAGAGCCAAAAAGGGACCTCAAAGATCAAATCTTTCAAATCCTTTATTTTACAGATGTGGAACTGAGCCCTAGAGAGTTTAAATGATTTGCCCAAGGCCTCATAGATAGAAGCAATAGAGTCAAGATTTAACTCCCCATGCTTTTCATTTTACCAGACTACCTCCTTACATGTTGATAGGCCTGTCACTTCATCACCTCAACACTAGTACAAAGCTCTTTTCTACAAGTTTATGAGATCTAATGAATTTCATTTTTATATGGGAAATAGAATGCTAAGAACCGAGAAGGATGTTGTACTAGAATTCTCATTCTTCGTTGTCCAACCTAACTGCCGTGGGCTGCCGGTTCATTTTACCTAACTCAGGTCTTCCATGATCAGCCGGATAAACGTAATGAGAGAAGAGACCTTCAGAGTCAAATAGAAGTGTAGGCTTTATTCCGGATACCAGCTACATGTCAGCATGCAGGACGAGTTCTCCCCGTGGAGCCCCCTTCTGGAGGAGAGAGGAACCCAACCCTCAGGTTTTCCTGTTCCCATTTAAGCTCTCCCAGCTGCATGGTTCGCTTGTGGACAGCGTGCTCTCAGCCCCTTAGCCAATCAACAACAGGTGTACTTAGACCACTTATCCTCTCCTCTCCTACTTTCCTGTTGTGTGAGATAGATTTTCATACCAAATTGAGTGTGCATGTTATTCTCTCCTTAAGACAAATGTGATGAGAGTAAGCTTTACTTTTTTCCTCTCACTTCCCCACCTTTTCCCCTCCATTGAAAAGCTTTTACTTGCCTCTTTTATGAGAGATAATTTTTAAAAGTCTCAAGACTTACAAATATTATCTTTCCATGTAGGAATGTAAACAGTTCAACTTCAGTAAGTCCCTTATGATTTCTCTTTCCTGTTTACCTTTTCATGCTTCTCTTGATTCTTGTGTTTGAAAGTCAAATATTCTATTAAGTTCCAGTCTTTTCATCAAGAATACTTGAAAGTCCTTTATTTCACTGAATGACCATTTTTTTCCCCTGAAGTATTATATTTAGTTTTGCTGGGTAGGTGATTCTTGGTTTTAATCCTAGTTCCTTTGACTTCTGGAATATCATATTCCAAGCCCCTTGATCCTTTAGTGTAGAAGCTTTTAGATCTCATGTTATTCTGATTGTATTTCCACAATACTCAATGAAAGCAGCAAGAAAGAAGCAATTTTCTCCTTGACCTTGGAACTCTGGCATCTTTTTACAATATTCCTAGGAGTTTTCCTTTTGGTATCTCAGGAAGTGATCTGTGGATTCTTTCAATATTTATTTTGCCCTCTGGTTCTAGAATATCAGAGCAGTTTTCCTTGATAATTTCATGAAAGATGATGCCTAGGCTCTTTTTTTGAGCATGGCTTTCAGGTAGTGCCATAATTTTTAAATTTTCTCCTGGATCTATTTTCCAGATCAGTTGTTTTTCCAATGAGATGTTTCACATTGTCTTCAATTTTTTCATTCCTTTGGTTTTGTTTTGTGATTTCTTGGTTTCTCATAAAGTCACTAGATTCCATCTGCTCCATTCTGATTTTTAAAGAACAATTTTCTTCAGTGAGTTTTTGAACCTCTTTTTCCATTTGGCTAATTTTGCTTTTTAATGTATTTTTCTCCTCATTGGCATTTTGGACCTCTTTTGCCATTTGGGTTAATCTGTTTTGAAAGGTGTTATTTTCTTTAGCATTTTTTGAGTCTCCTTTAGCAAGCTGTTGACTGGTTTTTCATGAGTTTCTTGCATTGCTCTCATTTCTCTTCCCAGTTTTTCCTCTGCCTTTCTTACTTGATTTTAAAAATCATTTCTGAACTCTTCCATGGCCTGAGACCATTGCAAATTTATTTTGGAGGTTTTGGATGAAGAAGCCTTGACTTTGATGTCTTCCTCTAATGGTATCCTTTGTTCCTCTTCATCCAAAAGGGTGGAGGAAAATACCTGTTCACCAAGAAAGTAACCTTCTATAGTCTTATTTTTTTCCCCTTTTTTGGGCATTTTCCCAGCCAGTTATTTGACTTTTGAGTCCTTTGTCAAATGGAGAGTATACTCTAAGGTCCTGTAAGTTCTCAGTTCCTCTAAGGTAGCACAATCAAGGGAGAGGAGTTTACTCCTCTCTTGGCCTGCACTCTGGTCTGGGAGCAACCACAAGCTTTTCTGCCCAGGATCTGTGAGTAGGGTTCTCTCTCTCCAACTGCCTACAGCTTCACCATGTCAGTGCTCCTCCTCACCCCAGGGCCGCCACTCAGGGATGAGATTCAGATCAGCTGATTGATTCCCCCAGGGTTTTTAGGCCAAGAACTCCAAAAATGGATGCCTGCAGCTGCCTGAGGCCAGGGGTAAGGCAAGATTCTGCTCCCATCTCATCCAGGTGAAAGAGCTTTCTCAGTGACCTTTGAAGCTGTCTTTGGTGTTTGTGGGTTGAGGAATCCGAGAACCACACCTGCTGCCCAGGGTTCCATGCCTGGAAGCCTGCTCCAGTCTTGTCCAAGCCTGGTGCAATAGACCCTTCCTGTCACCCTTCCAGGCTGCCTTGAGCTGGAAATCTCTTTCATTCTGTCATTTTGTGGCTTCTGCTGCTCCAGAATTTGTTTTAGAGTCATTTTTACAGGTATTTTATGGGCTTTGTGGGGAGAGCTGCAAAAGGGCAGTCCTACTGCACCATCTTGGCTCCTCCCAACTTTCTTAACTTTAAATGTAAATGGATTAATTCAATAAAATAAAAAAGAGCAGTAGATTGGATAAGAAAACAAAATCCCACAATCTGTTGCTTACAAGAAACATTTAAAAAACCAATGATATACACAGAATAAAAGTAAGGGACTAGCAAAAAGAAAGTTACTGTGCATAAAGTGAATCCAAAAAAATAGGAGTTGCGGTTTGCTATCAGACAAGCAAAAGCAAATTTCAAAACATTAAAAGGGATAAACAAGGAAACTGCATTACACTGAAATAAACCATAGACAGCAAATCAATGTCAATATTATTTATATGCTCCAAATACCTTAGCATAGAAATACATAAAGGAAAAATTAGCTGAGCTACAAAAAGATATTAACAATAATAATAAGAGAGTCAGTGTCTTCTCAGTTTTGGATAAATTAAACAGAAATATAAACAAAAGGGAAAATATGAAACTAAACAAATTGCTGGAGAAACTATATCTAAAAAATATTTGTCATCCTCTGGAGTTGTTAAAGTATATATGTATTTCTCAGTGCCACATGAAACTTACAAAATTTGATCATGTGATAAGCACAGAGATGTTGCAAACAAATATAAAAAGCCAAAAATAGATTTATAGGCCATAGTGCAATAAAAATACTAATAAGTTCAAGAGTTACTGATAAAAGACTCCCAAACGAAGGTATAATAATTATGTCTCCCCTCTCCACAAAAAAGACAATGATTCTAAGAACAAATTATGGAAACATTATGTAAAAGAAAATGATGAAAACACTCATTGCTGAGATACAACTGAAGCAGTACTTAGGAGAGGAAATCGTATCCCGATGAAAGCACAATAGCAAAACAGAAAAAAAGAAAAAATGAGGGAACTGAATAGCCATACAAAAAAATCAGAAAGGCAACAAACTTAAAATAGTCACAAAAGAAGAGATAATAAAATCAGAAGAGAAATATATAAAATGAAACAAGCTTTCAAAAAAAACCCCAAACTGTGAACATGAGAAAACTAAAGACAGGTTCTTTTAAAGATTAATAATACTGACATACCTTTAGCCAATTTGATTTTTTATATATAGAAAACTGAATTACCAAAATAGCAAATGAGCAAGTTGAAATCACAGCAAAGCCAGTACTGCTGGGGCTATGTTTGTCTCAGAAAAGGATTCTGCTAGGTTCTTTTCCTTTTCAATTTTTGAGATTATGTATATGTGTGTGTGTGTGTGTGTGTGTGTGTGTGTGTGTGTTAAAAGTTTGATAGAATTGTATGTGTGTGTTCTCAAAAGTTTAATAGAATTCCACTGTGAATCCGTTGTTTTATAGCTAGTTTTATTTCCTTTTATGAGACAGTTCTCCTTCAGAACTCTATTTAGTCATCTGTATTTTTTAATACTTTATATTTTAAAAGGCTTCTACTTTTTTCTATATTTTATTCTGACGATTTAATATCTAAACCAGGAAAGAATAAAACATAAAAGGAGACCAGTATCATTAATAGAACAATATATACCAATATATCATTAATGAATTTAAGTAAAAATTTTAACCAAAATTCTGTCAAACTATAACTATGCAAGAAGTCATTCATTATGAATGACAAAGTACTCCAAGTATGCTGAGATGTTCAACATTAGGAAAACAACCAACCTTATTAATCATATTAAAAAGCAAAAACATCCCAAACCACATGATTATCTCATTGGATGTGGAAAACGTTTTTCACAAAGTACAATAGTCATTTTTACTAAAAACCACATAAAATATAGGCAATTTTGGGCAATGGACATTTTTAGTATAATCAAATGTATCTTAAACCAAAGGCAACGATCATATGTAATATAGATTCACCAGAACTTTTCCAGTAAATGCTGCAGTAAAGTAAGGATGCACATTCTTCCCTCTATTATGTGATGCAGTTCTGTAATACCAACAATAGTAATAAGGAAAAAAGAAGAAATTAAAAGCATAGAAGCAAGTACCAGAACCTTTTTTTAAAAAAGAAATTACAGGAGTAAAGGTAATAAAATGAAAGAGAAACTTCAAAAATCTTTATATGGTTATAGAAACAACTTCCCCATTCAGATACAAGTGACTTATGTGTCTCCGTACTTGTACTTTTGCTTAACTTTATTTCTCTTATACTTATTTTTATCTTGAGTCTTCAAATCACCAAATCAATTGGGCATTTTTGCTTTTCTTTTTTTTTTTTTGCCATTGTTCATAAACTTTTTTGTATTGACCTGAAATATGGTTCTCTGCGATTTCTCTTTGCCCTATTTCTACCATCTGAGACAAAGCAAATTAAGTCGTGCCTATAATTCACATAACAGTCTTTCCAATACTCAATAGCAACAATGACTCCTACATTTTTCTCCTCCCCAAGATGTTTACAAGAACATCATCATCATCTTCACTTTAATCATCATAATTGGCATACAGAGTGCTTTAATTTTTGCAAAGTCTTTCATAAATTATCACACTTGAACCCTTAGAACAAACCACAGTATAACTCCTCTTTATACGTGAACAAGTGGAGGTTGATTTGGGTTTTATGATGGTTATCTGTTCACCTAATGTTCTTCCCCAAATGTGGTACCCTAAACTGAACACAGTACTTCAGATGTAGTTTGATTAATGGCAATGAGGTGAATATCAGTTCATATGGACAGAGAATGTTCCTCAGAATTGAAACTTTTTTCAATTTTATTTTTTATCTCAAATTCTCTCCCTTGCACCTCCTTCACCCCATTTGTTTTGAAAACAAAATCCATTCCAAACCAAAGCAAATCAGTTTCCCAACATTAACCATGTCATTTGTGTGTGTATGCATGTGTGTGTGTATGCACACATATATGACTCAAATTGTGCTCTGAATCAATGACCTCCATGAATTGTTCTGGTAGTTCTCAATTCTCCACCATTTTTTTTGTATCAGTTCATTCAGATTTCCAAGTTTCTCTGAGATTATTCCCTTCATCGTTTCTAATGGCACAATACCATTCCATCACATTACTATATGATAACATCCTCCATTTGCCAATTTATTGGCATCCCCTTGGTTTTCAGTTTTTGTCATGCCAAAAAGATCTGCTATAAACATTTTGACACTTATGAATCCTTTTCCTCTTTCATCACTCTCTTTTCACTCTTGACCCAGGAGTGATATTGCTGGATCAAAGAGTGTTCACAGTTTAATAGGTTTTTGGTGCATAGTTTCAAATTGCTTTCCACAATGGCTGAAAAGCTCCACTAACAATAGTTGTAGCTATTTTCCAACAGTTCCTTCTAGCAGCTATTATTTTCCTTTGTCATTAACTTTGCCAAATTGATGAAATAAGATGGCTTCTCAGAGTTGTTTTAGTTGGTGTTTATTTATTAGGAATTTAGAACATTTTTTCATATGACTATTGATAGCTTGTGTTTCTTCCTCTGAAAACTTCATATTCATATATTTTGACCATTTATCAATAGAGGAGTGTATTGCTCATGAAGATAATAAGCAAAAGTGACCCATGATGTTTCTTGTTGCCTTTGCTATGATAAAACCAATTCTGCCAACTCCTTGACTTCAAAGGAAAACTTGTAATCCATCTTTCTAGTTAGCTTAAAAGCGTGAAAAGAAAGTTAACCAATTGGGAAAAGAGATACAAAAATCTTAAGAAATTAACTCCATGGAAATTAGAATTAGGTAAGCAAAATTAAATGATGTTATAAGACACCAAGAAATAATAAAACTAGAAAAAAGTGGAATCTGAAACATCTCATTAAAAAACCACCAATCTGGAGAATAGATTGAGGAGACACAATATAAAAATTGTCAAACTACCTGAAAGTTATGATTAAAAAAAAGAATCAATACAATATTACAAGAAATTATTAAGGAAAATTGCTCTGAAGTTTTAGAATACAAGAGTAAAGTAGAAATAGAAAAATCTACCATTCACTATCTGAAAGAGATCCCAGGAAGAAAACTTACAGGAATGTCATATCCAAGTTTCAGAACTCCCAGGTTAAGAAGAAAACATTATAATCAGCAAGAAAAAAAATTTAAATACTGCAGAAATAGTTAGGATTTCATAAGATCTAGCAACTTCTACACTATAAAAGACCATAGGTCTTGAAACATGATATTTCAAAGAGCAAAAGAGCTTTGATTGCATCCAGAAATAACTTACCCAGCAAAGTTGAATATCATCCTGAATGGGGAAAAAAAAGTGGACATTTGATGAACTGAGAGACTTTTAGGCACTTGTAATAAAAAACCAGAACTCATAAAGAAAATGTTTATTATATATGAAATTGTTATCAGTCTTCCTAAAACTGTAGTTATTACTAAGTCAGTTTGGAGGAAAGGCTGGTTTTGGATTGCGTATGATGGGGCGATTCTAAAACATCATTATGGTAGGAAAAGGTAAAAAGGAACAATCATTTCATAAAAGTGCGACATGAAAGGAAGAACTGACACAGAGGAAGAAGCAGGTTAGTATGGAGAGCTGGTAATATTGGAAATTCCAGGAAATCATACTATTGGCTTGTTAAATCAAAATCAATAGTAGATGAGAGAAAATATGGTGGAAAATTAAAACAGATTTAATCTGGTCTATTGAAATGAACTATTCATCCTGAAAAATGGGAAAGAGATATCAGTATTGAGTATTGCCATTTCCTATGAAAACAGCTCAAGAGTCTAGAAACTGCCTTAACCAGAAAATACTTGATCTCCACATTAAAGAGAGAGATGTGTCAAAGGCAATACTGAATTAGAAAGGAAATAAATATCATGACAAACAGCTCAAGAGTCTAGAAACTGCCTCAACCAGAAAATACTTGCTCTCCACATTAAAGAGAGAGATGTGTCAAAGGCAATACTGAATTAGAAAGGAAATAAATATCATGACAAACAGCTCAAGAGTCTAGAAACTGCCTCAACCAGAAAATACTTGATCTCCACATTAAAGAGAGAGATGTGTCAAAGGCAATACTGAATTAGAAAGGAAATAAATTCATTTGCAAAATCTTATGAAGAAATATAGCTAAAGATTATTAGCACTATCATCTTATTATTAAAAAAAAGTTTTGGAAGGGAAAAATGAATTTGCACAAAATTTAGTGAGAGCCAATTAAACCAATATACCCCCAAAGCATTTCAAGATAAAAGTAGAAGAATGACAACAAATAGACAAAAAAAACCCAGAAAGATGTCTAAATTTCTATACTATTTTTTTTTCCACCAGTGATAATTGAGGTACCACAGTGGGAATTTAAGATTAATTCCTGATGGGAAGTAGAATAACTTTAAAGAAGAAAGAATTAGAGAATGTGGGTTAAACTAAACATACCATGCTGGAGGTGACACAAATTTGAGGGCTCTGTAAGATCAGTTCTCAAGTTGTCTGAAATAATAAATGGTTGTTCTTGAGGATACTATGAATGAAAGAATGCCAACTTGCAAAGGACATACTTTCTAATGGAGGAGACAAGTATCTGTGAAAGTATACATAGGATACTATGAATAAAAGAATGCCAACTTGCAAAGAACGTACTTTCTAATGGAGGAGACAAGTATATGTGAAAGTATACATAGAATAAATATAAAATTAAATACACATATATACAAAGTGGTTCAATACAAAGTTGTTTGAACTTTATACAGAAAATGGTTCTTAAATTGCATCTTAAAGGAAGCAAAGGATTTGAAGATGCCAAAGTAAAGAGGAAGTGAATTCTAGGAATAAGGGGAGTGGCCAGTACAAAGACATGAAAATGAGTGATGGAGCATCGTGTGTGAGGAAAACGAGACCAATTTAGCTGAATTACAAATTGCAGGAGGAGATAATGATGCCCAGTGAGGCTAAAAAGGTAAGTTGAACCTTGTTGTATAGGCTTTAGGAGCTAACCAGAGGGGTTTATATTATCCTAGAAGAAATTGGAAGTTTCTAAAACTGAGTAGGGAATCATATGGTCACATCTGTGATTAAGAAAAATTACTTTAGCAGTAGTATGGAGGTTGGACTCCCTCAGTCAGGGAGGCTGATGCATAATCTAGGCAAGAGGTGTGAAGAATGAACTAAGTAACTTTGTGAATAGAGAAGACTCAGATAAAAGAGATACAGAGACGAAGCAGTAAGATTTGGGAACTGATAGTGGGGTGAAGGAGAGTGAGAAGTCATAGGTAATGATGAGTTACAAACCTAAGACATTGGAAGGATAGTGGTGCTACAGGAAAGTTTAGGAGAGGGGAGGATTTAGGGAGAAAGGTAAGTTCAGTTTTAGATACTAGGTGTAAGGCATCTCCATGATACCCGCTTTAATTGTCCAATGGGTGTTAAAGGAAGGAAATTCAGTCTGGATAGTCACATCTGTGAGTCATCTGAACAGAAATGATAATGGTAGCTGATGAAGTCACCTAGAGAGAGAAAAGACTGTAAGAAAGAACCTTGGGGAACATCCACAGTTAGAGGGAATATGATTGAAGATTCAACCTGCGGAAGAAAATTTGAGGGGATGGGATCAATTGCATATGCAGAGGAGTTTGGACTTGCTAGGAGAAGGGCCACCACTTTGTAAAAAAAAATAGAGGAAAAGAGGAGAGAGTGGAAGATGATATTATAAGGTTTTGAGATGAAGAGAAGGAAGAGGGAACTCATCTCAAATAGCATCAATTTTCTCCACAAAATAAGTTACCTATTGCTTAGCTGAGAAAGGGCGTGGGGAGAGGTATTAGGAGCTTGAAGAAGAAGAAAAGAACATGATTTTATTATATGCCTCCTGTGTTCAAGGTACTGTCATATTTGATTCTCACAATCCTGAGTGATAGCTCTTAGTAGTCCCATTTTACAGTTGAGGAATCAGGTAGACAGAGGTGTAGACACTTGCCTAGGATCATACAGCAGAGGCAACATTTATTATGTACAGCTCATTATTCCTTTGAAATATATGATAAAATTTTGTGAATTTCTTTTCTTCCCTCCTCGTGATAGAGATGGCTACCATTAGATACAAATAGGCATATATATATATATGAAATTATTCTATACATACTTTTTTTAAAAATCAGTGATTTCTGTGGATGCAGATAGTGTCTTTCTTCATCCAGCCTTTATAGTTAATTTAGGTATTTATGATAGTCAAAATGACACTTGCTCGTTTTTAAAATAATATTGTTGTTATACACAATGTCTGCATTCATGCAAACATGGAATTTTTTTCATTTTTATGATTTCTGCTGTCTTGCTGAAAATGAAAATGACAAGTTTTGCTTTTTCAGGAGTAAATATTCATATAAATTATTATATGTACAAGAAAATTTATCCTCTTCCATGCAGACATAGAGTCATGTCTATTCCAGAAAGCAAAAGAGCTAGGATTATAACCAAGAGTCACCTACCCAGCAAAATTCAGTATAATCCTTTATGAGAAAAAAAACTAGTGAAATAGAAGACTTTAAAGCATTCCTAATGAAAAGACCAGCATTGAATAGAAAATCTAACTTCCAAACACAAAACTCCAGAGATGTATAACAAAGTAAGCATGAAAAAGAAATCATAAGCAACTTGATATGGTTAAACTGTTTGCATTCCTATATAGGAAGATGATACATGTAACTCCTAAGAACTATATCATTATTAGGGCAGTTAAAAGGAGTTTACATAGAAAGAGAGCATGGATGTGAATCAATTATGTTAGAATGATCTCAAAAAAAATAAGGCTGGGTGAGATGGAGGAAGGGAGAGATAGAATGATGAAATTTTTATCACATAAAAAGGGCATAAAAGAAAGTACTTTTACAGTGGAAGAGAAAATGGAGAAGGGGAATACACAGGCAATGCTTGAATCTTGCCCTTCTCAGAATTGGATCAAAGAGAGATACACACACATCCATGTATGTGTGTATATGTATGTATATACATATGTGTATATATATGTATATTCACTCAGTTGTATATAGAAATCTAATTTATTATTATTGATTTGGGAAAATCTGTCATAGAGCAGTTTGTAGTTTGCTGTGCTTTTGAGAACTGTCCTTTCAGTAGGTTTCCATTGGAAAATGACCTTTGGTCTTAAGAATTTATGTTAATTCCACATCTGACTTGAGCATCAAATCCTTTTTAGATAAATTTGGTGCAAATATTTCCCCTCCCCCCCCAAATCAAACACTTTTCTTCTTATCTTAGTTCCACTGATTTTGTTCGTGGATATTTGAGCTTCTTTATCATTTTCTCAAAATAAACTAGACAATGAGGGGTGGCAAAGCAAAAGAAGCAGACATATTGTACCCATGCAGAGATACACAGTAAAAGTAGAATAATTAAATGATAGAGGACATAAACACAAAGCTTTTATAAAGTGAACAAGGAAAGCTGATAGATTTTTATTCCCTAAAATTTTCCAGGTGACTTTCACCTTGTTTCATTTACTAGGGATTCCATTTCCCATAAAAACTAATAATCAAGGTAACTACTTCTCACCTCTTCTTACTACAAAAGGCCGAATAAAAGCCAATAAGCAATCGAATAGAGTAGAGCACTGGACTCAGTAAACCTGGGGTTTGATCTAAATTCTGGCACCAAATAAATCCCTCTGAATTTGAGAGTTATTTGACTTCTTATGGTTTAGATCTCCAGCATCCCTTAAATCTCTCAAATTCTTTAATTCTCTTCATGAATTTAAACTATTTGGAAAATATGTATGTATGCAAAATGCTGAACTAAGCGTTTGGAATACATATCAAAAAACAGAACAGTCCTTATTCACATAGTCATATTCTATTGGGAGAGGAAAAACAGACAAAAACCCAGGGTCCATAGGGTTTAGTGGCAAAGCAGATGGAAATGGATCTTTTTTAATGTAATTTTAATTAATAGATCCTATTTTTTCTAATATTGAAGCATTTGAATAAAAATCTAATATTTGAAGCACAGCTGGTGTTTTGAAGGATGAAACTATACCCAAAGATCTTAGACTTCTCTGACCATCTGAGGCAGCTGGTGGGTAGTTAAAGTGACAGACTTCTCAGATTCTCCTTGATGATGGCTTTAAAGGCAGAGCCAGTAGGGCAAGTGGTATGATAGGCACTGTTATTCCCTAGGCCCTTGGGCTGTTTGTACCAGGATGTGAGAGGAGGAGGTGGTTTGACCTGCTTGGCATCTTTTTTCTCTTTCTCTTGGAGTACTTTCCTGCTTCAGTTAGTCTTTCTTGAGTGACCTAATTCTGATCATTCTATTCTACTACCCTTTCCTTAAAAAAAAAAAAACCTTAAAAATAAACAACCTGCAGGCATATAAAGTACTGCCTACAAATGTTTTATTGTTGCTGTTGCTATTAAAATAAAAGATATAGCTTACTTTTCCTTCAAGGGGGAAAATAAATCTTATCCAAACACAATATTTTACCTCACGGCCCAATCTCTCATACAGTAGAAGCTTAATAAATATTTGTTTTATTTGTACTACTTGATGTAACATATTTAATGTCATTAGTTTCATTTTAAAATATCAACTTTTCTCTTTGAGGTAGTCTGATACACAGGATAAAGTAGGTAACTTATAGTGAAGGTTTTGATACTGTTGATTACACTCCCATCCAGGATATTGTTTCCTCTTTGGCTTCTGTAAGACTCTTCCCTTCTGTTTTGTTTTTTTTTCTTGTGTGACGTGTCTCCTTTCTTGAAAGATTAGTCTTTTCTTGTCCACTAAGGCAGTGGTATCCCCCAAAACTCTATTTTGGGTTCTCTTTTGGGTTATTTAAATTTGACCTCCAACTCTTACTAACTCTTTAATCATGGATAAATCATTTAACTTCACTGAGTTTGTTTCCTATATTTTCTGTTTTATAAAAGAGATACTTATAGTATCTATCTATAGATACTATAGTATCTATAGTATCTAATCTAGTGATTATGAGGTTCGAATAATATATTTTTTACAGTGTAGCACTCTGGGTTCTCCAGGAGATGTCAGTGTAGATTTATGGAATAGTGAAATCCAGTCTTTCCACTGGTATTTTAGACAAATTATATCTTCTGGCGAATTTCCGTGTTTAGTTTTTCTTGGCGTATGCTAAGTTCCTCTCCAGTTCTAAGTGTCTATTATTCTATGATGCATTTTTATTCCATTTTGTGACCATGATTTCAACACTATTGGAAGAAAAACCTGTCAGTGCTCAGGCGTTGCATAGCTAAAGAATTCATTAATTTCATTCCAGAACCAATATTGAGCAGCTACTCCTTGATTAACTAAAAGTTTCTGATATCACATCTAACAGAATCATGAGATTTGTTGAGTATAATTCATAGAAAACCTGCCTCCACAAAACTTTACTTTTTAAACTTTTGCAAGCATCTTTACCATGCAACTGCAACTGCTCTCTCCAAGGTCCAGTGATTTTTCAACTTCTAAATCCTTCCAAGTTCTTTTCTCAAATCCTATCCTTTTTGACCTGGTTCCAGGTTTTGATACTGTTGATTACACTCCCATCCAGGATATTGTTTCCTCTTTGGCTTCTGTAAGACTCTTCCCTTCTGTTTTGTTTTTTTCTTGTGTGACGTGTCTCCTTTCTTGAAAGATTAGTCTTTTCTTGTCCACTAAGGCAGTGGTATCCCCCAAAACTCTATTTTGGGTTCTCTTTTGGGTTATTTTCTCTAGCTACAGTCTCTCCTTTAGTATACTCTCAGTGCAGTTTTAAGCTTTAATAACTCCAAGACCTTTTGAATACGATAGATGAATGGATGGATGGATGGATGGAGAGATAGATGGAAGGATGGATGGACAGAGACATACACACATAGGTGAGTATAAAACCTGTCTCAGTGAATAAGTTTTCATCCTATACACATCTTTCCTGCAGCTTTCTACTTATTTGATCACTTTATACACACTGTTTCTTTACTTCTATCCTGAAAATGTCAATGATGGAATGTCTATAGAGTTGTCTAATTAGATGAAAATTCCCAAGATGATTTAATTGACTTAAGGAGATCTCCAGAGAGGAATCCCTTTACCAATTTAGATCACCAGTTGTTCTACAAAGTATTGTTAGAAATTTGTCTGGGGACATTGAGAGGTTAAATGACTCATTCATGTAACACATCTGGTATGTGTTAGAGTTGAGAAGTGAACATCCTGATTTAAGGTAGCACTATCCACTACACCAGGCTGCCTGTCTGTAGAGCCTCACACTTCAAATAATAGATTTTTCTATTATTTTTCTATGATATAGTCTTCCCAGAGTTGCCTTTTTGATTGAATATAAAGTCGCCTTTTTAAATATGTTGCTTTTTATATTTATTTTTAAAAATAATGACAATTATGATATTTGTTCTAAGGTGTGGTCCCAAGCCACATTGTAATCTATTGACCAGAGGTGTGGACTCATCCTTAACATACCATTTTACTTGCTAAATAAATCCAAAAGAGATGTAAAGTTGATTGGTAGGAGGAGGGTAGTGGTAATATATTTCTTGTTGATGGCTATTGCTGTTGTAAAGATTATTGACAGTACATCCTTATTACTTCAGGTGCTTAGCACATAAGTTTCACCTACATAACAAACTCAACCTTATTTTATTTAATTTTGCTGTACTTCCTTTTAATTATTTGTAAAAGTAAAGTTTTATTCAAACATGAGCTCATAGATTTAGCTCTAGAAGGAAGTTTTATTCAAAGTTCTGTTGTCAAACCTATCATTATATAGTTGCATGTCCACACAACCAGGGACAGAGGGATTTTGAACGCGGGTTCTCTGATTCAAAAGCCACTGTCTTTATACTTTATCACTGATGTTTTTACTTCAAAGAGTTGATTTAAAGATGAATTCTTTGTAATGTACAGAATCCAGGAATAGAGGATTTTTTTTTTGGAGTTTTTAAATAGTATTGCTGTTAGTATAATAACCATAAGGAAAAGAAAAATAAAAATTGAAACTGTATTGAGTTGTGATTGCCTTTTCACCTACAAAAGGAACTACCACAAACCTTTTATGGGAGGTTAATAAATACTGTTAAGGTTCTTAGAGAAAAACAGGCATAGAAGGGCACCTAATCATGTTGTACATTACCACAGGGAATGCAATTCTCATTTTATTTTAATTGCATTTAGTCTAATGTTTATAGGGTAAGATCTTCTCAAATATTTATCCATTAATATAGTGGACAGTCACAGGAAATTTCTTCCCTATTTATTCTCCATTTTGACTCCTTCATGGGTTGCTACTTTGTGGGGCTAGCATTTTGGCATGATAGGTAGGACATTTGTTTCAGAATCAGAAGTGCTGGACTAAACTGCTGGGTTCATTGTTTCAGTACAGGCAGGTTGCTTCATTTTGCACTTTATTCACTTTCTATTCTGTAGAATAAAGGGGCTAGAGCATTAATGTCCCTCCCAATTCTAGATACTGTAAATCTAAATGTTTTCTTTAATCTCTTATATATTTAGTCTTCTCGATTAGACTATAGACTCTTACATTTTCAAGGTTTAAATCTGTACTCTTCACAGGAGTTTGCATTTCTCAATCCAAATCAGACTTGGAGGACCTAGGTATGATTCTGTTGTTTGAATAATTACAAAAGAAAAGTGGAAGGGTGGGAAAGAGAAATACACTGGGAAAGAGAGAGGAAAAATTGGGGCATATATCTTATAGAAATGTAGCATGAAAGGAGAAATTGATACAATGAAGGGACATGAAGGGAGGAGGGCAGAATATACAAAGAAGTTCATAATTACCTCTTACCCAACATGGGGAAAGGAGGGAGAGCTGGGAGGAACAAGCAGGAAAGTGTATCAAGGGAGGTGGTAGTCAGGTGCAAAAGTCTATTTGAAAGGAGAAGGTAAAAAAGAGAAGGAATAATGTAAGAGAATAGGATGGAGCAATCATAAATGGATGTGAATGGGATGAATTCACTCACAAAACAGAAGACAGAGTAGATAAGAAACAAGAATCCAACAATATGTTATTTGTAAGAAACACACGAAGCAAAAAAAAAATTCATGCAGAGTTAAAACAAGGATAGAGCAAAATCTATTAGACTTTAGCAGAAGTAAAAAAAAAAAAAAGGCAAAAGTAGAAAACATGACCTAAGGCAAAGCAAAATGCACAAATAGACTTAATAAAGATTAAACAGGGAAACTATGTTTTACTAAAAATTGTGATACAATGAATTAATAGTAACACTAAACATATGTGCATCAAATGGCATAGCATCTAAATTCTTATTTCTTAATAGAGTTTTTGCTACCACTAAAAAACCTACTATAAATATTTTTGTATATGTGAATCCTTTTCCTCCTTTGGAGGGAGAGAGAGTAGGGATCTAATATAATACTACTGGGTATGTACATACAAAGATATGTACAATTTAATAAATTTTTAGGCATAGTTTCAAATTGCTTTTCAGAATGGTTGGATTAGTTTAAAGCTTCCCCTATCCATAAATTTGACTATTAATTTCTTCCATTCTCTTCTAATTTGCCTATGTCACCCTTTACATCTAAACCATGTACTTGTTTTAGGTGGTATCTGCACTTCAACATAGGAAGATCTATACAAACCTTATAAATCTCCAGAAATAAGACTGATTTAAGTCCAACTGGGAGATCTGATAAGGTTAAGGAGGAATCTTTTGTAACAAGGGTAAGGAGGAATCCTCAAAGCTAACAGCAACTATATGATTCTGTATTCCACTTGATTGGTCAAAAATTATTTAAAAAATCAATAATTCAGTGTTTTAAGTATTGAAATTTAATATTTTATTTAAGTTGTTTTTACCGTCATCTTTTCCTGATACTGCTAATAAACTGTTTTCTAAAATGGCTTCCTTTACTTGTGTCTCTCTGTAGGTGAGCACAAGAAGGAAATTATGAAGTTCAAAGAATAGTCTAAACAAAAAGAGAATGCAAAGGAATCGAATGAATTTAAAGTGTAATCTTTAAAGTGTAATCTTAGAGTGATACTGTCTGGTTGGGGAATGGGAATTTTTTGCACAGATTTCAAGAAAAAGATGAAGAGAAGATACTTTGGCCATACAGGATTGTTTTATTTGTAGTCAACACATACAAAGACCTGCTGTCAGGCAATTTCAAAATACCCTTCCCCCCAAATTGATGAAACATCCAATTGTTAGGTAGAGTCTTCAGGAAATTAGTGACCGTCAAATTACTGCAGAATTGATTATACAAAGTAAAATCCAGTTATGAGGAAAATACTAAAAGGATTATAAGGAAATATTTTCATTTATACAGAGGTCTAAGAAATCTGTCCCATAGTATCTCAGGAAAACACTGAGTTTAAAGTTTTTGGTCCATGAACACAACAGTTTCCTAGGAGAGATGCATTTTTCCCAAATGCTCTGATAAAGGACAGCAAAAGCACTGAATTATGTCAGGGATGAGTGAATTAGACTCCAGTTATCAAACTATCTTACCTTTTTGAGTAAATCGATTCTAAATGCTTGTTTTTTCCTTGTTCTGTAACAGGGAATTTAAGGTCCAAAGCAGGTATGAAAAAGATTCTCCTCTCAGTATAATTTCCTTTAAGTATACTCAATGTGAGAAGGACCACACCTGCCCTCAGTCTTTTAACCTGTGTCCTGAATGGCTGCCTTAACCTTGTTGCCAACATTAAAAGTTTTGGCTGAGATGTTACCCTTAACTTTGACCTCCATTTCTTGACTTTGAAGGTGGCCAGATGCATTTTCTCTAAGAAATATGACATGCCAGCTGACAAAAGTTGTAAGAAAACACAGTTTGAGAATTGAGAGAGAATGTGAGAATTCACTACGGCAACAAACTGTTGAAGTCATTCTCATCAAATAATTTGTGAGGACTGACAAACATCTGGGATTCATATGATCAGACACAAACAAATACAAAAGATTCTGATACATTGAGATATTCCACTTAATAGGACACTAATATAATTATATTGTTTTTCTGATCTACACTGTACCACCAGAAGTACATGTACATTGGATAAGGAAAATGAAGTGAACCTAAGAATCACTTACATCCCTCTTGTTCACTTCTAATTTGATTACTAAAGCTTTCCACTTCTTCCTAAATTCTGAATCCATCTGAACATTGAAGAATTGCCTGTTATCTGTCACCATGGTATGCAGTACAAAAATTGTGTGTTGTAGACAAGTACCACTGATCAGATGCCTCCAAAGTTTGAAGTGTTTCTTGTCTATCACTATATCCAATGGCTACTCACTTATTTTTTTGGCTTAGAGTTTCATTTCAGGGGGTGCCACTCTATTTTACTACTTTGGAACATACTAGACATTTCCTCCATCCTTTTCATCTCATCAGTAGATCTCTTTAACTCTTCTTCTGTGATGCTCTCCTCTTCTCACACAAAGACTCCAGTTAGAGTGGCCAGCAGTTTGCAGGTATTCTCATGGTAGCTATGAAACAAAGTTTACTGAAAAGGCTCCAGTGTGTCCTTTCCAAGTAGATATTGCTGTAGAGATGGCTGATCAGTTGGGCATGGCCAACCCTCAACCCAGTAATGTATCTATACTGATTAGCTAAAAGCATGAGCAGTCTCTTATTCTGCGTAGAGTCTCTTTCAATTTCCTTCTGGAACCAACTCAGAAATTTCTGTACCCTGTCCTTCAGGGAGCTCACCTAATTCGTCAAGCTCAAGCTCCTTCTGCAAGGATGGCAAACTGTGTAGGGCACATACAACAAGAATAAACATGGGAGGGAGACCTCCTCTGCAGTGAGTACAGCATCCCTGCTAAGCAGATATAAACTCTCTTTCCCTCAACTCCCTCCCACAGAAAGAATTGTCAGAGTGAACATGTCACTTAAAAAGCAAAGACTCATCAGGAGCTTCTTTCCTAAACAAGCTCTCCAGATAAGTTCCCACAATCCCTCCTCAGTTTCAGCATTTGACTTACAAAGATATTCAGTGGAATTTCAACTTCTAGTGGAGAAAACATTTCTTCTCTGTAACATTGAACCAAAAGGATAATCCAAATAAAGAGAAGGGTGAAGCTCCCAGGAGCTAACAGGTAACCTTCCAAACTATTTCATTAAGTTGTCTAATATTTCTCCAGCTCTCTGCTATACAAGAACTGTTATTTGAACTTTCCAACAGAATATATACTGATCTCCTGAGCAGAGGTCCTTCAGGGAATGGGGTGGGAGAAAGAGAGAAAAGAAAGGAGGAAACTGGGCCCCAAAGGAGAGAGTGAGAAGACCCTTACTGGTGGGTAATACAGAGGATTCAAGAAATATGAAAAAGGTCTGAAAAACAATCATGACTTCTGCCCTCAGAGGCTGTCCTAGTATACAGGTTAAGATACTTCAGTTTCATAATGGAACCAGAATGTGAATGAACTCTCTTTATTTCACTATCTTTCATATGAAGATCATAAGAATGGTCCTAAACCGTGCCAGCCTACAACCCTACATAACCTTTTCTGTTTTCTAGATTCTTAAGAACAGTTAAAGCACAGAGACTAGGGTGGTATTGTCAGTCTAATTGGCTGATATTTAAATGCTTGCCCAGCCTTCTTAGCTACCTTATTGGTCTTGGGGCACACAGAGTATTCACTCTATGTTACCTTCACTGACTTTTCTGAGTAAACACTGTGCTATTGCTCTACCTTGCATGAATAGAGGATTATGAGGGAGAAGACTGTTGTTTCTATCATCAGCATCAGCATCCTCTCTTGAGTTCTAATCCTGTGTCACCAACTCCCAGCTGGAAATCTTCACCTGGATATCTTAATCTCTAACTGAAAATGTCTAAAATGGAACTCATTTTATATTAGCCCATAAGTTTGTAATTTTTCTGTTTCTATTGAAGGCACCACCATTCTATTTACCCAGATTCACAACCTTGGAAACATTCTTAACTATTCCTTATTCCTTCCTGCTTCCCCTTACTCAATGAATTTCCAAGTTGTATCAGTTTAATAAGCATTTTCTAAGGTGCCTACTGTGTTCCAGGTACTATACTATGTGGGATGGGCAGCTAGGTGGTGCAGTGGATAGAGCACTAGTGCAGGAGTCAGGAGGACCTGAGTTCAAATCTCACCTCAGACACTTGACACTCACTAGCTCTGTGACCTTGGGCAAATCACTTAATCCCAACTGCCTCATCCTGGGTCCTCTCCAGTCATCCTGATGAATATCTGGTCACTGAATTCAGATGGCTTTGGAGGAGAAGTGAGGCTGGTGACCTGCACAGTCATCCCTCACTCAAAATAAAGTCAAGTGCAAGTCATGTCGTCATTTCTCTGATAGCATGGTCTTTGGCAATGAAGGATGAACACACATTATGTGGGAGATATAAAGACAAAAATAAAAATAGCTCTTGCTTCAAGGAATTCTACTGGAAGGGAAAAAATGTACACAAACAAATAAATACAAAATGTATTCAAAGCAAATTTGGGATAGAGGATTGGAGGGGAAAATCACTAACATCTGAGGGAATAAGGAAAGCCCTTCTATAGGAGATAGCATTTGAGCTGAGCCATAATTAGACTTAGGAATTCTAAGAAAAAGGTGGCTATAGGTGCCTATAGGTTAAGAAAAAATGATGAATTTGTAAAAGGTCATTTTAAAAGAATTATAGGAAACTATACTTTTATTACTTAAAAAAGGAATTTCCCCAAATGGGGTTTGTACATGCAGTTTCGCTATACAATACGGGATAAGGGTCTTGCTTAGTTCTGTAGCCATAAATATCAGTAGCATTCCAAATCATAAAGACTGGGTCACAGCAGGCAAGTAATGTATTAGCTACTGAAAAGGCTTAATAAGTGCCTTTTTCATTCACATATTTCATTTCCTTTTGTCATCTCAATAGTATTTTATATTTTTAGCTCTGAATTTTAAAATGTCTTTTTTTGTTCTAAATTTGTAGATTTTATAGATTTTTGCTGTTCCATAGTCACTTCACTCATCTTTGCTTTTCTCTTTTTTGATATAAGTGCTTAGAGATACTAATTTTTCCATGCAGCCTGTTTTAACCATACTTCATAATATTTGTATCTTGTTTTATTTGCTGTGATATTTACCCATATAAATTTTGTAAACATAATTTTGTTTGCTGTGATATTTATTATTTCTATAATTTGATGATTACTTCCTCATACTTTAGATCTACATTATTTAGTCTCCATTTAGATGTGAATCATTTCTTCAAATTTTCCTCATTGTTTATAATTATAACTGTATTGTGGTACTTACCAATTAATCATTACTTAGATATAAAGTGCCAACTATTTCCCAGGCACTGCGCTTGGCAATTGGGATACAAGTACGAAAAGTGAAATAATACATTCTCACAAGGAGTTTACTAGAAGAGACAAGTACATATGGAAGCATATATAACATAAAGCAAGCACTAATATATACAAAGTTGTTAAATGCAAGTTAGTTTGAAATAAAGAGCCCTAACAATTGATGGGAGCAAGAAAAGTTTCATGTAAAAGGTGATATCTGAACTTCAGCTTAAAAGGAAAAGAGGGACTCTATGAAATGGAAGTAGGGTATATTTGAGTCACAGGGGATAGCCAGTACAAAGGTATGGAAAAGGGAGATGGAGTATTCTTTGTGAGAAGCAAAGAAAAGGGCAATTTGGCTGAATCTAGAGTGCATGAAAGAAATAATACCTGATGAAGAAAGAATTTGAGGCCAGATTATATAGCCCTTTAAAAGTAAAAAGTTGTGTGTGTTCATCCTTCGTTGCCAAAGAAGACCATGCCATCGGAGAAATAATGACATGACTTGCACTTGACTTTGTTTTGAGTGAGGGATGACTGTGCAGGTCACCAGCCTCACTTCTCCAGAGCCATCTGAATCCAGTGACCAGATATTCACCAGGATGACTGGAGATGACCCAGGATGAGGCAATTGGGGTTAAGTGACTTGCCCAAGGTCATACAGCTAATGAGTGTCAGGTGTCTGAGATGAGATTTGAAGTCAGATCCTCCTGACTCCTGCACTGATGCTCCATATACTGTACCACCTAGCTGCCCCAAAGGCAAAAAGTTAATATTTTATCCAAGAGTAGTAACAGGAAGCCACTGCAGTTGGTTTTGTAGAGGCATCAGATCTTCACTTAATGGAAAATAATTTTGGCCATAATATATAGGATGGATTGGAGTGGTGAGAGATGGGTAAAGAGACCATTTAGGATGCTGTTTCAGTAATTTAGATAAGAGATAATGAGAATCTGAATTTATGGTGGTGGCTTAATAGGTAAAGAGAAGAGGTCTTCCAGGAAAGTTGAAAGCAAGGATTGGTAATTGATTGACTATGTGGGGGGAGGGAGAGTGAAGAGTTAAAGCTGATCCTGAGATAATGAACTGAAACATTGGTGGGATCATAGTGCCTTCACCAGAAGTAGCGAAGTCTGGAACTGAGCAGGATTTGGGGGAAAATAAGTGTAGTTTTAGACATCCTGAGTTTAATATGTCTTCAAGACATCCAGTTTGAAATGTCACATAGGCAATTGGTGATACAGATCTGAACCTAAGGTGAGAATATGGGTCCACACTGCAGCAAGACAGTCCTTTCTCCTGTCATAATTGAAATTAAGATAAACTGGGGCACAAATCTCTGAGCACATTCAGTTTATTGGTAAGGCTAGAAATTACAATTAAAGGGGGTCTTTAGCCCCTTGGTAAGCCAAAAGGTCCTTAATGAGGACTGACAGGTTATTTTTATGGACAAAAGGAGTGTCCCAAAACCACAAGGCAGCACCATAGATGTAGGGGACAATATGACTGGCTGGAAATTTGGAATTCAGGGCTAATAACAACCCCTTCTTCCATCTTGTTATTATGGAAAACTCACTGCTAGTGTCCACTTGCATGACTAGTTAGTGCCACAATGATAACAGACAAGACTTTCTTGAAGGACAGCCAGTGTTGTAGAGAATACAGACCATACTACCTGGCATCCACCTGCATCTTTCAAGGGTAACACATTTCCTTGACACAAAGAATAGAAAAGTGATTAGCAGGAAAGCTGAACTTACAAACTTAACTCAGAGAACAATGAAATACGGCTTATGTAATTACACAAAATATCGATAGTGATACAAAATGAAATTAATTACAGGATAGAATCAATTTGATTTTTTCAAATTTCATTCCCTGATTCATTCCTGATTCCCTGGGCAGCTAGGTGACCAGTATATAGAATGCTGGGCCTGGAGTCAAGGAAGACTTGGGTTCAAATCCAGCCTCAGACACTAGTCATGTGATCTTGGACAAGTCACTTAACCCTGTGTGCCTCAGTTTCCTCATCTATAAGATGAGCTGAAGAAGGAAATGGCAAACCACGCCACATATCTTTGCCAAGAAAACCCCAAATGGAGTCATGAAGAGATGAACATAATTGAAAGGACTGAACAACAGTTGATTCCTTATCTCAGAATCATCTGCATAGAGTTGATAGTTAAAATTCTAGCACCTAATAAGGAGAGACAAAGCAAGAAACTAAGCACAGACAGGGTGATAGTAATGAGAGAGAAGAGATGGAGAGAAGAGGACACAGGACAGAACATTAGGGAATACCTGCTCTTGGAGGAGATGAAGAAAGAGCAAAAGAGACTGAAGAGGGAGCAGACAGGTAGGAAGTGAAGGAGAAGAATGTCATAAAAACACAGAAGAGATCTATCAAGGAAGACATCTTGGGGATATCTAGGCAGAGAGGGCAATCAACATGCTCATTATTGAGAAAACCTGATCTTGCTTCAAGAGCCTATCAACTTTGGTACTCCTCACTACCACCCTCTGTCTCTCTGATTGGACGGTGGAGCCATGAATTCCACCACTTACTATGTAACTGAGAGGTTGAACAGCAAAGAGTCCCTGCCCAACCTCCATTCAATGGCTGGTTTTGGACCCTCCTGGCTTAGAGTGAATGTCATTAGTAACAGTTTCTCTTCCAAACAATCCTGAGGCTCCTGCCCCTCCCAGAGTGATTTATCTATTTATAATTTCCTTATCTATTTATAATTTATAATTATATTTATATAAATATAATTTATAATTTATCTATCTATAATTTTCTGTTAAAAGGGCCATTCCCCAGACTACCTTCTAAAGGGGACTATTCACTGAGTAGGCATCACCTCACTTTGAGTACCTAAAAGTCCAACTTCTCCAGTTGTATCCTGGACCATCTCCAATCATCCTGAGGAATATCAGGTCACTACATCCAGATGACTTCTCCAGTAGGAGAAAGTGAGGTTGGTGACCTTGCACAGCCCTCCCTCACTCAAAACAAAGTCCCATGCAAGTCATGCCATCATTTCTCTGAAGGCATGGTCTTCTTCAGCAACAAAGGATGAACACATCAACAACTGAGCAAATCACATAACCTCTGTTTGCCTCAGTTACCTCACAGTGTTGTTGTGAGGATCAAATTGCTTCCTGTTTATTAACCCTTTTTTCCTTCACTTTATCTAGTTATCCAATTCTATCCATATTTTTCTCTTTTAAGTAATTGAGTCAAATCTTCCTTCCTCTTCTCTCCCTCAATTTCTTTTGTGTTTCTTTTTGTATTTTCTGTTACTCTTTCTAACAAGGATTTCCTTATCTCAATTTCTTCATCAATTCTCTTCCTTTTCTTTCTGTTCTCAACATTTATTCTTTGATTCACGACCGTTATAATTATTTATTTCCTCTTTAGTCTGTGCTCTTCATGGAATTAAAATATCTAAAGCAGAGGTGCCTCAGCGAGGTGAAAATATAATTGGGAAATATTTAACAAAATAAATAAAAATACAATACAGATAACATTACATTTTAAAACTACAGGGATCCTTAAATATAGATTAGCAACCCTCATTTTTATTTCAGTTTGACACCACTGATATAACACAGCTATTCTGAGTTTTCTCCTCTCTACAACTTCTTTGAAAAAGATCTTTTCCCTTATCCTTGAGTTCTGTTGTGGCTTACACTTAGAAGGGTCAATTCCTGTAGGAGATAGAAAGAAAACAACCCAATATTAGAAATTTCCATGTTTCTCTGATCATGTGGTACATTTTCTTACACACCCCTTTCTTCTTCATAATCATTTCTTCCACATTTGCCAAGAAATCTCTGGGTGCATGTCCTTTCACTCTTCTGGGTGTTACTGCCCGTAAGAGTACTGTTTCCCCTTTTTCTGAGATAAGCAGATATTCATGAAGTCATAACACTCTTTTAGAAATAGTGTGAACAGCAAATTCCTATAGATTATGCCTTTTAAGGATTCCACTCCCATTGGAGAATTTCCCCTCATGAGAGTACTCTTATGTGGGAACCCCCTCCCACCACATGGAGATTGCCACCTTTCAATTCCTCCTCTTGAAAGAAAAGTTCTTCACTTGGGCTTTTCACCCTGATTAGTGAGGCAGAACTCAGACAAGGTAGCAGTATGTTGATGGGCTGGTCACGGAAGAACAAGGAAGGCATCAAGGTGGGGCCATTTATGGGTAACTTTAGCACAATTTAGATATAGCCATCTCACAAAGAGGTTGCGCCCTTGCATCTCAGTTCCTTCTCCAGGTAGCAAGAACATGGCAATTTACAGGTAACATTACAAAGGTCACAAGCTTGTTAACTAGATTAGATTTGATTTTGAAACCTACACCAGCTTGACAGCACTCCCCATCACTGCAGCCACTCCAGAAAAACGTGTATCCAGCTGGGACTTCAGTCAAGTAGCCTTTATTTGCCAGCCTTGTTTCACTCAGATTTGATATTTGGACACAATATTTCCTTAGCTGTTCATCTTTCTGGTCTATTGGATTTCTTGTCATCCGTAAACGTGTTCATATCCCATGTACCAATAATGAGCCAAATCATCTTTGTGAAAGATTTTGTAAATGTTTTTGTGTTTAGACCACAGGGTGAGATACCCAATTTCTGCAGTAAGTGAAGCACATAATTTTAGGACATATTTCCTCATGCCAGAAGATAAGTGGTATGGTCCTTAAGAACTCCTCAGAGGCAGGTAGGTGATACAGTGAACAAAGCACCAGCCCTTGAGTCAGGAGGACCTGAGTTCAAATCTGCCCTCAGACTCTTGACATCTACTAGTGGTATGACCTTGGGCAAGTCACTTAACCCGGAATGCCTTACCTCCCACAAAAAAAGAAGGCTGCTCAGATACTCATGAGGCTGCCAAATTTCACTGCTACTTAAGTCCAGTGGGAAGACAATCCTGTGGACCACCTGTGTGGAGGGTTGTGACTACAGCTCCCAGTGTATCTACACCTGCTGCTTTGTCATTCAACCATTACCATAGGATTACAAGGTAGGTGAAATAGTATAATGTGGTAAAATGGTAAAGTAGTAACATAATAAAATAGTTGAATAGTAAAATAACATGATAAAATTGTAAATTTATGGAGTAATAAAATCGTAAAATAATGAAATAGTAAAATACTAAAATGATATAGATGATGCCTTTTGACATGCACATAAATTGGATTTAAATAAAGTAGAACTGTGCAAAGTCATCAGCCTCACTATTCCAGAGTCATCAGAGCCCAGAGGCAAGACAAACCAAAACAAGTGGCGATGGTTCAGGATGTAGTGGACAACGCTGTGTCTGGTGTCTGATCAAGCTCTAACCATTCCACAGTGCTTGCTTCTGCCACTTTCATTACCCATTTAAAGATAAAAGTTCACATCTCTCAATTCCAGTGGGGAAATCTTTACATGCATGAAATAGACATCCCACCAAACTCACCACTCTATTTAATGCCTGTTATTTACCCTCAACTTGGTTTAGCCCTTTGGCCAAGATGGTTTACTAGGGTGTAGCCATTGCACGTACTACAATTTCTTGGAGCCACAGGTGAGAGCTGAGTGGCAGGTGGACACCAAAGGTGGATGAGGAACCCTGAAAAGGGTTCACTAGCCCTCACACCAGAAGTACTAGTCTTCCTTTGAACACCCCATACACCCTACAGGTAATAAGTAACAAAGGGAAGATTTGAACCCAAGCCCTCTGAATCTATTAGACAATGCTGTCTAATATCACATATCATGCTTTGAGTAGTTTTAAGAATTCTCATCCGAGAATATGACTGCAGAATCCAAAAAGACAGTTATAATGGGTAAAAATGATTAACTGTTGAAAGTACTAAATGCTAGCCTATAATATATAGTTACTGCTCCTCATAACAGCTCGGTGATATAGGCACTATAAGCTTCATTTGACAGATGGAGAAGCTGAGACATAAAAAGGTCAAGCAACTTGCCCAGGGTCCCATATCTGATAAGTACCTAAGATAGAATTCAAACTTGTATTTCCTCCTGACTCTAGGGTTAACATTTTATGTTCTTGGCAATATCTGGATAGCTCATAAAACTCCCAAGCTGAATCCTATATTGTTTGCACAGAGGATAAGGATCTAAATTGTGGGATTAAAATGGCTGTGCTTATCAATAAAATTAATGCAAAACTGCAAAATTTTCACCCTAATTGTTGCCAGTTTAGTCATGCGGGTAGTAACAGCTTTTAATTTCTTGATGATGATCCTGGAACTGTCATTTGTATTAGATTAAAGTCATCTGATTTGTTAAGGGTTATTTTTGTTTTGTTTTGTTTACATTTGGTATTTACCACTTTTCTTTTTTCCTTTGTGTTTGCTCAGTGAAATTTGCTCACAGAGGGTACTCTAAACCATACCCCGCATCTTGCCCTCCACTGAACTCACTTTTCATCCAAATCCTGCCCACCCTGCTCTGCTGCAGTTCATTTTGGGGATGGTATTGCCATTATCCTAGTCTGACTTTTCAGTCTTCACCTTCCACATCCAAACAATTTGCTAAGTTCTACCAATTCTAGCTGAAATATCTCTTGGATCTCTTTTCTCCCTCATACTTCTACTTAGACAATCACAGCTTAGGCCATTATCTCTTCTAGGCTATCATTGTCTCTGCATCTTCAACACCTGACCCAAAGCCTTGCATATAATTAGCCCTTAGTTAAACTTCATGGAATTGAGCCAGTCATTCTGTCTCCAACCTTTCCTCTTCTAATCATCCCTCACACTGTTACTCATTGTATAATATATCAACCACACTACTCTAGGCTGATCACTTCTTTACACTGAAAACTTTAGTCATTCCTCATGTTCTACCAAATAAAGTATAAACTCTTTGCATTAGCATTCATATCCTGTCCTTCCACATTCTGTCTCCAAATAATCGTTTCAGATTTCTTTCGTATTACTCCTCTTTATGTAGCACATGTTCCAAAGAGTCATTCAATTCAACACACATTTATTCATTGACTACCTTTCCCTCTCCCATTCTACTTCCCATTACTCAGCTCCCACAGGGTTAGATTCTTTTTTTAAAAAAATACCTTTATTTTGAGGGGAGACATTTGGGGTTAAGTAACTTGCCCAGGGTCACACAGCTACTAAGTGGTTAAGCCTGGGTTTGAACTCAGACTAGTGCTCTCTCTCCATTGTGCCACCTTACTGCCCTTAGGCTAGTAACCCTGCTTGAGTTAACCCAGAGTCCTACTCCACTGTCATCCTCTGATCCACTATTTCTTTCCCCAGATACCCCCTTTCTAATAGTCATTGATGAGACCTGCCATTGTTACTCAGAATCTGCTTCTGTTTATAATTTGTCCTGGCTTCTTTGCCCTCCAAATGCTAAAAGCCACCATGGCTTTCCATCTTCCATGAACTCCTTTCATTCTTCTATGTGTATTCTTAATGCTTAACACACTGCTTGGCACACATTCCATACTTTGTACAAGGCATGTGCAAACTGTTTATCAACCACAGTCAGATACACTGTACCTTGACTCTCAAGAACAAAGGACAGCTAACCATGTGCAAGGCATCGTATTACTTTCTTTCCTCCTCCATTGGTCAGTCTTCTCCCATCTCTATATCTCTGCTTAAAATATCCTTTGGGTCTAAAATGCTGCCTCCCCCAATTTCACCCCATTCTAATAGTTGAATTTCTCCATTCTTTCAAGAATCACTTTGGGTTCCACCTCCTCCATAAAGCACATCTAGCCTCCAGTTCACATTGAGCTCCTTCTCAAATGTTTAGTACTTTCTTTTAACCAGTCCTTTGCACTTATTATATTTTCACCCTTATCATATTTATTTGTGTGTGTGTATATCTTTTTCCCCTAATAGTTTATAGTAAACTTCAAGATAGCTGGATCTGTAGCTCATGCATTCACATATCTCTCATTTTTCTCATACAGACAGAACTTTGCTCATGTTAGTTGTTTTAGAAAAAAATAAGTACTCAGAATTCTAAGTCTGAGTGCACGTGCCCCAGTCAACCTAACTTTTGTCTTGCTGTGAGATTTTGATCTATTGGGCTTGAAGAAAGACAACTTTGCACAGCTTTGCCTCACTTAAATCCAATTTATGTGCAAATCAAGATGCCAATCTTCCACTACTTAATGATTTAACCATTTCATTATTTTACTATTCACCTGGAAGATGGTCATTTGTCCAGCAGCCAATGTGGCTTCAGAAAGCATCAGGGAATGGTCAGCATGATGTTTGCTGCCTGTCAACTCCAGGAGAAATGCCAGGAACACAGAGTGTTCAGAGGTCTAGATATAATGTTCACCAAATTGACTAAAGCCTTTGATGTTGTCAGTCATGAAAGCAGGTGAAAATCACGATGAAATTAGGTTACCAAGAGAAATCTGTCTGTATTGTACACAAATTTTGTGATAGCATGGTGGCACAGGTTCTGGATGAAGGACAGTGCTCTCACACTTTCCTAGTCACCAGTGGAGTAAAGCAGAGCTGTATGCTTTTTCCTGTGCAGGAAAAAAAAAGCAGGACTTTTCTTCAGAATTGCCAGACATCTTAAATGAGGATCAAAACAGCCTCACGGTCAGTTCTCACACTGATGGTAAATTATTTAACTTAAAAAGGCTATAAGCAAGATAAAGCAGACAGAGAAAGAGTTGGTGAATAACTTTTTGTCCACAATGCCCACTCAATGCAGCCTTTGAGGCTGAGAGGAAGCAGTTATGGATCAATTCTCTGCTGCTTGTGCTACACCATCCATACATGGAATCACTGGTCATAGTAAATGGAGGAATTTTGAATGCTGTGCATAAGTTCTCTTACCATGGCAGTATACTTCCAGGGATGTATGTGTAGACAATGAGATTGGTGTACACATTGACAGAGTTAGCTCAGCATTTGGGAGGATCCAAAAGAAAGTGTGGAAGAAGATAAGTATTAGACTGCATACCAAACTGAATATCTACAGAACTGTTGTGCTGACTTCTCTGTTGTATTTCTATAAAACCTGGACTATATCAGCACCATACCAGGCAACTGAACTAGTTCTGTTTGAATTGTCTTAGGAAGATTCTGACAATTACCTGGCAAGGTAAGCCCTTGATACTGAAGTCCTTTCTAGAGCTGAACCGTCAAGCATTCAGACCCTTCTGCAGAGACTGCAGCTCTGATGGGCTGACTACATAGCCTGAATGCCAAACACATGCTTAACAAAAAGATTGTTTTACAGAGAACTTGCATAAGGCAAGACTCACATGGTGGTCAGAAGAAGCAGTACAAAGATACTCTCAAGGTCTCTCTAAAGAACCTTAGTAACAGTTGTAAAACATGGGAGACACTGGCATAGGACCACCCAGCATGGCATGCCCACATCAAAGAAGTCGCTGTGCTCCATGAGCAAAGCAGAATCACAGTAGCACAAAGTAAATGAGAGAGTAGACTGTCTGTGGCCATTCATCAAGGAGAGAAATATATGAGTGTGCTCTAGTTCTTTAAGAAAAAAATGAAGTTAACCTTTTTTAGGACCACCAGCTGTGTTGTACCTGGGCTTCCCAACCTAGTAATTTAAGCCTTAACTATACCTTTATTATACTGGGTATCATGCATACCAAAACAAATAAAAAAGGAACAGCTCATTTTTTTAAAGTCTAGTCTCATTACCCAGAATTTCAGAATTTATATATTAAAATATATTTATTTAGTTGGGTTTTTTAATTTGTTTTCTAATTTTTTTAGTTCCATGCCTGATTCATTGATATGTTTTCCCTTTTTTTGTTATTTTTGGTATGTTTTCATTTTCTTTTTTCTCCCACTTAATAGTATTTTATTTTTTCCAATTACATTTAAAGATAGTTTTCAACATTCACTTTTAGAAGATTTGGAATTCTACACTTTTTTCTCTCTCCCCCTTCCCACCTCAAGATGGCAGGCAATCTGATATTTGTTATACATGTACAATCATATTAAACATATTTCCACATTAGTCATGTTGTGAAAGAAGAATGAGAACAAAAGGGGAAAACCATGAGAAAGAAGAAAACAGCAAAATAAGTGAAAATAGCGTGCTTCGATCTGCATTCAGCCTCCATAGTTCTTTCTCTGGATGTAGATAACATTTTCCATCATGAGAGTTTTGGAATTGTCTTGGATCATTGTATTGCTGAGAAAAGCTAAGTCTTTCAAAGCTGATCATCCTACACTGTTGCTGTTACTATACACAATGTTCTCCTGGTTCTGCTCACTTCACTCAGCATCAGTTCATGCAAGTCTTTCCAGGTTTTTCTGAAATCTGCCTGCTCATCATTCTTTACAGGACGATAGTATTCCATCACAATCATACACCACAACTTACTCAGTCATTCCTCCCCTCAGTTTCCAGTTCTTTGCCACCACAAAAAGAATTGCTATAAATATTTTTGTACATGTGCATCCTTTTCCTTTTTTGTGATCTCTTTGGGATACGGATCTAGTAGTGGTATCGCTGGATCAAAGTGTACGCACAATTTTATGGACTTTTTGGCCATAGTTCTAAATTGCTCTCCAAAATGGTTGGATCAGTTCACAACTCCACCAGCAATGCATTGGGTTCTAATTTTCCCACATCCTCTCCAACATTCGTCATTTCCCTGTTCTATCAATTAGCTAATCTTACAGGTATGAAGTGGTACCTCAGAGCTGTTTTAATTTGCATTTCTCTAATCATAGTGTTTTTATTTTCTTTAATAAAGTTTTCTATATTATCTATTTGTTTCTTGATCTATGAATAAGGATTAAGTTATTTAGTCTTCAATGAATTATTTTTGTTGAATATAATTTTTTCTTGTGTTATGGTTAGTAAAGGATGTGCCTAATATTTCTACTTTTCTGCATTTGTTTTATGTGTGTTTTATGCTCTAACACATGGAAATTTTTAACAGTGCTCACAAATAAATATTCTCCTTTCTGGTTCCTCTTTTGAAATCACCATAAGTCTATCATAACTGGCTATTTTAAAATTCTATTCAAGTTTTTAACTTTTTTCTTCCTTAATTTCTAGGTCTAACAGTAGTTCACTGAGTTCACTCATTACCCTTATTTCTTCCTTTAACTTACTTGAATCTTCCTTTAAGTATTTAGATACTATGCCATTTGGTGCATACATATATATATATATATATATATATATATATATATACACACACACACACACACACACACACACACACATACATATATATGTGTATATATATATATATATATATATATATATATATATATATATATAGTATCAATATTAATTCACTGGTAAGTTACCTTCAAGCATAATGTAGCTTCTCTTTGTATTTCTTTTTATCGTTTGTTTTTGCTATTGCTTTACTGGATCATGATTGCCATTCCTGTTTTTTGAGTTCCACTTAAACTTAGTAGATTTTATTCCAGTACCTTATTTTAACTCTATGAATTTTGGGTTTTCAAGTATGTTTCTTATGAACGTATTGTAGGATTCAACTTTCTTTTGTTTGGAAGACAGAACAAAAACATTTATTCAGATACCAGAAAGCCGAATCCCTCATGGTAACAAAGGAATCTATACACAATAACAATGCAGAGGGCAATATTCCCTGTGTCAGGTTTCCCACAAACCAGCTCTCTTTTTTGTTTGAGAGATAAATGAGCTATTTTTATTATTTAAATATGAACCATATGTGATGCACAAGATAATGAATCTGATTTTCATATCATAATACAAGATAGTACTTGGGTTGTTTTTTTTTAAAACTCTAATTCATTATAATTGCATTATTTTTTAATCTATTTGATTATATCACAATTCTGCTTTCTAAAGCATTTTTCTACCCACCTCTATGAAAGCATAGGATACATTCATCCTATTCACATTCAAAGGGCTTACTCTACTTGCTCTATTACCTCCTCTCCACTAAAACCATGAATTCTGCCAGTGGGTCCCCTACCTCTTATAGGTGAATTTTTGCTTTATCTTAGTGAGATATGAGGCTCCATGACACTTCCAGCTATCTCCTTGCCACACTTTCTCTGTGAGACCATCACCTCTTCTTCCATACCAGTGTCATCATTTCTATGGTGGCATGGTCTTCTTTGGCAACAAAGGATGAACACAACAACAACAACAACTCCCTAGCCTTGGGCATGTGGGTCTTGTCATATCTTGCCAAGGCCCAGACTTTCAATTCTACTTTATCTTCTCTTTGCAGTGTCCCTTCCTGGTTTTCTCCTCCCACTTTCCAGCATCCAGTCTTTATATATTGTCTTCACTCATAACAACCTGAGGATAGGGGTTGTCTTTCTTGTTTTTATTTTTTGTATCCCTAGTGATTAATAAAGTACCTGACACATGGCAATCACTTCATGAATTCTATTATCTATCTATTGATCAATTGATTTAGTGTATTTCCCTCTATCATGTCTTTTTATACTTTCCCCTCTCTTTACACCCCCCTCATCCCCTCTATACAAAGAAAAGAATCTTGAGATAGACCTGTTGTCAGTACTAAGGAACAATGTTTAAAACAATTTACTTCCGTTCCACTATTCTTCTTCTGTTATACTCACTAGTCCCTGATCTTATGTTCTTTACTTTTATTTCTGCCTTCACAATCCTCCCTCCAAAAATAAAATTTGTTTTTCTTATGAGTAATCCCTCCCTGAATTAACCTTCCTTCTTAACCTCCTTTCTCTGTCTATCTGACTCATTATTAAGTTTAATATATTTTTAAACTAGAATTTTTATGAGTATGTTTGTGTGTGTGTGTGTGTGAGTGTGTGTGTGTGGTGTTCAATCTTCCTTTGGTTAATATGAAAGTGAGACTGATAGGGAGTCCACTCTGCCCTTTCTCTATTTTATATAGTCTTCTTCCGATGTACTCAGATTATGTGAGATATTACATCATGTTTATCCTCTTCTCTAACACTGCCACCACCCTGGTACAGGCTCTTGTCACTTTAAGACTAAAGTTCTTTCTGGTTGGCTTCCCTGCCTCACATTTCTCTCTACTCCAGTCCATCCTCCACTTGGCTATCAAAGAGATCTTCCTAAAGTGCTAGTTTTACCATACCACTTTACTTTTCAATAAACCTCAGTGGCTTTCTATTGTCTCTGGGATAAAATATAAAATCCTTGTTAGCTTTCAAACCTGCCCCTACTTTTCCAGTCTTCTCACAATTTGCTCCCCTCTATGTACTCTACAATGCAATGACTCTCACCTCCTTACTTATTTTAGTATTAGCATATATAGTAGTTTAGTATATAGTGTAGGGAATTTAGTATGTAGCATTTTAGTATATGGTATAAGGTGTTGGTCTATAACTAGTTTCTGTCAAACTGCTTTCTAATTTTGTTAAATGGTGAGTTCTTCCTCCAAAAGGTTGGATCTATGAGTTTATTGAATGCTAGATTAATATGCTCACTTATTACTATGTATTATATATCTAATCTATTCCACTGATCCATCCCCCTATTTCTTAGCCAACACAGGACTCTTTTGATAATTACTGCTTTGTAATGTAGTTTAAAATCTGGCACTGGGAGGCCAGCCTCCTTGTTCTTTGATTCCCTTGATATTCTTGACCTTTTGCCAAAATGAATTTTGCTTTTTTTCCCTAGCTCTATAAAATAATTCTCTGGGAGTTTGATTGGTATGGCACACAATAAGTAAATTAATTATGTAGAATATTTTTATTATATTCATTCAGCATGCCTGTGAGCAATTAATATTTCTCCAGTTCCTTGGATCTATGTTTATTTGTGTGATAAGAATTTTGTAATTTTGTTCATAAATCCCTTGGTTTGTCTTAGAAGATAAACTCAAGTATTTTCTAATATCTGCAGTTATTTTAAATAGAATTTCTCTTTCTATCTCTTCCTGATGGGTTTTATTAGTAATATATAGAAATATTGATTTGGGTTGATTTTTATATCGTAAAACTCACTAAGATTGTTAATCGTTCCAGCTAGTTTTTTAGTTGATCCTCTAGAGTTCTCTAAGTATACCATCATATTATCTTCAAAGAGTGATAGTTTTGTTTCTTCATTGCCTATTTTTATTCCTTCAATTTCTTTTTTTAATTTTTTTCTAATACAGTATTGAATAATAGTGATGATAATGGACATCCTTGCTTTATCCCTGATGTTATTGGAAAGACTTCTAGTTTATTCTTGGTTTTAGATGGATACTACTTATCATTTTAAGAAAAGCTCCATTTATTTCTATGCTTTCTGGTGTTTTTAAAGGAATAGATACAGTACTCTGTTAAAGCTTTTTCTGCCTCTATTGATGTAAACATATGATTTTTGTCATTCTGTTATTGATGTGGTCAGTTATGCTTATTGTTTTCCTAATATTGAACTATCCCTGCATTTCTGATATAAATCCCAGCTGGTCATAGTGTCTGATCTTACATATGATCTTTAAATGATATTTAAATCAAATTAATTCACAAATAGTTGAAGCATGTTGTAATGTATAGTCAATTAATCCAATCTAATGGAATAAACATTTATTATGCCCCTAGATATGCCAGGCACTGTGCTAAGTGCTAGGGGTACAATTATTAAAATAAAAAACAAACTCCATCCTCAAGGAGGTTACAGTCTAAATGGAGAGACATTACACAAAAGGAGGTGGGAAAGTAGATGGAAATGGGGGCACAAGAGACTATCCAATTTAGGGACATCTTGTTCTGTGAAGTTGAAACTATGCAGGGCAGCAGATGCAAAGTGAAGTACAATTAGTTAATTAATAAATGTTTATTAAACATGTTGCAATATTATATACTACATTTGAAAATTTTTCTAATCCCAGAAAAATTTTCCTTTTAAATATATTTATCAATATATTTATCAGAATTCATCATTTCCTTAAAGGAACAGGACTTATAGGCCTACTAAATGTAAGAAATTCCTAAAACTCTTTTTGGGGCTGATGTTTTACAATTTGATGAAAGTGTCTATATATAGACTACTTATAGTGAAGATTTTGGTACAACATTGAATGTAAAAAGGAATTTTGCCAGTAAGAAATACCTTTTTCCAATATTTCATTACCTTCTGTTTTTTGTCTTGTTTCCAAGAATTTTCACCCAACAATTTTTTGCAGATCTTTTTGTTTTTGTTTTATCAACTATTCTTCCAATTTTAAGTAGCCTGTGCCATATTAGGGAGCAAATTTCATATATATATATATATATGTATATATATATATATATACATATATATATATATACATATAATGCATATACACACATACATATATACACACAAATATGTGTGTGTGTGTTTGTGTATGTGTATATGTATGCATGTATATATGTGTGTATATATGTATGTAAATGCCATACTAGAAACAACCTCTCCAGCATGTACCTTCCTCTGGAAGCCATTTCTTGGTTTTTAAATATTAATTAAGGAGTTTCACCGTAATAGTTTATCTGTTCTTGACAGTTTTTATTTTTGAACCAAACTTTCCTTTTCTCTTTTGGTGTGACTGATCCTTTTTCATTGTGTGTGTGTTAGTCCTTCGTTGCTGAAAAAGACCATGTCATCAGAGAAATAATGACATGACTTGCACTTGACTTTGTTTTTTTTGAGTGAGGGAGGGCTGTTCAGGTCACCAGCCTCACTTCTCCTCCAGATCTATCTGAATCCAGTGACTAGATACTCATCAGGATGACTGGAGATCACCCAGAATGAGGCATTTGGGGTTAAGTGACTTGTCCAAGGTCACACAGCTTGTGAGTGTCAGGTGTCTGAAGTGAGATTTGAACTCAGGTCCTCCTGACTCTGCACTGGTGCTCTATCCACTGCACCACCTAGCTGCACCTCCTTTTTCATTATGGACTTTGAATAGTTCTTGAAATGCTTGACTTCCTCACACCTTGAACTTCTGCTCCATCTTTAACAATCATTAAAGTGTTCTCTTTAAGAGCTTCAACTTGCATCATTTTCTTAGAGTAATACATATTATTAAAAGCCAGAGAATTAAAAACATAATAGTGGAGAGCAATGAAACATTTATATCACACAAAATCCAGCACACAACTGAGAGAATTGACAAAAGGTGAGAGAACTAACTTAATATAGTTTCTGATCCATATCAGATATGGTCATTGCTGTCACAGATTGAAACTATATCAAAATTATAGTTTGTCCCAAATAATTTACAAACCATTCTATAGCCTTCTCTCATCTCCCTTTTACCTTGCTCCCCATGCACCGCACCTTAATTTTTAGCTTTTCTGTGCCAAATTACTTTTATATTTCTTCTGTTAACTTATCTATATACGTGCAATTTCTGTCCCTATAGAATGTAAACTCCTTGAAGGCATGGAATGTTTCACTTTTATCTTCCTATACCCAGCATTTAAGAGTATCCGACACATAATAGGAACTCAATAAATGAGAGTTTGTCCTTGTACAGCAAACAACACCAAGTATACTCAGTGCGGAAGGACCTGCCAGAACATTTGCTTCTCTGAAATAGTCTTTTAGCCAGTCAACTCAACCACTTAATGAGGCATCGGGATAGTATTTGAGTGGAGGATATCTATGTATAAGGAAAATTAATCTGAGAACTGGAAAAATTATAAATGGAAGAAACAAAGGCATAAAGAGGAATTAGAGGTTATTACAGTCATCTTAGAATCAAATAATTAGGGCTTGACCTTGAAACAGACGATGGCCTAGAGTCATTATCATCTACCACTGTGTTATCAAATTCCTTTTTATTTATCCACCCCTTATTTAATATTTTGATAATATAGCACTTTTACATTACCACAATTCATATTCATAAAAAAATCCACTCTGTATATTTTTATATTTTTCCTTAGTATATTTTGGTTGGCTTACTTTGATATTTTATAAATATTTCCTAACTTCAGTGGTAACTATTTTGGAAAGTTCAGGATGAAATATTTACAAATGCAGTGCTTAACAGTATGGTTTAGAGAGATTTGGTACTTCATAAATGTGGTAAGTTGAAATTAAAATTCCATATTTATCTTTAAACTAACAAGTTTAAATTTATTTATAGTACCCATTTTAGCATGTCATTATCCCCTAATTTATTTATGCTCGTTCTCAATATTTATTCTCTTCTCTTATTAATATACATTGAGATATGGTCATCAAGGAGAAGATTTTTTTTCCCCATCATTATGGATAGAGAAAAATTCTGCCTTATAATTTTGTAACAAAATGTGAAGGTATCACTTCTCTTCTTCCCCTTTGTTTCTAGTACTTTTCTAGTGTTTGTATGGGAATAATCCTTTTGTGAAAATGGACATGGATCTTCCATATTTTAATGATGGTTATAATATTGCGCCCACATCTTCAAAGGGCAGCCAATTAATAAGCATTCATTAAGCACATCATATGTGTGCCACTGTGCCAAGCTGTGAGGGTAAAAAGAAAGCCAAAAATATAGATATATGCAGCATAATTGATGTATAATTGATTGTGTTTGTGTGTATATGTGTATATATGTGTAAGTAAGTGACTTTCTCAGGGTCACATACACAAAATTAAAGAGCCCCAGGACTAAAATGAAGGTCTGAAGTCTAAGTTCAATGAATGTAATTTCCACAATGTCATGCTGCCTCTCCATTTTACTTTTTTTGTATAAATTAGGATTTTTATATGGTGTTTATTTAAAGAAAATCATGCATATGCTATAAAATTGCATAAGATTTACCTTCCAAAGGAACTGTTTTGGATAAGGATAAATTTTGTGTCTGTGTGAAATAACTGATGTTTGGGAATCAGGAGGTTATTTCATATCTGTACGAGAAAGTTTGTCTGATATCTTTCTCTCTTCTACCAAGTGATAGGTCACTGGTGTAATATAGGCCAGTTGATTTCAGGGGTTGCAGCAACAGTTGTGAGGGATGTGGCTTCTTTTATGGAAGTAGAAATTCTGTTCAGTCAGACTCTCTAGAAAGAATTGGAAAAATCAGTGCCTATCCTGAGAATCCTGTTGCAGGAAAAAGTGCTTAGGCATTTGTTTATTGGCAGTATTCACAAACTTTGACATTCCATCTGGCAAAAATGTGAGCTTTTTCCATGTCTCAGAAAGTTAGGGAACAATTATGTAAGTTGTCTGAAAAAAAATTATTCTTAACCACTCTTTATAAAGAAAATTTTGCCCTTAGTTAAAAAAAAAAAAAGATTGCTAGAAGAAAGAATGAAGATATTCCCTTCCTTTTTGTTGTTGTTTAGGCATCTAGTCATGTCCAACACTTCATGATCCCATTTGTGATTTTCTTGGCAAGAATACTGGAGTTACTTGCTGTTTTTCTCTTCAGCTCATTTTACAGAAGAGAATCTGAGACAAACAGGGTTAAGTGACTTGTCCAGGATCACACAGCCAGTTTTAAGTGTCTGAGGCTGGATTTGAATTCAGGTCCTCCTGATTCCAAGACCGGCATTTTATCTACTGCAGTCACCTAGCTGTTTTTTCCCTCCTTCACATGAAATTTATCATATTTTCTACAGCTTTTGATGTAAAAACACTGCAGAACTTTTCCAGTAAAAGTTTCAAATTTTATTTTTAATTTTGGGGAAAAATGATTTTATTTAGTGAAGTCAATTATCTTAGCTGACTAAGCAGAGACTGTCTTTATAACTCATGTAGCCACCTTACCAGTCACAGCTTAGAGCTCTGTTTTCCTCCTCAAAGGTTACTTATAAGTGGTTTTTGGAAGTCAAAAGACTCTATCTTGTACAGTCATTTAGAAAATGTGCCTGGAAAATTCCTGGAGAGTTTTGGTTGTGAAAAGTTATAAAAAATTTAAAATCAAGAGACCTTGTTAGAATGAAGCAGTTTGTCTATGGCTGGAGATGAAAATCAGTAAAAAAACATGCCTTCTCTTCCTTTAGGATTTTATTTTTGACATCTCTAAATATAAGCAAATATATCTGATAAATAATGAATTGCCCATATTTGTATCTATTCGAGTTTTAAGTAAAATAAACTTTTTGTTATTTCCACTAGTGTTGAAGAAAAATTTTTATAATAAATTAATATTGCTCACTGGAATTAATGATTTCAGATCTGCCATGATTATAGCTGTGCGTTTATTTCTCTTGTGCAAGAGAAATCTTTTCTAGACCTAAAAGAAGTTGGAATGATTGCACTAGCCTGTAAATTCTTTGGTGTTGTTTTTTAAAATTAGCTCAATATTGGGATTTTAGACCAAGATGGGTCCGTGGTTGCCTAACTGCAGGCAGACTATCCAGTTCCCGCAGGCCTGCGGCAGGAAAAACCTGAAATTCTTACCACTTTGGATAATGATCCAGAACTCTAATGAGAAATCTGAAGAATCCAAAGAAATCCACAAATAGTCACCCAGAAGCAAAAGGGCTGCTAACGAAGTCAGTACCCTTATAGGCAAACAAACTGAACCTCCTTTGCTGACTAGTATGTGTAGGCTACATTGCTCTTACTCTGTGGGTAATAAAAACTGGTTAAAAACCTCTTGGATGAAGACCCTAGGAGTCTTGTAGACACTTAGACAGGAGCAGTCTAGGTAGCCAGGGGGTAAAATAACCTGAAAGATCCAGGATAGGAGGGCGTAATCCCACAAGGTGGAGGTGAATGAAGAATCTAGGGGACCCAGCACGAGACTAAGTAGAGCAGAGCACTCCACCAAAAGGTGGAGTAAGAGACAGAGCCTTTCCTCAACACAGCCCCAATCAGTTCAGCAACTAAACTTGCAAAGATGAATAAATCAAAGAAAAATAAATTAATTATTTATAATTATATAATTACATTATATATATTATATATAATTATAAAAATAAATTATTGCAATTCTAACTCCATAAAACTAAAGTTGAAACTCAAAGAAAAAAATTCCTCTAAAGACTTACATGGATGTAGTAGGATAAATGAAATGAGACCCCAAATAAAATAAAAGCTCTTGAGGAAAGATTTGGAAGGAGAATCAGTAACTTAGAAAGGAAAATGATAAACTTTATCCAAGAAATGGGCTCTCTAAAAACTAGAACTAAAATAAACAGAAATCACTGATTTCATGAGACAGCAAAAAATAGTAGAACAAAATCAAGAGATTGAAAAAATAGAAGAAAATGTAGAATATGTGATATCAAAAACAGCAGAAATAGCTCAAGGAGAGATAATATAAGAATCTTTGGATACTCTGCAGGCATAAAGAAAAAAATAACAAAAAGTTTGGACACTATATTTCAAGAAATCATAAATTAAAACTGTCTAGAACTATTAGAATAGTAGAATAAAATAAAGATTGAAAGAATCCATGGAGGTCCCCAAAAGGAAATAATGCAGTAAAGTCTTAGTCAAAATATAGACTTCACATTTCAAAGACAAAGTACTGTACCATCAAGAAGGAAACAAATCAAATATGAAGGAACCATATCTGGGATCATATAAAGCCTGAAAGCTTTTTTCAAAAAAATCATGGAAGATGTTAGAATGTGGTATTCAAAAAGGCAAAAGAGATAGGTATACAACTAAAAATAACTTATATGGAAATGTTGAAAAGAAAACAAGGTTAGGGGGAGGATAGAGGGAGCAGGAAGGGAATGGATCTATGAAAGTTTTCAATCATTTCTGATGAAAAGACCAGAGCTTAATAGGAACATTAAAATATAAATTCAATAGTCCAGAAAAATTTACGTGAGCAATTGGAAACAGCTATATAACCACGTAGTGTTAGCAAGCTAATAGGGAAGAAGAAACAAATCTCTTCAGAGACAGTGTCTTCAATGGGGATTAAAATGAGTTAAATAAGGGAGAAAAGGAGGTCCTGGAGTTGACTTAGCTCCGTTCTATCTAAACTGAAAAGTCAGTATTATCTGTAATGTGGATAAACTAGAAACCTTCCCAGTAAGATTGAGGGTGAAGCAATGATGTCCATTATCACCACTATCATTCAATATTGTATTAAAAATGCTAGCTTTAGCAACAAAACAAGGAAAAGAACTGAAAAGAATAAGAATAAGCAATATGGAAACCAAATCATCACGCTTTGCAGACAATACGATGTTATACCTAACTGGTAAAAATAATTAATCATTTTAGCCAAGATGCATGATATAAAATGAACCAACATAAACCATCAGCATTTCTACATATTACCAACAAAACTTAGCAGGAAGAGATAGTTCTATTTAAAATAACTGCAAATGGTGTAAAATATTCAGGAGTATACCTGCCAGGACATAAATAGAAACTATGGTCAATCCTCAACATTCATGCATTTAACTTTCATGACTACAAGCATCTATACGATTTTACTAGTAACTTCATTTTCATTTTTGTGTTGGCAACCTTGCATATTCACAACCATGTGCAATAAAGAAAAAAAAGTGAGAGGCTCAATGTGCTCAAGTTTGTGGAGGAGTTGTTATCTTACAAGGTGTTCCCTGGTCTTGTTCACTCTACCGTTGTAAAGAATTTCTTGAGCATTTTTTGCATATTTTCATTGTTTGTCTTTTAAAACTCAAGTTTTGGCTTGTAATTATTCCCTCAGAGTGTAGTGTAAGTCCTTTGGTCTCTAAGGTTATATCAAGACCTCATCTGTCTACTGAGCTCCTCTTTCTTTCCTCCATGAGTTGAGTGCCTGACTTACAGTCTTGCTCTCATGCTAAGGAACCTCAACTCACTGATTTCCTATGACTTACTCCTCCACCCCAACTCAACTACATACAGAGATGGCCATCTTGTTAAAACCTGCTTTAGTATTTACAAGCTGAAATTCCCTTCTCAAGATTACAATCTATTGTCATTCTACCTTTTCTTTTCCCTTGCAAACCAAAACCTTTTTCTTCAATAACCTCCAGTCCCTTGACTGGAGTCTTTCCCAAGCCATTACTCCTACACTGGCAACACTTCTCTCTCATGACCCTGTGGTTAAACAGTTCAACTCTATACTGTCTTCTTTTACTGAATCCCTTACTTATCCTTTATCCTATCACTGATCTTGTTACACCAAACCTCATACTCTCACAATCAATTCTTTTTTTCCTCTTCACATTGCTGCCAAACTCAACTGGAGAAAAATGGCCAAACTGGTGACTGGATCCATGAAAGATTTTTGTTATATAATCTTGACTAGGTCTTCACTGTAGAAAAGAAATCCTTTTATGCCTAATTGACACATTATTTCATTTGTTTACTGTCCCACACACCACAGCAGCCTTTCTAAACCATTTTATTCCTCCTCAAACAGACATTCCATGGCTGTTCCACCTCCCATCTTCTCAACTGAGACATTGCCTCATTTCACTGAAAAAAATGAGTCCATTTGCCTAAAAATTCTTCTCATCTCCTCTCATTTCACATCTCCCAGATGCCTTCTACCATTGTCTTCACCTTTGTCTCATATAATGAGTTGGCCTTTGTCTTCCCAAGACAAACCCGCTTACATTCACTCTCTTCCATCACCTCCTGCAAACATTTCCCTCTATAAATCCCCACTCCCTCATTTATCTTCAATCTCTCATTGTCTACTGTCTGCTTCCTTACTGTTTATAAACATACCTATAGGTCCCCCAACCTCAAAAATTCCTCATTTGATCCAACCTTCCCTGCTAGAGAACCTCCCTTTTGTGCCTAACTTCTTGTGGCCGTCTACAGTCAATGCCTCCACTTCCTTTCCTCTCACTCTTTTTTTAAGTCTGCATACTTCCCACTTCATCACTCTACTAAAATAACTCTCTAAAGTTAGCAATGATCCCTTAACTGCCAATCCAACTCAAACATTTATTTTCTGTGTGACTCTGGGCAAGTCACTTAATCTCTGTTTGCCCCAGTTTTGTCAACTGTAAAACGAAGATAATAGCACCTACCTCCCAGAGTTGTTGCAAGGATCAAATAAACTAATATTTCTAAAATGCTTAGCCCATTGCCTTAGTAAGTTTTTCCTTCCTTCTTTCCTTTTTCTTTCCTCCTTTCCTCACTCCTCATCCTTCTTGACCTCTCTGAAGGCTTTGACATTGTGGATCCTCCTTTTCTCCTTGATCCTTGAATCTTCTCTCTAGGTTTTGCTTTTATTCTGGTTTTCCTGCCTTTCTTACTCTTCTTTCTACTCTCCTTTACTGGATCTACCAAATATGGGCCTCTTCTCCTTCTACACAATTTCACTTGGTGACCTCATCATCTCCCGTGGATGTAATTATCAACTTGGTATAGATAACTCTCATCTCTATTTGTTCATCCCTAACCTCTTTGCTGATCTTCAGTTTCATGTTTCTAGCTACCTATTGGATATCTTGAACTAGATATTTGTTGACATCTTAAATCCAGTGTGACTAAAATTGTACTCATTGTCTTTCCCCGGAAACCCTTCACTTTTCCAAATTTCCCTATTACTGTCAAGCCACCTACTCCCTTCTGGCTCATATCCCAGGTGTCAACCTTAACTTCTCACTCTCACCCTTTTATCCTATCCCTGTTTAGCCAAGACCTGTTGATTGTACTTCCATACCATCTCTCGAAATACCTCCTTCCTTCCTTTGAAACTGACACCACTCAGATCCGAGCCTTCCTCACCTCATTCCCAGACTATTGTAATATCCCACTTCTTGATCTCCCTACCTCTTTCTCTCCTCACTACAGCCTATCTGCCAGAGTAGTTGTCCTAAATCACAGCTCTGATCACATTAAAATTTTCCTTAATAAATTCCATTGGCTCCCTATCACCTCTAGGATCAGATGTAAAATCTTCTGGTGTACAAAGCTCTTCATAACCTGCCTTCCCCTCCTTTCCAGTCTTCCCTACCCAGTGACATTGGCCTCCTCGCTGACCCTCAAACAACACATACCATCTCCTGAATCCAGACATTTCACTGGCTATACCCCATGCCTAGAATGCTCTCCCTCCTCATTGCCACTTCATGGTTTTCCTTTAAATTTCAATTAAAATCCCACTTTCTTCAGGAAGCCTTTGCTGGATCTCCCTTAATTCTAGTGCCTTCTCTCTTTTTTTCCAATTTATCCTGTAAATACCTTCAAAGCTGCATGTATTTTATCTCCCTTATTAATACTGTAACTTTCTGGAGAGCAAGGATTATCTGTTGCATTACTTTGTATCCCTAGCACTTAAAATAGTTCCTGACACATAACAGTTACTTAATAAATGTTTTTTTGACTGACTGGAGTTGCCAAAAAAAGAATTATGCACTTGAAGTTGATTAGTGAGTCAGTTAACAAGCATATACTAACTACTTGCTACATTTTAGACAATACTAAGCACTAGAGTTGGAAAGAAAAGCAAAAAAACCCCAAAAAAACCAAAACAAAACCAAAAACCAAAAAATGTCCCTGCCTTCAAGGACAATACATTCTTTTTTATTTATAGTTTAGACTAGATCTCCTTTCTCACCGAGGGTGGAAGTGCAATGGTCACTTATAGGCCCAGTCCTAATACTAATGGTCTTAGAAGCTGTTACCTGCTGTATTTTTCTGACCTAGGTCAGTTCACCCCTTCTTATGCAACCTAGTGGTCCACAACTTATGGGGTGTTCAAATAACGATGCCAAGTCTGAGTAGACATCCTATAAGCTTTACTTTAGTGAAGCTCAGAAGTCCTAAATGTAAGCTATCCATTAGTTTTAGCTTTCCCAGTAGCAGGGACAATAGACACATGCCAAAATATCCAACCACGGAGTATATGTTATAATGCATATTAACTTATAAATAGTTGGGTACAGAGGATTACAGTAATCTGAAAGGAAAGGAGCAAACTCCAAAAACTTAGCCATGAGACTCTGAGCCCAAGAGAAGAGGGAGGAACTTGGTTCTAGCCTTTAGTCCCATTCTTGTAAAACAAGAATTGGATTTCATAGCCTCCCAAGTTCCTTCCAGAATGTACTCTGGAGGAACCAAGCTTTATTCCAGACCCAGTAGTGTCCAACAGCAATTGAATAAGAGGAAGTTAAATCAGGATGTAACTTTCTATAGTAAGAAGGAACTGAGAAGTGGATGCCTGTTGAATGGGTAATGACTAAACAAATTTTGACACATATCTGTGAATATAATGGAATAGAACTGCAGGGTAAGAAATAGTCACTATGAAGAGTTCAAGGAAATATAGGAAAGTTTCTATGAACTGACCCAAAGTAAAGTAAGCAAGAAAAGGAGAGCTATATATATATATATATATATATATATATATATATATATATATATATATATATATATATAATGACTATAACCGCAGAAATGGAAAGAAGGAAAAACCTAAAGCTAAATGCCTTTTAATTTTAATTGTATAATAAATTTTGTCATGACAATAAGAGGTGATGCACCTCTCTCTCTTCTCTGTTGTGTTGGAGGATTGTAGATGCAATGAACTGCAAACACTGTCAGACGACATTGATGTATTATTTTCTCCCCTCCCTTGCCAAGTTTCTGTGTGAGGATTGCTGAAGATGTATTTGAAAATACTGATAATTTTTTAAAAATATACCAATAAAATCTTTTCAATGAATTGATCAGAACATGATAAATGTAATGTGAATATTTTATTTTAATTTAAATACTCAAAAATCATGGTTTCATGACCATGAAGAAGGATGTCTAATTAATTGACAATTACTAGATTAACCATTATTGAATAATTTCTTGGTATATAACACTACACTACAGGCTATAGGAATTTGAATAATACATTGTCCCTACCTGTGTTCTGTTCACAAGACATGACAGGAAGGCAACTGGTTCAAAACTAATAAATCTATAGATTATTGTCACTTAGTCATATTTTGTAGATATCAAATTGTTTTGGAGGCAACTAAAAACAAAATCCTCTCAAAATAAACAGTGAATTTGCACAAAGAAACTTCTAGGGCTTAGAGAGTTTGTAGTCATGTTGAAACTGAAACAAATACAGCTGATCCTTCTGGAAGATTTTTGCCTCTCTTAAGCACAAACATAATTATTACAAAAGACTTGGAAACTGCTGAAAGAGTTATGTAAGAAAATTGGAAACGTGCAAGTTAGCTAAGCATTCTGAGGAAATACCTAATAACCAGTTTAAGACAGATGTGGTAATAACATGCAAGGCCTGAGAGATTCCTAAGGTCATACAATCATGGAATTTCAAAATTGGAAAGGACCTGTGACCCCAGCATCTCCTTCACTCTTTACCTGGCAATAGGTCATTCAGTCTTTGCTAGAAATTCTCTGATTGAGAGAAAAATCTTTATAATCTATTGCTAAAAATGGGGGGTAGAACTAGAGGATAACAGAGAGAAAAATAACTTTGAAGGACTTCAGAACTGAGATTAATGCAGTGATAAACCATGAGTGCAGAGGACTGAAGTTGAATCATGCTGTCCACTTCCTATCAGAAGGTGGGATATCAGAATGAAATGTGCATGTTTAGATATGACAGATGTGGGGATTTATCTTGCTGGTCTCTGTATATGTGTGGTATTTGTTTGGTTTTGTTTAATTAGGAGGGGGCCCATGGAGAGAGTCATAATATCCCCCCTTTTGTGAGTGGGAATTTTCTTTCCCAAGGCAGCTGGTCCACTTTTAGCTACCTCTAATTATTTTTTTTTTGAGGGGGGAAGGCAAGCCAACTGGAATTAAGTGACTTACTCAAAGTTCAACAGCTAGTAAGTGGCAAATGTCTGAGGCCGTCTTTGAACTCAGGTCCATCCTGACTTCAGGACCAGTGCTCTTTTCGCTGTGTCACCCAGCTGCCCCCTAGTTCTAATTCTTGAAAGCTGGGTGGCACAGTGGCTAGAGTGCAGGAGCTGTAATCAGGGAGACCTTAGCTGAACTCCAACCTTAGATGCTTAATAGCTGTATAACGGGCAAGTCACATAATCTCTTCCTCGGTTTCTTCAACTATAAAATAAGGCATAATAATGCCACCTACTTCTCAGAGTGATTGTAAGAATTAAATGACAACATTTTTAGAGTACTTAGCATAGCATAAACGTCACTGGTGATAGCCCAGAGGTGCAAAATGAGATATATAGTTTTAGACATGGTCAATGTACTGATTTGTTTTGGGTGAGCTTATATTTTTATTGCAAGAGAACACTTCTACTAGAAAGGGAATGAGTTCTTAGGAAATGAAAGAGATGTTTAAAAAGAGCATCAGTAAAAACTTTAAAAATAAATTTAAAATCAAACTTAAAACAAAAGTAATTTTAGATGGGGACACAAACAGGATAATTTTTTTTACTACTTTGTTAAATTGAATATGTAGTTTTAAAATAAATTTATACAATAGAAGTTATCACTCATATGCAATTCTTTTGTTCTTTGCATATTAGATTGTTGGTATTTGTCGATGGTTGCATCATTCATAATTTCTAAAAGTGTCATTCCCTTCCACATAGAAGCCCTTCTTATATTGGAAGATGACTGTTGTTTCCACCTTGAGTCCTTTCTTCTTGATTCATCATAGTAGGGACTAGCACAGTTTCACCTCTTGTGGAGAAAACCACTCCAGGTAAACCTCTGGGAATAAGGCCTGCTCATGTGAGAGAATTCACACCTGTTCATTGAAAATATGTGATTTATGGAAAAGGATTCTTAGTAAGCAAGGCTATAAAAGTGGAGGCTACATGGAATAATAGATAGGTTTGTACTGAGAAGGACCTGACCTGAAATTCATTTCAGGTTTGTGAGACTTTTCAAGGGAGCAAAAAGGGCAATTCAACCCTTCTATTCACTTTCCCCATAGAGGAAATTTCCCTCTAAATAAGTGTAAGCATTTTGGCATTAGTCAGTGGCTAGTCCAGAGAAGTAAAAGCTAGTCCGTCCACCAGGTTTGACCTATCCTAATAATATTTATTTTAAAATCTTGTTTACATCTAGCTGAGGTTGTAGAGAGGCTAGAAACACAGGATATCATCATTCTTTTGTCTTGAGTCTTGCTTTCATCAGTAGATAAGGTTCCATGCCAACTATCTGGGATATAAATGGATATATCAAAATATCCATGAAAGAAGTAATGGTATGCATACAAGTAGTTAAAAGAACACCAACTATGATTTCTGTCACTTTAACCTCAATGGTTATTTGTGATTATGATTTAGATTAAGATTGGTTTATTACACATTGAGAATTAAAAACTCAGCATCACAGGATTTTCATTTTAGGAGAATCTTTGGTACGGTACTATTATCTAATCTAATGCTTTCATACTGCAATGAGGAAACCAAAGGGGCACATAATGGTTCAATATCTTACAAAAGCTATATATGGCAAAGATAAGATTTAAAATCATGTCATCTGATTAATTCTAATAAACCAGAATTCTTCACACAGTGAGCAAATTACTTAATGTTTGTTGAATTGAATTTGGAGGAGGAATTATAATTCTGTGGAAAGATTAGGAATAAATTAGGAATTAGGCAATCCTCATTCTAATTCCAACATTGGCCCATAGTGGCTCTTTAATCATGGTTCCATAGTATTTTAAAGTTTACTAAATGATTTTGTCATGTGTTCCCTGTGTTTAATTTTAATGAGACGTCAGAATAAAATGGAAAATGGAAACATCCAATAATGAATAGAGAGATACAAAGAATTTCTGTTAGAAAGCATTTTAGAATCAGAATGCTACCAAAACAGAATAAAATCAAACAGAAAATGTAGATTATACACTTCTTACCCTATGTAAGAAGTTTATGTACTTTGTAATGAACTTTAAAAGAGCAATAAGAGAGAACACATATAATCTTTTAAAACTTGCAAAATGCTTCTCATTCTAGGACCATTGGGAAAGAGGTGGAAAGAACCTTAAAAGTCATGAAAAAAATTAACACAGTGCCTGCCATGTAGTAGGTGTTTAATAAATGCTAGCTGACTAAGGCAAAAATGACTTGTGCAGGGTCACATAGGCTAGTTAAAATCTGAGACAGGATTCAAATGGAAAATTTTCTGACTCTAAGTGCCATACCTTATCAACTGTGCTATGCTGTTTTCCAGAAATCATGTCCATTTTGCAGATGAGAAATTTGTGAGCAAAAATAAAATAAAATAAAATAAGTAACTTGCCTAGAGTCACATGTAGCTTAAGTCTTTCTGAGTCTAACACTCTATCCAAGATGCCAAGCTACCCCTCTCCAAATGTAATAATTTACTTCTGTGTCTCTTGATTTCTGCTTCCTCTATATTACTAGATTTTATTTTATTTTTTAACAATCAGACTTGCTATTTCCTTGGTCTAGGGAAGTAGCCATGAAGAAGCCTTTTCTCCTCATGGCAACGAGAAGTCCATCATCTGCCTGGGTCTCTGGGCTGGCCAAGTTCCTGCTATCTACTCTGATTAAATCATAATGTTTATATTATTTAAATTCTGCTTTTTTCAATTTTGCATCATTTTTATGGGAAAGATTGTTTTTCAGGTAGGTGGTAGGATACAAAGCTTTGAAATCTCCTGGTTGTAAGATTGTGAAATTCTTTGTGTTTTCCCATATTTGAATACAGCTTTCATCTTTATCATTTCTTGTGGCACAATAATATTTACATAAATTACTTAGTATCTTTACATGTTTTGTAACATATAAGCTGTTTATAGTGGGAGGTTTCAGTTATTATTACTATGAAAAGTGCAATGAACATTCTTCGTCTATTAGGTCATTTTCTTTTCCTTTTAATATCCTTAGGATATAGTCCTATTAGTGGAATCTCAGGTTCAAATGACATACTATCCGTTTCTTAAATACATACTATAAAAAAAAGAAAATAACAAAGAGTATTGAAGTGGATCTGATATATTCTGTGGGGGGATATTTTTAAAGAAAATTGCTGTGCAAGTCAACATAATTTATTGAATTTGTTAAAAAAAAAAAAAAAGAAAAATAAGAGATTTTGTCGATGCCATGACAAAAAGTAACCATAGTTTTTGCTCTCTAGGAGCCTAGTGATCTTGCATCATTAATTCCCTTAAGGAGTACCAGGAGAGAAAACTGCAAGCCAGATGGGATGTCCTTACTTAGTCACTACTGCAGTGTAAATAAACATCTGCAGGAAATACAAGTCTGTACACGCAGAAGTGGAAGAGAATGTCTTTTAGAAAAGCTTGGTGTCTTCCAAGCTGACTGCTACCAACTTCTGCCAATCAAATCCTTAAGATTCTGAGTGTTTAGCCCTAGGAGACCGTACAGCCTGCTCTTGGTAAATGGATTTTTTCTTTCTTACTGGCAATCCGTATCATGCTTAGAGGTTTGGAAGGCTTCTTCCAACGCAGTAATTGGTTGCCTTCCCCAGACTGACAGGGTTGGCTGTGGGACTCCTGGAGTGAAAGTTTCCAGTTACCAGGATGGCAAGCCCCTACGTAGGAGGAGGGAGGTAAGTATGCAGAACTGCGGCCACTGCTCCTTCTGATTGGCTGTCCAATGCAGTTGCTTCCTCGGAACAAAAGGTCAAAGAGGACTGCAGAGTGATTCTAGGAGAAATAGCCCCGCTGGAAGAACTGTGCGGACCTCCAGAAGTGGTAGGCTGGATATTTCAGGAACTCGCCGGCTCCTTGGTTACAAGTTTGCAGCCTCCAGCCTCCAGCTGCCAGTCCCAAAACGGTCCTTGGGGTTCAGACCCATTTTAGAAGAAATTGCCTGAAATCAGAACCTACCAGAAGAAGCAGTTCCATGATCCCCTTGTAAACTTTGATACTGCAATGGCTTGTGAAATCATGCCTCTGCAAAGGTATTCATTTTTGTCTTGCTACATTTTGTCTTACCTGATTAACATGCAAACCATATAACTGCCAGTTACATAGCTAGTACTTCAGTCATATGTTAAAAGTGTGTCTGTTTAAAGGGATTTTATTTTCCTCCAGACAGTCACAGAGGCTAATTTTATTTCTGACTCTCTCATTTGATGACTGGGAAATAGAATTGCTCAACTGCCCTCTTTATTGAATACGAATGAATATAGGAAGATAAGTGAATTTTCAGAGTACCTGAGGAAAAGGAAACAAGGAATAGGTTAGGCAGGTTTTCAGGAAGCATTTGATTAACTCATTTGCATATGGTAAAATAGTCAAAGATGGATATGTAGTTTAAGTGATACTGAAAAACTAGACTGTTTCTAATACTCCTGAGGACTCTCCCTCTATAGATTTCACATCTAGGCAATTTTTTGAAAATCAATATCTATCTTATAAAGAAAAATTGTAAAAGTCCACCATATATTATTCTCTTTTGCATAATTCTTCTTGTATTGATGCAAAAAGTAACATTTATTCCGTAGAGAAAACTTCCACATAGAAGCAAAATTATTCTGTTTATTTAATATGTATTCTGTGTGCTTGTAAATATGTGTATGTTATCTTTCCCAGATATAAGTTCTTTGAGACCAAAGACCATTTCATTTGTCTATCTCTGATGCTCTACTGCCTACCTCAGTACTTGCCACATAATAGAGGATTTTCTATTTGACCCTGAAAGCCATTGGATTTTCCTGAATCGAGGAGTGAGATATTCAGTGTTTCAGTGGTAGTTATGTGGAGGTTGGAATAAAGTTGGGAGGAACTTGAGGCAGGAAGTCTCAACCATATTGCTATCATAATAATCCAGGCATGAAGCAGTGAGCTCCTGAACCAGGATAGTGGCAGTATCAGAGGAGAGGGAACACATATGAGAAGTGTGGTGAAGGTATAATCAGGATTAGACAACAGACTGGGTATGGGATGGAGAATAAGTGCTGAGAATGACGCACAGACAGGCTAGCAGCCTGAAATGATTAGAAGGGTGGTGGAATCCAACACTAAAGGTAGGCAGAAAAGAGGGTTTCAGGGAAAGATAATGAACTCCGTTTTAGACATGTTGAGTTTAAAATTATAAATATGTATGATATTATATTATTATATTTTAATTATTATAGGATATGTAGTGGGAGATGTCCAGTAGGCAGTTGGAGATGTGAGACTGGAGGCAAGGAGAAAGATGAACACTAGATTAGGAGACCTAAGTATCATCTGCACAGAGATGGTCCTGAATCCGTGGGAGCTGATGAGCTCAAACAGAAGAAGAAGCTAAAAGAACCTAGGATAGAAACTTGTGGGACATTCATAGTGAGTGGGAATGGCTGGCCATAAATCCAGTGGAGGAGACTGAGGAGAGATCAGAAAGGTAGGAAGAGAACCAGGATAAAGCAGTGTCCAAAAACCTAGAGGGAAGAAAGTATCAAGATGGGGCTGGGGTGGGGGGAAGGGATGAATATTGTCAAAGGTTATAGAGGTAAAAAAAAAAAAACACAGGAGGATTAAGGAAAAAGTCATTAGATTTATCAATTAAGAAATCATTGATGAATTCAAGGTCACATGATGCATTTTTCAGACTTCTCCAGAACAGGTGTCATGAGCAAGAGATAAAGCAATTCCAACTATCTCCGTACAGAGGACAGAGGTGTCAGAAATGTAACCTGCAGGCTACATGCAGCCCACAACAATTCCGAGTATATCCTCATCCGGATTGAATTGTAATTAGGAAATATTTAACAAAGTGAATGAAAATGCAATAAAACATAGACAATACCAATATCTTGCTTTGTAAAACAATATGTGGCCTGGAGGGATTCCTATGTATAGTTAAGTTACTCTGTCCCCATTTCTATTCAAATATGACACCACTGATCTAGGATACTAAGAACTCTAACAATTCAATGAAATAACAGCAGAGAAGGCTATTCCCTAATTCCTAACATCTTCATTCAGTACACTTTTCTCACCACCCACAATGCTTCTTCAGTAGTATGGCTACACAAACCAGTCCACTGACTTGCAACAGAACTCAACTGTGCCCCCTCAATGTGCACCCCTCCCCCACCATCATGTGCTGCAAAAAGCTAAAAAGCAGATGCTTTCTCAAGCTGATACAGTAGTATGGCAGTGCTTTGTACTGCAACAGAACTCAGCCAAAGAACTGAGGAACAGAGGGAAATGAAGCAGAACACATGTGTGGCACTTTTTAAGTCTGAAAAAAGAACCAGTTTTCTAACTGGGGTCAGTTCTGTCCCCCAGAAGTTATTTAATGCAGAGACTAAGGGCAGAAAATGTGAATTGTTTAGCATATAAGAGTACTGAGATAGATTTGAAGTGTGACTTCCAGGGAGAAAAATAATGTCACATGGGAAGGAGTCAAAAAGGGAGCAATAGGAGAAAATATTGAAAAAAAGACTGAAATTGCCAAAAATCTCAGAAGATTAAAAAAAAACTCAGTTAAAGGCAAACAGAGTATAAGAATAGCAGAAAGCAATGTGACCTGCAGATTCTCTAAATGAGTGTATTTATCTATAAAAAAATTTTGCCACACAAAGGAATATTAATCAACATCTGATGAAGCAGAATACCATGGGAATTCCCAAGAGATTATGGGATAACAGAAAGATGTTCCTGAATAGTTTAAAAGAGAAATGAAATTTGTGAAAATGTAACTTATAGCCTACGTAGCAGAAATAATTGACAGAATAGAAACCATTCAACCCATGATGACATGTCACCAAAGTAACAACATAAAAGGGGATAACTGGGAATACAAAAACAAAGAAGAGAAGGATAGTCTCATAGCGAAAAATAGCATTAAAATAAAACATGATCTCCATACAAGCAAAACACTGATCTCAAAAATAGGATATGTGTTCATACAACTTCAGGATTATAGGTCTCGCAAAAGAACATGACAAGTAAAAAAAGTCTTGAACACGATAATGCAAAAACATACATTAAAACTATCCAGAACTTCTGAACAGAGAAAAGAAAGTACTAATCCAATTATTTCCTCCAGAAAAAAACAAAACAAAACAAAACAAAAGTATGCTTCAAAGTCCAAGACATATAGTGATTATATTTAACAAGCCAGTGACAAACAAGAAATTTTGCAAGTGACCGAAAGACCTTCAGAAATAAAGGAAAGCAAATTCAAATAATGTGAATTTCTGAACTCACCAGAAATCAAAGGATTAAATAGAATGATGTGTTTTGAAGAGCAACAGATGCACCTCAACGTGACATACCCTGCAAACCTGAACTTAACTGTTGTTTAAGGAAAAGATGGGCATTCAATTAAAAAGGCATTTGAAGCAATCTTAGAAAGAAAACCAGAACTGAACCAATAATTTACTTTTCCAAAAGCTTAGGCAACAGATATACAACAAAGTAAACAAATACAACAACCCAGAACAGCAACAAAATAACAAGAGAGAAACCATTAAATATTTCTTTCTTAAAGTACAGAAGCAAGGAGGAAAATAGAAATCAAGTAGAAGTGATGGTGGAAAAATAGGCTCTAAATACCATGGAATAAACCTCACAACATTCTACCTACAGCTGAATCAATGTTTGTTTTTTATGGGACAAAATTACAAAATGAGGTGGTAAATAAAAGAAAATAGTGGAGTATGAAAATAAAAGGAAGATATGATGAAGCCTAAACAAATCAAGGCTAACAATGAAGGAAAAATAACTCCCTCGGTCTTTCAATAAGAAGGGAGCCTAGAGGAAAATGGGTAAGGAGGCAAAGGGAGGAAGATAAAGGGAAAGAAAGAAAAAAATCTTATTTCTGTGGTGAGAACAGGATATCACTGAAAGATGCTTTTGTGGAGAAGGGAGAGGTTTTATAAAAGGAATTGAGGAATATACAGTGGGTATAATCTGCTAGCAAAGGTTGCTAAGAGAAGGTACCTTAGAAGAAAAAGGAATCAGAGCTCCCAGGGTCAGCTGACACCCAGAAGATGCTAGGCAAATGGAAAGAAGTAACCATAAGTAAGATAAAAATTAATGATGAATTGCATAATCATCAGCATAGAAGAATTCCTATGATGGTGCAACACTCTATCATCTGTAGGAACTGGCATTTATGAGTGAGGTAAAACAGAAAACATTTCTAGAGTCAAGATTTACAAGAAAATGATAAGAAGCTGAATAGAAGAGGAAACGTAGGTACCTTAGAAAATTTAATTCCATTAGGAATACAAAGAAGGACTTAAGTTATAAGGGTGCTGTATCAAAGAATAAAGGTCTAGAATAGAGCAGAAGGAAAGATGAAATAATGAAGGGAACAAGGGGGAAATCCTTTCAGAAAAAAGTAGAGAAAATCAGAAACTAAGAAATGAAGTAAGTTGAAGGGGAGGAGAGGAAGTGGGATTTTGCTTGACTACTTAACTGAGAGGAAAATAAAGAGGGCAATGTATTAAATAACTAGAAAAAAGGAAGAAGAAAAAAGGAACTGATAAGTAAAACTCCAAAACTACAGAAAAGAGTACAGGAGGGGCATGAGAAGAAGAGAACTGAGAGGAATAAAGCAGATTAAACTAAAATAACCTAAGAGACAAAGTGATTTTTTTTTACAGAGGAAGAGGGTAGAAATCCTAATCTGGACAAAAAAAAAGAGACAAATGGAGGAAAATATGTACCTAGCTCTCATAACATTAAATATGAATGAATTAAGCAAACCAATAAAATGGGGAATAAACAGATTTGCTAAGAAAACAAAACCTGACACTGTGGCTAACCAAAAAACAAACAAAAACTGACACATGTAAAAAGACACACAGAGTGAAAATGAGGAACTGGAGGAAAAAAATATTGAATTGGACAAATTACTAGAGAAACTATAGTGAAAAGATTTATGATATGTCTTTTTGGTAAGGAATGAGTGTATATATATATATATATATATATATATATATATGTACATATATATATTATATACATATATATTTCTCATGACCACATGGAACTTTTACAAGTGTTTATCATTTATTAGGGCACAGAGATGTTGCAAACAAAATTGAAAATGCAGAAACATAAACTTATCCTTTGAAGATTACCGTGCAATAAAATATTAATCTGTTCAGGGAGGGCAAACAAAATTCCTGGACCCAAATTTAAACTTAACAATAGAATACTAAATAATGGATGATTCAAAGAACAAATCATAAAAACTTAGTAATTATATGAAAGAAATGCATAATGATGAAACAACATACCATAATTTTTGAGATGTTGCTAAGGAATTTTTCTGGGGGAAATAAAATCACTACATTTATACATGAACAAAATAGAAAAAAATTACTTAATCATTCATTGCATATTCCTCTTCAGAATAAAAACCATTCTGATATTGGAAGGCCACTCTCATATCTCCCAGTTTTTAAAGAGCATGACCTTCTTGTTGTCCTCTAACAATTCTAGTTCTGCCAGCTTACCTTTATGTCATCCAAGCATTATACTGACCCCTCACTCTTCCCAGATTCTCTCTCTTGCTTTCTGTAGGCTGAGGCTATCTCACTTATACTCCCTCAAGCTATTTCAACAGACTGGGATGGTTACCAAGAGCAGCAGCTACTATTCTAATTTTCAAGTTCCTAGGGATAACCTTTTAGAAGGGCTCCTCACCAATACTACACTCACGAACTCCCGCCTATTTATTGTCCATTTACAAATTAGCCATTCTTACTCAGTTGATCTAATCTTACCTAAAACATTTACTGGAAATGCAAAACACTTAATAGTTAAAAAATATTTAACTATAGTTCTCAGTTATACTCTCCCTACAATAAAGACAATGTTGTTAGGGAGAATAGGCATGCACCTAAATCAGGGAAGGGACAACTCTGGAACAGTACACTTTGTTTTCCTCTTTCTCTTTTGGGAACCATCCATAAAAGGTCCTTGATGAGCATAGCATAGTATGATGAATATTGATTAGATGTTTCTATTGCAAACCTGAGCTGATCCACAGTGTGCTTGAGTAACACCTCACATCCACACTAGACAATCTTTCTGGGTAGTCTCTGCTTCCAAGCTTTTCCTCAGCTCATTTGGACTTCCAAGCTTTTTCCTAGTTCAGTTGGAGTTATTCCTGTAGTAGACCACACTTCCAGCTTCATGTTAAGATCATACCTTCAGCTGAAATATTGTTAAGCTCTTTTAGAAAAAGAAAAAGACTTTTAGGCTAAAGTAGGCAAGAAATTCTTCACTTCTATTTTTTCGGCAGGATTTTTCTCCTTTTGGCAATATTGTGTAGCAATGAAGCAAGAAAACACAATTGGGAGGTGAATACATTTTTCTATTCCTTCTTACTCTTCTCAGCAGCCAGTCAAAATAGAGTGTCCTCTAATCATCCTTCTTGTTCTTCTTAGAAGGAGATGGCAGTAGAGAACAGCATCTCACTGGCCAACCATTCTATGTAATATATATCACAGTTCAGAGAGGAAGTTATCAACTATCTTTGTCACAATTCAAAATCTATTTTTCACTTCTGCTCTTTTTCTCTCAACTTTTCTTGGTTCAGCAGCTGAGTCCTCTCTGAACAAACACAGTACAGTTTATGGTTAGTAAAACAAATTTTCATCTTTTATCTATAATCAGATAAATTACATTTGTCCTATAATCTCTTCTGGTGTCTAGATTTCCCAGGTTATTAACCTAAAAGCTCATCAGTTCTTCATATGTAAACCATTGGAGCAGACTATGTTCTCCATTCATTCTAATGCCCTAGAGCTTGTCATGTACAAATGAACAATTCCCATCTAACAAAGGAATTTTGAATCAAATTTAACTCAATCATTGCTTCTTTTAGAACAGTGAGGCAGAATTATACCCTAGATAAGTGAACAATCAGGGAACTCATAGCTCAGCAACGCTTTTGTCAGAAAGAGACTTATGCTCCCAGACAACTGAATTGTCAAGAATCATCCATAAAATGGTTTCAGATCTCTCACTCTTCTGCTTTATCCACCCCTAGATACCTACTCTTCTCTAGTTATTAAAAGGGACAAAATGCTTTTTTAAAGTAGATGGTCATAGTACTTAAGGCACAGTATGACCAGTGTACATCACATTAAGACTATTTTCACCTTTCTTCTGAATACAATATTTATGCATAAGTATTTATCATGAACTTATATTTGCTTTTTTGGTCACCATGTCTCACTGTTGACTCATTTTAAACTTGGATTTATTTGTTGAATAAAAAGTCATTGTGTTTGACAAAAACTAGAGATTCTACTATCAATCAGGTTTCCCATGTATGTATACACACATACATATATGTACATTATACATATATACAGATGTATAATACATACATATAGATATACGACAGTAAGAAGTTTACAAAGGTAACAGGTTAATGCTAGATACAGATAGGTTTTCTTGAAGAAGTCTAGAGCTTTGAGAAAACTGGTTGATTCCCACCAGATAATTTGTTAGTAGGTATCATCTGTTGTCTTATGAGTATAATGTGGGAAGGGGCAAAGTAATTTTCTAATCTGAAGGCAAGAGAGTGGATCAGTTGTAGATCACTACTTTTTCAACTCTATATATTTTATCTGTAGTGTTTTTTTTTTATCATAACTTGAGAATCCAGTATTCTAGGATAACTCAACAAACATATGCGTACTTGCAGGATGCTATATACACTAAGTGCACTATGAAGTATATAATAACAAATCTGTTTTGTTGATAAATTTGCAGTCTCATCAGAAATAAGATGGGAAAATGTGTAAAAACACAAATTGATAGATGTACTATGAGTAGTATTGAGGATTAGGTCATGTAGTATTTCAGGACAGGAGTAATCAGTGCCAATATTTTTTTAATCACAATTTCTAATAAATGAAGGAGGACAAAATAATTTTGTTTCTATGAAGTCTAGATTTTAATGCAAAAGATTTTAACTTAAAATATTTTAGTAAATATTGCTAAAACTATATTTTATTATGATTGAATCTTAATTGAATGTTTATTTTAATTATGCCTTGATAGAACATTTAAATTTCATTAATGAAGACTGAAACTTATCAGAGAAACTTAGAGAAAAAAGCGAAGTGCCTAGTTACTGTGTTCATCAGTGTGCTGCTTTACTGTTGTTAAAAGAATTATTCCCATAGTACTTCATATGTACACTGATTATTTATTGGCTATTAATGACTGTCATGATAATGAACTACAATTCATTTTATTTGAATAATTCAGACATCACATGCACTGTAAAAGTTCTAATAAAATTAAAATACTATGGTTATTTCTATTACTGGAATAAGAGTGAAATGTTTCCCTTTGACAATAAGATCCTGGTTGAAGAGAAAAACCTCAAGTCCTGCCTCAGTTTCTCTGGAAGAGGTAACTTGCCTTAATTGAATGTTCATTTTCAATCGGAAAAAAAATTTGATTTAGCTCAATCTATACTAAGGTTAACATCAATGTACCAAAATTAATCCTGTTCCACTCATAGCATACTTCAGTTTTAGTTTTATAAAAGCAGATGTCTTGCTACAAATTAACTTGTTCAAGCAAATAAACTCAATTCTATGCTAATTTCAAATGTATTTTCCTTCTAGTTCTCAAGAAGAAGAAAGACCCATGTCACCTTTTTATTTAAGGTATTTTTTTTATTTGTTTGGGGGTTAGAGGAGCTTAAGGGTTCTTTTAATGTGTTTAGTCATTTACTTTACGACGTATTATCGGGCTACATTAAGACGTGACTGTCATCCTCTGCTATTTTTTGACAAGGAATTTGATGTGTCAGGCAACATTAACTTAAAAGTCGCCTAATAATCCTGCTCTTCTCCATTTAACTCGTTCCATTATGTTCATATTAGCAGGGTGCAGTGAGCTGGCCTCAGAGTTCAGGAGACCTGGATTTAATTCCTACCTGTGACAGATGGTATCTGTGTGGATTGGCAAATCACTTCACCCACTTTGTCACAGGCAATTCTGATGCTGTAAGTTGTAGAGTCAAGCCAGTAACAAGCCAACCAGACTTTAAGTCTAAAGTCTTTAAAAGACTTTGATCAGTATATGTGGGAACCTGAACTGAGTAACACTGAACTTTCAGATAAGTTAGGCCAATTACTATTTTTTTTAAGAGCCAGGCACTGTACTAAACTCTGGGGATACAAAGAAAAGCAAACACATTCCCTGCTCTCAAAGACCTCACAATCTAATGACACAGAGAGAGCCTACAAACAACTATGCACAAACAAGATAGATTGGAGATAATCTTAGGAGGAAGAAACTAGCATGGTGAGGGGGAAGTTCAGGGATCAGGAAAGGCTTATTGCAAAAGATGGAATTTTAACTGAGATTAAAGGAAGCTGACCTGGAGATGAGAAGGGAGAAAATTCTAAGAATAGGGGGAAAATGCCCAAATTAGGGATAATGTAGTGTCTTACATGAGGAAGAGCAAAAAGCAATGTCACTGGATCATAGACTACATGGAGGGAATTAAGATGTAAGGAAACTGAAAGCATAGGAAGGGACCAGGTCGTGAAGGCTTTAAAAGCCAAGCAGAGGATTGTATATTTGATTCCTGAGATAATGGAGAATTATTCATTGAATAGGGGTCTGACATTGTCAGATATGTGCCTTAGAAAGATCTCTTTTGACACTTGAGTGGAAAGTAGACCTGAGTGAGGAGATACTTGAATAAGGGAGACCAGCCAGAAGGCTATTGCAACAGTCCAGACATAAGGTGAGGAGGACCTGGACCAGGGTGCTGGCAGTCTCACAGGGGGAAGGTGGTATATCTAAGAGACCTTAGGAAGAGAAAATTAATAGACTTCACAACAGATTGGATATGGAGAGTGAGAGAGAATGAGGAATTGAGGATGACACTTAGGTTGTGATCTGGGGAAGGAAGAAGATGGTGATACCCCTGACAGTGGAAGGCAACTTTGGAAAACAGGGAAGTTTAATAGAAAGATAATGGAATTTGGTTTTGGACAAAGATATATATGGGATATCCAGTTCAAGATGTCTAATAGAGAGTTGGAGATGGAAGATTAGAGGTTGAGAGAGAGGTTAGAGGTTAGAGAAGATCATTGAACCCACGGGAGCTGATGAGATCACCAAGTGAAATAGTACAGAGGGAGAAGAGAAGTACCAGGACAGAACCTAAGTGGATACCCACTGTAAATGGGCATAGGCTGGATGAAAATAAAGCTAAGGAGACCAAGAAGAAGTCAGATGGGTCAGAGGAGAACCAGGAGAGGGAGGAATATTGTAAAAATCTATCTAGGAAAGAATATCAAAGAGAAGAAAATAAACAGTATTGTCAAAGGCTACAGAGAGACCAAGAATGATGAGAATTAAGAAAAGACAATTAGATTTAGCAATTTAAAGACCATTAGTAATTTTGGAGATGAGCTTCAGTTGCATTATGAGGTAGGAAGCCAGACTACAGTCAAGAAAAGAGTAAGAAGAAAAGAAGAGATAACTATTTGTAGATCTCAAATCTTCTCAAGGAGTTTAGCCACAAAATGGAGGAGATACATAGGACAATGGCTAGCAGAGACAGATGGATCAAATGCGGATTTGTTAAAGATTGGGAAAACATGGGAATGTTTTGAGGCAATAGGGAGTCAGAGATTGAAGATTAGGGAAAGAATAGTGATGATGTAGGGGGCAATCTACTGGAGAAGACTGGATGGAATGTGATCACTTGTACACATCAAAGGGTTTTTGTTGGCAAGGAAATAGGCTGCCTCTTCATTTAAGACAGCAGTACAGGAAGAGATAATTATGAAAGGAATTTGAGAAATGTGAGATAAGGAGGGAGCTTTGAGTAAATGACCTCCATTTTTATCAGTGAATTTGGGGCAAGGTTCTCAGATATAGGAGAGGGGAAGCTGTTTTAGATTTGAAGAGGAATGAAAATGTTTAGAAAAGTCACAGTGGTGCATGGGGTGATGAATCCACCAAAAAGTATAAAAGAATTGCCCTACGGCAGTGAGAACCCAGGTGAGATATAAAACACACATTTGTAGTGGATCTAGTCAGCAGGGTTTCATTACTTTCTCCAGCTTTGTTCAGCATTATGTGAGTAGGCAGTGAGTGACGGGAGTGCTCCAAGACCAAGGCTTGGCACAGTGGAGATTAGTGATAAGATAAAGGGGCAAGAAGACTCAAGAATATTCCAACCCCCAACCTTCTCCCCCACAACCAGTAAGTCAGAGGGCATGAGTGAATATGTGCAACCAGTTCTGACCAGAGAAGTTGTGACGTATGGAGGGAGCAAGGTTTCAGTGAGTATAAGAAAATGGAAGGAGAAAGGAAAAGGTTTAAGATAAAAGCAAGTTTATTGAACAGACATCCCAAAGAGTATAGGGAAAGTGGTGAGTTGGTCAAGCATTCGGGGTTAGGGGAGGCTTGGAGTCAGAGGGATGGTAATAAGGGAGTGGTTAATGAGAGTTGGAGAATAGTGACAATCAAGGCTTCAGAATCACTGGGATGGGGAGAATATGGTGGACTAAGAATTTGTGAGTAGGAATGTGTTTGAGTAGGTTATCATCATCCCTAGGGGGCTGAACTCAGGGCCCAATTCTCCCAGGGTTTCAGATAGGGAGAGTGTTGGGACAGGCTCAGACTGGGTAGAGGTGGAATCATAGAAAATACTGGGAGAGAGTATAATGGAATGGTTAATCCAGTAAGACTATCCCCTCTTTACACAGCAGACTCAGACAAGGTGACATATGCAAAGCATATGCAGATCTGCACTGGCAGAGAGAATATTCTCATATCAAGTTCCTTTTACCAGTAAAACCATGGGTTTGTCTTCCTTCCCCCAAGAAAACCCTATACTATAGCATATGAATATCTCTGATCAAGACTGGTCATCAGTACATGAATAAGGATAAGAGGGAATATAACTCCTGAAGACTTCCTGCTTTGGCATAGAGGCAAACTGGTTACTTCTGGAGCATATTACTATAATGTGCAGTGATAGATAATCCATACCATTAGTCATAATCTTTTGAAGTATTAGAGAACATATGTACATATTTTATATAAGCATATATTTATATATTCACATCAAATGTACATTATAAATTATGTCCAGAATCATAGATTTAGAATTGGAAGATATCACAAAGTTCATCTTTTTGAACCTCACTTTTCATTGGAGGAAACTGATATCACTTGGCTAAGGTCACATACAGAGTAGGCAACAGCAAACTTCTGACTTTGCCCTCATTGTACCAAGCCCACATGGATGGTCTCTTCTGCTTTGGAGAGTAACTTAGAAAGTGAATAAATACACAACTGAATAAACCATAATAATCAAGTGTAGAATTATTTTTCAGAAGCCTAAATTACCAGTATTGCAAAATTCAAGCTGGTGGAAATCATGCTTTCTGGTTCCTTATCTGTGCATTGAGTAAAAAGCATCAACATTGCCTGATATTGTACCAGAGCCTTCCTTTAGCTTCAGTTCCAGCTCCCGAAGGCCTTTCCTGGCCACTGGGTCCTTCCCTGCCAACATTACCTTTTATCTACTGTGTGCATGTCTGGTTGCATACATTCTGTGTCCCCCATAAAATGTGGGCTCCTTGGTGGCAGAGACTCCATCTGTCTTCTCACCAGGCTAACCACAGTGATGGACCAAACTACAAGATTTAAAGTCAAGGTGTTTTTCATTTATTTTTCTTTAGATCCATACCCTAAGAAGTTTTAAAATATAAATAAGAGTGAAATAGGGAAACAAAAGACAGGACTGAATTTTCTCATTTTATTTTTTACATCAAAATGATGACTTCTGCCTTAGCTTCTCTGTGATCAATTTCATTTGTTTTTTTCTTTCTGTTTTGTATGTGATATACAGTTGTACCTTTGTCATTTGAGTTTGTGGCATGAGGGGACAGTTTCATCATCCAATTGCATCCTCCATCGACAACTCAGAATTCTGTTAAAGGGCACCTCACTCAGCCGAGTGCCTTATTTTCAGACACAAATTGTCCTTCAGCAACTTGTAGCCTATTGCATTGTTACTTTGCGACAGGATAATCACTTTGTGACATCTGAGGTTGCCCTTTGAGACACCTTTGTGGTCCAACTGATTTAGTCAGGTTTTGATTGGGAGCTACTTCCACCCTCCAATCATGTAATTGGAGAGCATATAAGGATATATTTCTGGATGCATGTGGACTTGTATTTGTACATATAGAGTGGTAATTTTATACTGTTGACCATTAGATACTTGGTAGATATTAAGCCATTTAGCATACTTTAGCACTGGTCCTATTGGAACCTATAGGAACCAGTCCTATTGGTCACAATGGAATCATAATAAGTGGAAATAGAATGGACCTTAGAAATCATCTGGCCCAGATGCTCTCATTTTATGAAAGAACAAAATGAGGCCCAGAAAGGTTGATGGGATTCACAATATTATTTTGGTGACAGTGAGAATAACGAGGAGTGGGCAAATGAACATTGGGGGCAGCATGGTTCAACAGAACAAAAAAAACCTGAATTTGGAGACATAGCACGTGGCTATATACTTGGGTAAGTCAGTTAATGTCTCTGGGACGGATTTCATATTTGTGAAAGTAGGAGGGTAGACTAGATGACCTCTAGCTCATGCTCTTTGATTATATAATCCTATTGCAGTGCACTTACTTCCTGACTCATTCCCTCAATGTGTACCTTCCTTAGCTAGTCTGATCCCCAGAAAAGTGGCTGGATACTATTCTCCAGATACTAGATGTAACCTGGTGGTTAGCTACTCATACTGCTGAGCCCCCATCAGTGGACCACTAACAAATCAGTCATTGACTCAACTAACTTTTAATCAAAAGGAAAAATTAAGAATTACACAACATTTTTCTCCATAAACCAAGATTTAGCAGCTACCAGTATCATGGAGTGGGGAACTTGGAATATGATATTCCAGAAGGTAAAAGATCAAGGCTTACAGGCAAAAATAACTTACTCAGTAAAACTGAATGTAATCCTATAGATTTTTAAGAAATAAAGGATTTTCAAGTCTTCTTAATGATAGGACCAGATCTGCATAGAAAGTTTAAAATTCAACCCACAAGAGTTAAGAGAAATATAAAACAGTTAAACGTACGGTCATAAGGGATTAAACAAGGATAACTTGCTTATATTTTAATAGGATATCTACTAAACTGTCATCATCAGGGTCATAGAAGGAATTCAATTAGAGAGGGTCTGGGAGTGGTTCTGTTATACTTTGATTATGTTATGAAAAGAATAGGGAGGGAAAGAGTAATACACTGGGGAAAGGGGGAAACAGAAGAGAAAGAAAAGTTCATCTTACTTGCTGCCAGAAAGATTAAAATAGAAATAGGAAATGTTTAACAGGACAAAAATACAACATAAACAATATTAATTTGTGCTTTTCTAAGTCAACATATGTCTCTCAGAAATTTATTTCTATTTAAGTTTGACACTCTTTTTCTATAGGAAGCCTTTCTCAAATCATTTTAATTCTAGTGCCTTCCCTGTTAATTATTTCCTGTTTATCCTGTCTATAGCTTGTTTGTACATTTAGAAATGGGAAATGTGCAAATTAAGAGTCATCTCCACTCCAAATGTTCATCCTGATTATTTGTGCCCAATTGATGTAGAGCCTTCTGAGCTCATAGTGATCTGGTCAACCATGGATAGACACACTGTACTTGACCCCAAAATAGTGATGTTATTTTAGTCTTCTTTGAGAACTAAAGACAACCACAAACCAATCAACACATTAGTCTGCTTGTCTCCTTCAGTGAATTTCCTTGAGGGCAAGGACTGCCTTTTGCCTTTTTTATATTCCCAGCACTTAGCATAGTACTTCGTATATAGTGTGCACTTAATAAATACTTAGTAATTATCATACATTTTCATCTGGATACGCAATATCTCACTTCATTAGCCAGGAATGACTTTAACCAATGGGATGTTATGTGTATCCCCTATATTTAGTGCAGTGCTTTGCATATAATAAATTCTTAATAAATGTTTTTTCTTTCATGCATCTGTTTCTGAAAGATCTGAAAGTCTCCTGGCTAGGGAACTTTGTACCTCTCCCATAACCACGGGGTATTCTTGATACCAAAGTAAGAGATCAAGGAGCTCCAGATTGATTATAGGTAGTAGTTTAATCGATTTGGGTTGCTTATATATATGGGGCAATATAATGAATTCCTGCCAAGATCTTAATTGTCCTTGATCTAGGGCAGCAGTGGCCAAACCAATCCGTGAATCTCTGCAAAAAAAAACAAATAAAACCCAACCCTGTTGTAATTATAGAAAACAGACAAATAGGAAACAACAGAGGAGGAACTAGAGAGTGCATCACTATTGATTAGTGGATGTTTTTGGTTTTCTGTGTAGTAATGAGCTTAGTCATCAAGTCAGTGTTATGCCCAAACATAAGTTTGTGTATTTATCATATACAGGTCACATATGCATCACGATATTCTTGTTGTGGATTTCAAAGGTCTAAGTATTTAAGTTATGATTCAGTCTCTAAATTATGATTCACTCTCTCAAGTCATGATTTTTAGCAGATCACCATGTTCAGGCTTTCACCTTTCACAGAGTATAAGTTTTATGACTTTTCACTTATTACTATATTTTATGACTTTTTCCCCAATATGGACCCCACAGTTTCTAAGAGACTACAATTATTACTAAAACTCTAAGAGTCAAATTGAGTATTAAAGGGGGGAAATTAAGCTCACAGTTTGGAGTTCAGTTAAGAAATGACTGTGTTCTTCTTATGGAATCAGATAAATGTATATTTTTATCTGTGATCCAGAGGGATCTTCTTTAAAGTCAGTTGAAAAAAATGGCTGGCTGTGAATGGAGTACTCCCTATAGAGTCAGAGAAAATGTGTACGTGTGTGTGTGTATGTGTGTGTGTGTGTGTGTGTGTGTGTGCGCATGTGCCTGTGTTGGGGTTATCTGTGATCTATAAGGATATAGATCTATGGAGTTGTTCTATTTACTGACTCATCTTATACAATTATTTTTTCCTGGCCAGGTCCTAGAGCAGGGTGGAAAACTTACACTTTTGTTGCTTCTTTACCCTTGGACAGAAGAGGCTTAAACATTTCTAGTTATTTGAACTTGTTTTGAAGAGCTGGGAGAAAGCAATTAAAGAAATACAAAAGATGAGAAACTTTTTTCACCCCCTCAATCTTGGTCCTGTCCCTACTTCCACTTTCCCCCAAGATGTGAAAGGAATATGGAGAACACTGACCCACACTTGCCCAGCTCCTATGGACCACATGAGGACACACCTGACATGCAGAGGCTAAAGCTAGATATCCATACTGCATACAAAAACATATAGACCAAGAAGTCCCAGATGAGGTCAGAAATGCAAACCATGAAACATGACCTCTCACTTATTACCATGATGAAGGAACTGGACAGATACATGAAATGAGAATGAAAGATTAATAAAATGACCTTAAAAATAAACTTAAAATTCATGTGAAAGCATGAAGAGCTCAATTAGCCAAAATTAAATCGAGTCTTAAACAATTTTTTTACATATTGCAGAATTTTCTTTCTAGGTTGTATTTATGATCTCACTTCTTTGAAAGTATTGTTTTGACCCTGTGACTGTGCTACCAAGTAAATAGATAGCTCCATTATAAAAGTAATGCTGCTTTTACTGGAGTAGTAGGTAGCATTAGAATTACTTGTTGGCTTGTTGTCTGCCACAAGCTGTGTATATCATACTGCACCACTTTAGCCGAAAAGGAAAATGAATAAGTTCTAGAACTTTACATTACTATCAGAATTAAAAATCAGATTTAAACTTTTTCTTTTAAAATATCCTTGTGTCTGGAATTTAGGTGTACCAATGTTAAAAAGAAACTATTTGTGTACATAAATGAACCAGAAAAAAAATTTCTTAATATGCGTACAACCCAATCGGCTTGATGCTAATTTATTATGTTTAGTAAGAAATGTACAAAATTCTGGTAGCATTTATGCTATATTATATATAAATTATATTTACTAAGTGTAAGTTAGAAGTAGTTTTTTTGCCTCTACTGTCAGGTAGAAAAGTAGATGTTCTCAAAATGTCATAAAGCACTCTAAAATAACACTTTAAAAATCTAATTTACTAAGGTAATCTTAATAACAATCAATTACAATTTATTATATTTTATATACTTTATTATACTTATGATAAATAGCATGTTTTATATACTTTGTTATAATGATAAATAATTTATTATATTTTGTATACTTTATTGTACTCATTATGACAAATAACATTTTATATACTTTATTAAAATGATAAGTAACATAATATTTATATACTTTGTTATATTTATTATAATATAAATAATTTATTATAATACATCTTAATAATATCAGTACTGAATAAAGGAATCCATGGAGAAAAGAAGAAATAAGGATAGACAGATTGCTTGTTAAAACTATCTTAAGTGTAATTTTATAAAAATCTTATAGAGAGAAATTTATATAAGAGATTCTATGAGAGTATGTGAGGAACTTATAAGTACAATGTGTTTTGGAGAGACTTTTCTATGTGATTACTGAAGACAAGGGAAAAATGGAAAAGGACTAATCTTAAGAAGTCGTAAGCAGAGTCTTAAAAGTCTTTAATCAGTAATCACAGCAAGCTGAATGGAATGTGACTGCTTCCAGACAAGTGAAGTCAACAAGTATTTGTTATATACCGTTATGGGCCAGGCAGTGTACTAAATCCTGAGGATGAAAAGACATTCTTGACTAGTTCAGTCTAATGCGGGAGATAGCATGCAAAAAAGTATGTGCAAAAACTATACGTACAGGTTAAATTGGAGACAATTTTAAGAGGAAAATACTTCTTACAGAAGAAAAGGCATTTGTTGAGACTTGAAGAAAATCAGAGGGAGCCAGAAGTTAGAAGAGAAAAAAAGAATTCCAGGTATCTGATAGATCAAATGAAAATGCTCAAGGCAACCTCTTTCAGCATCCACTGATCATGGGGCTTGCTCCCTGTTCCACAGAGAGGCTCCCTCAAACAGGACTAGGGAGCTTCTGGCAGCAATACTCTCTGCAATGTCCCACCATCCCATCGCGTCACTCTCTTCTGTATTTATAGGTCTCTTCCCCCAATTCAACCATGAAACCATCTCATTTTGTCCCATCCTATAACTATATCCAATATCAGATATATGATCTTACCACCAGCACCCTCTTAGGTGCTGAAAATATATCTGTATAAATATATTCTATATCTGAAAACTTATGGCAACTTGCATAGTCTGAGGCATTGACTTTTTATACCTATAGATGACCAGGAAGCTGTATCAGAGAAGCTCAGGCTAAGGGGTTGCAGGGATAGTTTTGTCCTATCATGCAAAGAAAATAATAATTTTTTTAAAAGCTGAAAGGGAAGAGATTTAGCAGTACCAGATCTCAAATGATGTTATAAAGAAATACTAATCAAAACTATTTGGTACTAATTTCTAAAAAATAGAAATTTGTGTGATATTTTCAAAAGCTTAGAGAGACAGTTTCTGGGTAATTTAGTGATTTTATTAATAAGGCCAGCACGTTTACTAATTTAAAAAATGGGCATTTGACTGTCTCTCTTAAGCCAAAGACACCTCATGGCAGTTTATATGCCCTTCAAAGAGTATGTGTTCCTGAGGATGGCAATCAACTGTGATTGCTTACCAATTAATATGAAAATGAGTATCACAGTGATAGGATGGGTTATATTACAAGGAGGGTCTTGGGGTACAGTCACTCAAATCTTGATCAAAGAGACGTATCTATTTCCGTATCACCTGTCTGACAAAAGGGACAATCCACATTTTCCCAGACCTGTCTAGAAAACAAAATGAGAAAAAATATACCCACTAGCCCAAATTTAGAATTTCTTTTACTGTCTTTGATTAGGTCTTGATCTGGGTACATCTTTGATATACTATTTGGGGAAAGATTGCTTATTGGATAACAACCCCTAGGAAAACTGGCAAGCAGTATGGCAGAAATTAGGTTTAGACAACCACCTTACACCACAATAAGTGCCAAATGGATACATGACCCAGATATGTAAATGTCTCAAAGAAATCTCAAACTCAACATGTCTAAAACTGATCTCATCTTTCCCCCCAAAGCCTTCCCTCTTCCAAACTTCCCTATTTTTGTGGAAAGCATCACCATTCTTCCACATAATAATAGTTAACATAGATATGGTGCTTTAAAGTTTTCAAAATACTTTACATTTCTTACCTCATGTAATTCCCATAACAACCTTGGGAGCTGGGTATTTTTCATTATCCCCATTTTGTTGATGAAGAAACCAAGGCTGAGAGATAGAAAGTGATTTATCCAGGGTCACACATCTAGTAAATATTTGAGGTAAGATTCAAAATTAGGTCTTTCTTGCTCTGATTTCAAGATGCCATGCAATATATGTATCTGAAAAGAGGGTTTGGTGTGTTCCCATGTGGTCCACAGGAGCTAGTGTTGGCCAGGTCAGCTGGTCGATATTCTTTCCAATGTTCTCTCCAATGTTCCTTTCACATCCTGGGGAAAAGTGGAAGTAGATCAAGATTAAAGGGGTGAAAAAAGTTGCTCATGTCTATTACTTTTTAATTGCTTTCTCCCATCAGTTCTAGAACAACTTTAAATAATTAGAATTGTTCAAGAGATTAAAAAAATTTTCAATTATTTATAGCATTTTGAAAACATAGTGCTAAAGAGAGTGACGAATGGAAGAATTAATTTAGGAAGACTTCTTGGAAGAGGTGATTGAATCTTAAAAGTCTGTGGATAACTATATTCAGTCTTTATCAGGTAACCAGATAAATTCCAGGGAAGAACAATTAGCATATTCATTCATTTTCGTCAAACTGGCTTTTAGTGACTGTTATAAATGTTGGTGTTTCATAAGTTTGTCTGACTGTTATAATGCCAAAGTTATAAATGTTGGAGGATAGTTGTGCCTTTGATAGAAATGGGGAATTCTTAAAGAGAAATGGGTTCAGGAGGAAAGATAATAGACAATTTTGGCCATGTTGAGTTTGAAATCTCTCCAGGACATCCAGTTTGAAATTTTCAGTAGGCTATTGGTGATGTGGGAGAGACAAAGGCTGAATGAAACCAAGATAGATGATTGATAGATAGATAGATAGATATAGATAGATACATAGATATAGATAGATAGATATAGATAGATAAAGATATATGAGTCTTTTGCTCAGAGACGATCATTAAATCAAAGGAGCTGATGAGACTGTTGAAGAAGGATTAAGTGGGTTTAGTCTTTAGGGAACAATAGGATTAAAGTGTAGGCTGTGAAATGGGTGAAACAAAGGAGATGACAAAGAAGTCTGATAGATATGAGGAAGACCAGGAGAGATTAGTGTCACAAAAACCTACAGAAGAGAAAATATCCAGGAAAAGAGGGTGGTCAACAGCATGAAATAAAGAAAGGGAGAGAATAGGAGACCACAAGATGCAACTGGCCACAAAATGCCAACAAACCTCTCCAGTGCTGAACCAAATTCAAGCGTAATTAGGAAATAATTAACAAAATAAATAAAAATACAGTGCAACATAGATAATGTTTATTTGTCTTTTTAAAGTCAGTATATGGCTCCCAAGGATCCTTTTTCAATTTGAGTTTGACATCACTGCTTTAAAATAATACAAATACATGAAGGACACAGTGAACTGATAAATTGAAGGGCAAAAATCTGTAGTTGTAATTTCACAATCAGATTTGGCAATAAGATATCACTGGTAACTTTGGAAAGAGCAGTTTCACTTGAGTGATGAGACTGGAAGACAGGTTTTAGAGTCAGTAAGAGGAAGGGAAGTGGACACCCTAAGTCTGTGCAGGTTTTTTAATGAGTTTGAGAAGAGGGTAAAGATAGAACATGCTAGTTTGAAGATCTGGTCGAATCTAATGATCTTATTTTTTTTTCTTTTTAGAATGAGATATTTGGTTATGCTTGAAAAAGGAATCAATAGTAGAGGTTGAGGATTCAAGAGAGAGGGGGATGACTGAGGTCAAAATCTAGTGGGGAAGTTGGGATGACAAAGGATGGGATTCGGAACAGGACAGTTGGCCTTGGCAAGGAGAAAGGCCACCTCTTTGTTAGAGACTGGGGATGTGAGAGAGTAGAGGAAGAAAGAGACAAGAAGTTTTTAGAGGAAGAGAAAGGGAGAAGAGGACACTAACATGAAAAGGCTTCAGTAGTCTCAGTAAATTAAGGGTCCTGGACCTCAACTGAAGGGACGTGGGGTGGAGAGGGAAGGAGAGAAGGGGAGGAGGGAAGATGAGGTTTAGAGTCGCTTCTCTGGGGAATAAGGAGGCAAGCAATTAAGGAAGACTAAAAGAACTGCCTTGTGTCAGTGAAGGCCCTATTGAAGTTGGAAAACTTAAATTTGTAATGTACCCAGTTAGTGCTGCTGGGAAACTTTCTCTAACTACATTCAAGTAGCCCACGGGTAGGAGCAAAGGAAGATAATGGTCGGGAAAATCCAGGCTATGTTTTCAAGTATTTGGATGGATTTTATGTGGGAAAAGTAATAGGATTGTTCTGCTTGATGACAAAGGGAAGACTTAGGAGCAAGGGATGGAAGCTGTGGATACCGCGTATCAATTAGAATTATCCAAAAGTAGGATAGACTGACTTCAGAGGTGGTGAATTTCCACGCCCTGGAGGTCACAGTCTCACACAATCACAGATTTAGAGGAAAAGGAAGATGAGAAGACATCTGGTCTAATTCCATCATTTTACAGAAGAGGAAACTGAGGCTGATAATGGTTCAGTAATTTCCCCAAGGTCATACAGGTAGTGTCAGAGGGAAGATTAGAACCTCGGACCTCCGATTGCTAAGACAAGTTTTCAGGTGGTGGGTGAATGACTATCTACTGGCAATGATACAACGGAGATTCTTGGTCAGGTAGGGACTTAGAATTGATGGCCTCTGAAGTCCCTTTTAATTCTAAGATTCTGTGATTCTCTTACCTTTTGGAAATCTAGTGTAACTCACTATTTTCCTTAGTAAAGGAAACAATTACAGAGAGGTCAAATGTATTGATCACAGAGCTAGAAGATGAATTAAAATGAAGAGCCTGTATCCTGATTGACAGTGCTTTTCCTTTTGTATTATACTGCTTTTTTTTTTTAAGCAATTGGGATTAAGTGACTTGCCCAGGGTCACATAGCTAGTAAGTGTGTAAGGCTGGAATTGAACTCAGGTCTCCCTGACTCAAGGGCTGGGCTCTCTCCACTGCACCATCTAGCTCTTCATTACACTGATTTTAATGGCTATAGCACTTATCACTCTCTGGAGCATTTTCATCAAATGTTACCTGTCAGAGTGGTGACAATATAATTAGAGAACCAGTGTTCCTGGCTGGGACCTTTAATTACCAAAATTATGAATAGTAGCTATACATAGTTAATTGTCTTTGCATCGTTCAGAGTCAACAGAAGAACCAGACTGGTTCTGAACTGCTAAAATGTTTAGCCTATGCAGTTAAAGGATTCCAGCAAAAGTAGTTCCGCAAGAATCCTTGAAAAGGGTATTAGGTTATAATAGTTTTCCCTCAAGCATGAAATCAGTTGATATGGTTGTTGTTCAGTTGTGTCCAATGCTTCATGATCCCATGGACTACAACCAACCAGGACTTCTATCCTCCACTATCTCCCAAAGTCTGTCCAAGCTATGTTTGTTGCTTCCATGGCACCATCTATCCATCTCATCCTCGGCTGTCTCCTTTTCTTTTTGCCTTCAATCTTTCCCAACGTTAGGATCTTTTCTGGTGAATCCTGTCTTTTCATTAAATGGCCAAAGTATTGAAGGTTCAGCTTTAGTATTTGACCTGCCAGTGACTAGTCTGGATTAATTTCTTTAAGTTCTGACTGATTTGATTTCTTCACTGTCCAAATATCAATTCCTCATTGCTCAGCTTTCCCCTTAGTCCAACTCTAACAACTATACATTACTACTAGAAAAGCCCATAGATTTGACTCTGCAGACCATTGTCATCAAGGTGGTGTCTCTGCTTTTTAGTATTCTGTTCAGATTGGCCATAGTTTTCCTTCCAAGGAGCAAACAGCCTGTAATTCCATGGCTACAGTCACCATCTGCAGCGATCTTTGAGTCAAAGAGATATATAAAAAGACACAGATGAGCATTCAGAGAGAGAAAAAAAAAGAAATAAAACATCTGAAAGCCAAGAAATAATTATTACAGAAAGAACCATATTTTGTCATATCTTGAAGATTTCAAAAACCAAATCTCTTGATATTTTCAAATATAAACACTTTTAAAATATAAACACTTTTAAATCTTGGCTCAGAATAAAACCATATTCATGAGAAAGAACAAAAAAAAAGACTACTAAGCAACAGAATGCTTTACAGAGATGTCAAATGAGGAGAATAGGCTGCAACTGGCCACAGAATGCCCAACGCAACTCTCTAATGCTGAGCCAATTTAAAATGTAATTGGAACATATCTAACAAAATAAATTAAAAATTCAATGCAATATAATGTTGATTTGTGATTTTAAAGTCAGTATATGGCCCCCAAGGATCCTTTTCAATTTGCGTTTGACCTCACTGCTTTAAAATAATAAATACATGCTCACGTGCAGTGATAAAGAGAAAAAGTTTGAAGGATAAAAATCTGTTGATATAAGTCCATTGTCCAAATTTGGGGTTGGATGCCTTTCTTGGATTATTCAAGCTCTCAGATGTAGCAACAAGAAAATTTCAGAAAGGAAAAGCAATAAAATGAAAAGGATAGAAAAGAGATCTTATGAGGAAATTTAAAATTCGTAAGCGCAGAGAAGAAATTAAAGGAGGACTCAATTTGATTTAAAGTCATTTTGAAAAGAATACTGATCATGTATCCTCCTCTCCCAGAAACTTAACAAGTTGAAAAATTTACAGATGTAACAAGAAAATATTTTATTAGTTATAAAAAACTTATTGATTATAAGGGTGATTAAATGTTGTAGTAAGTACCTTCTTCATCTTCATCTTCCTAGGGGCTAAATTTAAACCATAGTAGTTTAAATATAGTTAAAGGATTTATGCTATGAATATATAAATAGATATTATATATATATCACTGTATGTAATAAGCATTTTTATAGTACCTAATATATACCAGGCACTGTGCTGTGTTTTTTAAATACATACATATATATATATATATATATATATATACATACATACATAATCTCATTTGAATAACCCTGAGAGGCAGGTACTATTGTTATCTTTATTTTACAGTTGACACAGGCAAATTGAGGTTAGGTGACTTACCAAAGGTCACATAGCTAGTAAGAATCTGAGATCAAATTTAAACCCAAGTATTCCTGACTCCAGGCTCAGAGTATTATCTACTGTGCTACCAACTGCTACCTCTGTGAAAAGACATCCTGCTGATGAAGGATGTTACTGACAGTATAAAGATAGCTTTAAAAGTCAGAGAGACCATACATCTGTCCAGGATGAAGCTACCCTCAAAAGCCCTTAATATGAATAAAACTAGACCATATAATAATCTGAAGATGGTTTGAATAGAGAGACCCTCTTGAGGTCCCTTTCATTCTCATTCATACATTTTATCACCAATATTTACTTGTGTTTTTGCTTATTTATTTTTTTATACAGCGCTCCTGTGTCCCAAGTCAAGAGTGTTCCAACAACTGGAGAGTAAGTAATTCAGATCTATTCATTCTAATTCTCTCATTGTGAAAAACAAACAAGAAAAGCAACTTTATTGAAAGACAAAAGATAATGAATTCATGGATAGGGACTGAAGCTATAATTTCATACCTTTAGTGAAGTATCTTGATAGGAAACTCTCTACTAATGCTGGTGAATGCCTTTTCTGCTTTGGTCTTTCAGAGTTGGTTGCCTGGAGCGTTGAGCTAATGACTTGTCTAGGGTCAAATAGCCAATGTATGTGTGAAATCTGTGATTGATATAATACATATATATACACATATAACTTGAAATAATGGTAGTAATTTATATTTTTATTGATAAAGAAAGTGATGCCCTGAAAGGTAGAGAAACTTGGTCCATAGCCAATGTGGGGGCAAAGCTTGAATTGAGTTTTTCTTCTGAATCTAAGATGAATATCCTTTAACTTACTATATTGACTTTTTTTTAACAGCTTAGCTGTCTCAGATAATAAGTCTATTTGTGCATTTGTGATATTTATATCAGGGGGCTTGAGGTAATGGATAGAAAGCTCACCTTAATCCAGGAAGACCAGGGCTCAAGTCTCCCCCTCTGACACAATGAGCAAATGATTCAACTTCTCCTTGCCCCCAGACGAGTCTCACATGAAGTGCTGCCCATCTTCTTTAGTAGAGGAAATTTCCCCATCAGGAGTCCCCAAGCCCAATAAAATGGTAGTAATAGTCAAAAAAAGAATATGTACATAGATATGTATATATAAATATATACATACACATATATACACACATAAACACACCTATGTAGTGTGTTTATGTGTTTATTTATGTGCAATATATGTATCTCAATATACATACATTGAACTATAAATACCTATGGTGATATAATACAGAAGCATGTCTATAAACACAGATATATACATACATACTCATGCATATATATCACATACATATATCTGCATATATTTGTGTATACACATTGTGTATATGTGTATATATATATATACATATATATATATATATATATGTATATATATACACAAGGATACATACATGTTTATAGACATATTTCTGCCCTTCCTCATCATCAGTATTTCCTCGCAAGATGTAGACCAAGCTCCCTCTAGAGGGCCCAGTGCACATTTTTTTTTGTCTTTTTTTTTCTGAGTATCTTACCCATTTTAACCAAAGTAAATCCAACCTTTTAGCTGATATATTATGAGTATTTAAAGGACTACCAGCCATATCGATGATATGCATCATATCTAAATTGCGCAGCCCTCAAGAAAGGATTGTATTGATTTGCTGTAATAACTAATATTTGCATCTTTGGGGAGGGAGGTCAAGGAAAGGAATAGTAGTTACCCATCTATTTCCATTTTTTTTCCTTAAAGAGACATTGCTAAATTTAAGAGGCAACATAAGATTGGATCTGATGTTTTGCTTGGCTTCTGAGAAAAGCCCTGCTGATTTCTTTCTCCTTTATGAACAAGCTGTTTACCAAAAATCTCAAGGCAACCTGCTTTCTTAAGAATAGATCTACTAATTGTTCTCTAAATAAATATTTTCTATCCTTATCCTACTTTATTTTAAATGATACTTGCTTCCTGAATAATTGATGTCTTCCTCCCTTTGCACTTTTCTGTGGCTTTAGATACCATGCAAAGACTTAGAAAACATGTAAAGAACTAATGAAATGTTTCATTTAAAAGATAATGTGTTGCATTCACACATGCAGGCTAAAGTCACATGCTTTGCCTAGTATGACAGACATACCAAAGCCACAAACTCATTACTATATGCTGAAAAAATTAAGAATATGGAGAAATGTTTTAATACAATCATTCTGTAGATGCTAAAACTTGTAATTGGCCAAATGTGTTCTTTAATTACTAGGTTCTTAGAAAGAACAATTCGATCCACGGTGGAACAGCATCTTTTTGATGTTCAGGACTCTGGAGGTCAAAGTTTGGAAGATTCAGAATGTGGAGGACCATCAGCTTCTTCTACAGCAGCTAGCAGGCAGAAACGGTGGCATAACAAGGGTCAGAATGAAATCAAACATAACAGAGAAAGGTAAGATGGGAAATGGTCCTTTGTTTATGCATATTTAATGATGGAAATTGCATATATAAATCTATAACTATATGTAAATTCCTAAAATACTACTATGATGCAATTATGGTTACTGGTTAGATCTTTGTAACCACAATAAAAATTGTTTATTCATTCCCCCATCTGTGCAAAGTCCTTTAGAACCATCTGGGACTAGTGGTCAGATAGAGATCAGGGCAACTGGAGATGCCCCTCCTCTCCCCCCCGTCAAAATGCTGAGAACCATTTTTCAATAAAAATTTCACTTTTCATGGTAGAAATCTGTTCAGACTTTAGTTAGAAGTTATGTTTTCTCCATTAACAACTTATTTTTGAGTAATGGTAGGGAAATTTGGAAGGAAGGTAGACTATGATACAGTATTTGTAAAATATCTAGCAACAGTGCTGTTTTGGGCTGTGAAACCTAATCCCTTGGACTCTTAGACGAGTTCGTGAATGAGCTGTTGTTTGTCCTTAGTTCTTGAAGAGGAGGTAATGCCACAACATGCAAGTGAATTAGATTTAAGTGAGGAAGGCTGAATAGGTTTCTATAAAAGATTAGCCAGAGGAAATGTAGAAAAGTAGTATTTGTGTAATAGAAGCAGTGCTGATGTTAAGAGTTAGGGGACCTGAGTTCAAATCCTGATTTTGACACATCCTAGTGGTGTGATTTAATCACTTAATTCTTTGAGCCTGTTGTGAGGATGAGATGAGATTTGTATTTTAAATACTTTGCCAGTTTTATAGCACTATGGAAATGTCATTTATTAGTATTATTAAATGTCACTATATCATTGTAGCTCTGGAGAAGAATTTAGCATAGGGCAGATCCAATTTAGAGATTAACAGATTAACAGAGAAAATGTGCAAGAAATCTCATTTTCATTAAAGTCTCAGTCATAAGGCATTCACATATACAACCTAAAGGTGAGCACTAGTGAACAAGGCTTACATTGTAGGTATAGTATTATATTTATACTGAAAGTTAATATTAACTCTCACAAGTATGAAGAAATTACGGGAAAATTTATATCTTACTATTAAAAAGAATAAATAGGAGTAAAAAGAAAGAATGTCTTGTTATTTTACTATAATTTTTATAAGAAAAAAAATTTTGATTACTTATATATATTAATATCTTCCTATTTTTTTTTCTAACACTACTACCCCAGTATCTGCTACCTTAAAATATATGGACTGGTCAGAAGCACATAGACCACCTTCCATGCCTGGTATGGTCTGTCTCCTTAACTTCTGCCCCATAGAATTCTAGGATTCCTTCAAAGCTCAGATCAAAGGCGACCTCCTATAGGTAGCCTTTCCTCCTGTCTCAACTTCTGCTGTTACAACTTAGAATTACTTGGAATCTGTTTTGTGTACACTAATTGTGTATATCTTGTCCCCCCCCCCAATAGAATGTAAGTTCTACTACTCCATTTTTGTCCTTTTATCCTTAAGATGATGCATAACTAAATAAAAGTTTATTGACTGATTGAATAAAGTATATTTTAAATATGTAGATTAAGATGGAACCATTTACTATTCTCCTTATAGGTTATACAGATATCCCTTCCACATCTCTGGGGTTAGGGATGTGGCCTGCCATCAATCTGGAAAAGCCATTTAAAAGTTTTTGGCACTCCCTTCATACTAGGGGAAAAAGTCTAAATTATTATGCTATTATATAATACTGAGTTATTATGTTATTATACAGTATTACAATATTAAATAGTATGGCACATATACTTTATGCATTTCTGAGTTTCTGACTTTTTCTGTGTCATATGTTGCTCCCACAAAAGTTCCCCCAAAATTCCCTTTTAATTTCTTATGCTGACACATGATATATAGAAAACCATGATGGAAAAGTCACATCGTGGCAGGAATAACTGTACGTTTGAAATAAAGAGTAAAGTAAAAACATCTAAAATGAAGGGTAAAGACATAGAAAAAGTTTCATTTGTCTGGAAAACTAAAAGCTGTTTCCACTGGTATACCCAATCAAGCAACTTTTGAGGTAGGTAGGTCAGAGGCTGGACATAACATCACTCCATCATTAGACGTCAATTGACTTGTATAAATTGACAAAGAAATGTGAGCAGGATTGTATTATTATTTATGAAAACAAAAATACCTGGAATTTTGAAGACTATTTCTGTGAAGGTTATATAAGGTACAGTTGGGGAAAAAAGTGGGACCCGGCAGAGCCTAAAGGAAATGGGGAAAAAAAACTGATAAGCCTATAGCCAGACCAAATGAGAGGGCAAACAAGTATCAGTGCTCATCTGTTCAACCACAACTCACACCAAATGCAAACATAGTGCAGTATTTTGAGACAACAATTCACACAAGTTCTCATTCACTGAAGGCATTGTGACTGAGAAGTACTTTTTCACACTAGCAACTTCTCCACAAGAAATATATTTTCTGCTGGAAAAACTAAATTCCTGCTTAAGCTAAGCGTAATGGTGACATTTCATTTTAGTTATTTTAATAGATTTTGTTCTATAAGGTGTAAATTGTGAAGGAATTTTCTTTCTTACTTTTTTATAGTTTTTAACATTTAAACACAAAACTGCAGTTTGATATAGCAAAAAAGAATGTTAGACTTGGGGTCAGGGAACTTGATTACACGTCGTGGCTCCTGTGTGACTTGCCCATTGACCATCTTCAGTCTGTAAGGGGATTGCACTCAAATCCAAAATCTAGATGATCTATAGGGTCTCTTCTAGTAGCTAAGTAGTCAAAAGATATTTTTGCTGATGTTTATCCTTTGTTCCTGAAGAACACCAGAATATCTGGAACATGATGCTGTGACTCACAAATGAATTAGATTTAAGTGAGGGAGGGTCTGTGCAAAGTCCTCGGAACCATCTGGTGAGATATCGATCAGGACAACTGGAGATGCCCTTCCTCTCTCCCTGTTAAAAGATGTGAGTAGTTTTCAAAAGCAGAATTACAAACTATCAACAACTATATAAAAGATTGCTCTGAATCACTAATAATATGAAAAAATAAAACAACACTAAGATTAAACCTCAGACCCAAAAGATCAACAAACATTGACAATTCTGTGTTAACAGTTTTTTTCAGGAATATAATATTAACATTAATATAGTATTTACTATGATCCAGACCCTGTGCTAAGCATTTTACAGTCATTATCTCATTTGATCCGTACAATAACCCTGGAAAGTATTCTTATCTCTGTTTTATAGATGAAGAAACTGAGGCATACGGTAATTAAGGGACTTGTTCAGGGTCACCCAATTAGAAAGTATCTTGAAGCTACATTTGAGCTGAGGTCTTTAAGATCTGGTCTTAGATCTGGTCTCTATCCACTGCACCACCCAGAGGCTCCTGCTACAAGGCACATTTTTGGTGAAATACTAAAATGGTTCCACTATTTTGGAAAATAATTTGAATTTATGTGAGAAAAATCACTAGACTTTAACCTAGAGATGTAAAATAAATGGAAACAAAGTGGGTACTTTAATGGGGGAATGAATAAACAAATGCTGGTACATGAACATAATGAAATATTATTGTTCATAAGATAAAAGAAATATGAGAAGACCTGTGATAACTAATACAGAAGAAAATGAGAACTGTATACATAATCACTGCACTCACCATATTCCATTTAAAAAACAGATGGTGAAATAAATGCATGTCTGCCTTTTTTGGTAGACACGGGCAGAATGGGGCATGTGCTCTCCATCAACCAATCCGTCAGTCACTTGTCAGATGGTTTTGTTTAACTGTCATGCTGGCTTGTTCAATAGATGGAAGAAAGCAGTGGGATGAAGCTTGTGATTTTTTTTTAAGTGCAAAGTGCAGCATATTTGAAGTTGCTAACTGAGACATGGGAAAGCCTCTTAATGTCTGATACTCAGTTTCCTCCTTTTCAAAGGAAAAAAATAATATTTGAACAATCCAGAGGTTTGTGAGGAAAGCACGGTGAAATTGCATCATTGCTGCATAAATGTGGATCATAAGTATTGTTTTTGCTAAGCTCCTCCTCTTCCCCTTCCTTCTCCTCCTCCTCTCCTCCTTCTTCCTCCTTCTTCTCCTTCTGCAGCCGCTCCCAGGGTCCTGGTCACCACTGATATGTTTGGGAGCTCCGATCAGCTCAGTTTCACTCCTTCTTAGGCAGCTTGGGGTCTCCCCGTTCCTGTGAGCTCACTATTTGGTGACAGTGAGGCCACCCACTGAACAGTAGTCCTCTACAGCTGAGGACTCCTTTCAAGTGATCTACCATTCTCAGCCTCCCAGGGAGAAGGATTTGCAGCCAATAGTAGTTTATCCAAGCCGCCTAATTACTTTCTTTCCTATTACATGATAAAATTTAGATATATGCCTACCTTTCCACTATTTAGGGAAACACATTTGCTCAAAAAATGTGTAGTTTAAATAAAATTTCATGAGCGTATATTTAAGCTACTTAAACAGATCTATTTTCAAGAAAGTGAGTTTTGTTTGCCTCTAATACCTATGCTAATTTCAAAAAATTATCTATTCATAAAATTAGATTATTTTTCCATTATAATATGAATATAATATATTAGAATGTAATTCTAATACTGCACAAACATAAAAGGAAACAAACTGAATTTTAAATTTTAGACTTTTGTTGAATTGAAACTTTGCCCTTTGATTAAATTACTTTATTAAGGTTTCACTTTTTCTAATGTATTCATTGTAGCACTAGGAAGTTTGAGGAAATGCATTGGAGAAGAAAAATGTTATTTTCTAATTTTTTAATGCTTCCTATAGGGGTGATAAATCTATCATACTTTTATAATAGGATATTTAATTTCCTCTCCCAGATATCAGATTCTCTTTATAACCAAAAAATAAATCCCTCCAATCCTATATACCAGAAGCCTCTTTTCAATTTTTAATTCTTCTTCCCTTAAAAAAAATACATAAATTAATTTGGCCACAACTGAAAATGTGGTACATTGTAGAGTAGTAGCCCTTGCAAATTTGTGTCCAAGAATAACTTGCTTTGCAAAATAAGTAACTTATTTAGCATACAGATTTGCACAGGCTGTTTTTCAGGAGTTGTGGTGCTTTTTTTGCCTTTAATCTCAGGATGAGACCTGGGAATCCCTGGTGTTTATCTTTCTTTCTTCAGTCAGCTGTGATTAGGATCATGGGTCTCTATCAGTAAAATTAGGCATAAAAATTATGCTTATTTTTTAAATTGAAGGGTACTTATCAACAAAGAAAATATTCCTTCTGAGTTCAGCAGCCTCGAGGATTGTATTTTGACGGCACAGGAAGTAGAAAAATACCAGGAAAACAACTGTGTATATATTGAAGAAAACAGCAAACCTAAACGACAGAAATCCAGCACCAGACTTTCAGAAATTAATGACAACCAAGATAATCACATAGTAAGTGCATTTTTCCTATAAAACATTGAAATGCAGTATGTTTGGGAAGATTGTTTCTTTCTGCTAAACATTACAGAACATGAAAACTCATTTGGCACCCAATTTCATAGAGTCATCAAATGTCAGAGATGGAAGGGACCATTGAAATCATGTACTCGAACACTTGTTTACTGATAGGGAATCAGAGATAGAGAAAGGTTAAATTTTTGCCAAGATAGCATTGGTATGACCTTTTTCAAGCAAAATCAGCATTGGGTTTTATCACCTTTGGAATATTTTTGAAAGAGGCTAGATTTTAATCAAGAAAAGTTGATGTCTTTTCTCATTTCCACACCATCCTTTGAGTGCTACCTCATAGCTTATATTTTAAAAATAAATGAATGAAGACAGAAAAATGGCTAGCACATAAGTCAGTCTTACTACTGTCCAACCTGACCATGAGCTGCAGTCTCCTGAAAACAAGGGGCCAGAGCACTCCCTGTCCCCTGCCTTGTCTCCTCTCAAAGTCTCCTGCCTTCCAGGGTTCATCCCCCAGACTTCTGCCCAAATTCCTCCTTTTTGGAGAGCCTTTGGCTGACCACTACTTTAATAAAGTATGATTATTATTTTTAAAATAATTTTATCACCAACTTAATAACCATCTCCATGAAAACAAAACAGAATAAAATCATACTTGAAGCCATAAAAAATGAATGAATGAATGAAGAAAGGTAGTATGACCTGATGAAGAAAAAAACAGCTGGCCTCAGAATGAAATCCTATCTACAATACATATTGATTATGTGACCTGGACAATTCACTTAATGCCTCAGTGCACCCAGGTAACTAACTTTCTGAGACAGCCAACTTCAAAGCAGGAACTAACCTGCAATTGAAGATAGAATTTCCCTACCGAGACTTCCAACACAAATGAAATCTCAGGTTTAGAATTCTCCCTAACCCTACTACCCCAAAGAAGTTAAAAAAGAATAAAAAGAACTGATAATGCTGAGGATTTCCGTTACCAAAATTACCTTGTATATATGTTGTGTATGCATGTATACAAAATATATTTGTATGTGTAATAGTATATGTGTACATATATATGCATAAATAAAAATATATACAAATATATGTGCATATATATAATATATACAAGGAATTATATACATACACTTGTGAATATATATAGCAAATATATGTGTGTATATGTATATTCTCTCTGTATATACATATGTGTATACACTATATATATTATACATTGTGTACATTATGTGTGTATACATAAAATGTATTTTATATATAAATTATATATATATATATGTTTTGTGTGTATGTATTATCCTTATATTTCCCAGTTGAAAGGAAGCTCCTTGGAGGCATTTTGGGTTTTTGTATTCTCTGTTTCTAGAATAGTGCCTGATATATAGAATATACTCGGTGAATCATTTATCAAATTAATCAAGATATTTGATGATAAAAGGTTGGTTTTAAATATTCATTCAAAAATCAATCAACAGTTCCACAGTTTAGACATATATATGTCACTGATGTGGAGTTTAGATCATTGGGCAAATCTCTTTAAACAAAGAAATGTTTATTTAAAGTTTATTGTATGCCTAGTTTTAATTTATATGCCTCAGTCTTGTCTCCTATAAAATACTTGCTTCCTAATTCATTCTTGTAAAAAAAAAATTTGAAACTTAGAAGATAAATTATATCATTTTAGTGGATGGGGAATTCAAATATAGACTGATGGCTTCTTTGAAAATTCCTTTAAGCCTTTGAGAAATTCCATTAAGGAAACTTCTTCTGTCAGTTCAGAACAGCATCACGTCTGCAGCTTGTTTTCTTAGAAAGTTGACTTGTCCTTCATTCTTAAAGAGACCAAAGTGACATCACTATGTTAGAGTCAAGTTACAATGCATCTGGCTGTGGCTAATCAGACCAGTATGAGCTTGGAATGTTTTACCACAGTTCTGGCACAAACAGTCCACGTGAACATGTAGGATGGATTCTAAAAATTTGTGCATCTCGCAATTTGGGGTTTTTTTTGTATGTTTTTGTTTTTTAGCTACTTCAATTCTGCTTTGCTCATAGAGCATAGCCCCTTGCTTGGGAACATTAAAAGGTTAAATGACTTGCCCTTGCACATAGGATACATCAGGGGTGGACCCTGAAGCACGATCTTATGGATTCCATGATCAACTTTCTATTTATTACAGTATGTTGTTGCCTTTCAAATTTTCTTGAGTCTTATTGTAAAAATGACCAATATGGAAATGCTTTACATAATTGCACATGTATAAATTATATCAGATTGCTTGCTGTCTCAGGGAGAAGGGAGGAGAGGGATAGAATTTGGAACTCAAAACTGTTTTTAATGTAATTGGGGGAAAATAAAATATTATATAAAATTGAAAAAAATCTTATGTCTATATATTGAGATCACCAAAGGACAGCTAGTAATATTACCTCTCAAGTACATAGAATCTATTTTGGAGATTATCTTGGCTGTATGATTTACTACCTGTGTGGTCTTGGGCAAATCACTTTAATTTTCTCTTACCCTCAATTTTCCTCATTTAAAAAAAAAAGGATTGGACCAGATGATGTCTAAAGTCCCCTTTACATTTAAATTTGTGACTATGTTCTGTGATTAATTTTTTCATCCCAGTCTATGTTTCCTATGCCCATTAGCATGCTTCAGGAATATACTTACCAATGTTCATGATCAGGGAATAAGCCTAGCTTTAATATTAGGCTAATTGTTAACAGTTGATAGTTTATTTAAGTAGAAAGACATCAAGGAAAAAAATATTAATTCTCTCCATTATAGGCATGAGACAATGAGAAACAATTTTTAATTATTTTTATATTAATCTAAATCTAAGCATTGTTCCACTTGGAGAGAGAAATGATAGAATCCCCTAATGTTCTCACATATCTCTCTAACACATCATTTCAATATCTTGTTTTAAATAAGGAAACTTTCACAATATGTTAAAATATAGTTATAGCTCAGGGTAAGGTAAAAGTTCCTATTTTGCTTCATCAGACAGAAAAATTGTTACTTGGACTTTAGGCGTACTTATGGAGAATCATTTTCTTAAAATCCCCCAGCCCTGTTTCACCATGTCCTTCATGGGCTTTCCTTTGTAGCTGGTCAAAAGAGAACTGACAGAGGGAGAAAATTCTTCAGTCTTCTTAATATCCTAACCAGGGGTGGGGAACCTGCGGCCTCAAGGCACCCACCCCTGGAGCTCTTCAGGGGATAGAGGAAAGTGCTACAAGAGGTATTTTCCACACTAAATCTAGGTTCCATTCTTCATCCATTTCCCTAAAATAAAGGACTTCAGGTGGAAAGGGCTATTTGCAAGAGCCTTGGGCTTGGATGAGAACACCTGTATTTAAATTCTGACTTGGAGGCTAATTAAGCTGTGTGACCTTGACAAGTCATTTCATTACTTCAGTTTCCTCATCCATAAAATGAGGTAATTATTTATTTACTTCTGCTCTCATTTTTATTAGCTTTATTTTCTTATGTTTTTGGAATTCCCTTCCCCCTCCCCTTTTCCTAGTGTCTTTAGGTACAGATAATTCATCGAGTCTTTTACATTCTCTTATCAATGTAGGCACATTAATTTTTCTTCTAAGAACCATTTTGATGCTACTAATATCATTAACTTTTAAATATCATTTTATTATTTTTTCAGTTTCATCCTTAATCCCTTAGTTTTTAATAGATTTTTTCTTTCCATTAATCCTTACTTTTATATTCATCAATACTATAGCAAATATCATTATGTGAATTATTTCCTAACCCCCATTACTTATTGTTCATTATTTAGAGAATACAACCCAGTAACTTTTAGAGAAGAAGAGATCCCAGAACTAAGTTGACAACAATATTCATATGAGTTTAATGTTGTACCTGGGTATATATTTTCCATATAACTTGACAATTAAATGTTTCTTTAAAGCAATTTCAGCACCAAGAAACCAGCCATTTACTAAAGTATTACTAAAAGCATGGATTCTTTTGAGAAAACACCTTTAATCTAAAAATAAAATCAAAGAAATTGAACCCTTTTTTCTAATTTAAAAAAATTCATCTTACTGTGCTTAACAGCACACCCACCATTTTGACACACTCTGTGCTATTCTAGCAATCAATCATCAAGCATTTAATAGAAGTCTGTTCTGTGCCAGGCACCATTTTAGGCAGTAGGACCTCATTGACAAAAGTCTCTGTCTTCCTGATGCTTACATTACATATGCACATATAAGTCTATACAAAATACATACAAAGAAAATAAAGGGTAATTTTAGGGCAGGGTAGGAGGCTGTTGCTGTTGCTAGAAAGAAAAGTCTCTTCTTGTAGGAGGTGGCATGTGAACTGAGCTTTGAAGGAAGCTAGAGATTTTAAGAGGTAGAGATGGGGAGGGAATGTATTTCAGGTATATTGGACAGTCTGTACAAAGATAGACAAGACATGAAATGTTTTTAACTCCAACAAGAAGATCCATATGGCTAGAGCATGGATTGCCTGAATGAAGAGAAATGGATAGATAGATAAAAAATAATAATCTACCACACTATCAAATATGTTAAAATAAGTAAGAATTACTCAATAAACTCTGATGACTCTGTTTCATTTCTAGGATAAAATATAAAATCCTTTGTTGGCATTACACACCCTTCATAAGCAGCCTACCACACACACACCTCTACAGCCTTCTCCCACCCTACACTACTCCATGTACTTTATGATACAGTGACACTGGCTTCAAACAAGAGACTCTATCCTTTGGCTGTCCTCCATGCCAGGGATTTTCTCCTTCAGCTTTTATCTCCTGCCTTCCTTGGCTTCCTTTAAGTCCCAACTAAAATCCCTCCCACCTTCCCCAATCCCTCTTAATTCTGGTATCATCTCTTTTTTGATTACTTCCAATGTTTTCTGCTTCTAACTAGTTTACATATGTAGTTGCCTAGTTTACATATGTAGTTGTCTGCATATTTTCTCCTCCATTAGAATGTGAGCTCTCTGAGACTTGGGACTGTTTTTTACCTTTCTTTTATCCCCAGTGTTTAACACAGTGCCTGGCACATGGCACTTAATATATGTTTGTTAACACATGATTTCATTTTCTTTTGTCAGTTTATACTGATGTCTCACATTAGCATAGAATATCACAAAAATGAAAGGAGAGAAAATAAAAAGGAAGTTCTTACTTTATAGGGCTAAGAAAGAGATAGAAAAAATTAGCTTTGAGATTAAAGCTCAGGTGAGTTTTACTTTACTTTTGAAAAAGTCATTCTGGTCCTTTTTTGAATGTTTTAATAATAATACATTTGCAGACAATATGGCATGGAAGAGAGGGGGCATTGTATCCATGAGTGCTGGGCTCAAAGTCAAGGAGACTCCTCCCTCTCCTATATGAACCTGGGCAAATAATCAGTTTCTATGAACCTTGGGTAATTCTGGAGCACTTCTTAACTCAACACAGATAAATGTGCCCTTCGTTTGGTGGAAGTTTCCATGCCAGGAGTTCCCCAACCTGACAGTATCATATCATTCAGCGAATTAATGTATGGAATGAAACACGTAAGGAGAAGTCTAACTCTGCCCTTAGTTTGTATTAATGAGAATTTATTGGCTACAAAGCTCATTTTCCTCTAGTTATATGACGTTAGAACAGTGAACCAGTTCTGACTAGCAGGGAAGTGCTGAGGTTAACTTGTTTTGTGTAAGAAGAAAAATCACTGTCATGCCCTCTAAAAAAGATTCTTTGACATTTTACAATTTTAAATAATATTTTTTTGCCTTGAGGGTTTTTTACATGCTTCTATGGTCAGATTATCTCATAGTTACCTTTCAGTAATAAGACTTAGAGAATAAAAGAAAAAAGAACTTGGAAATAATTTCCACAATCTAAGAGTTAATGTCATAAAAAGCCCTACCAATTTTATTAGACTTAAGATTATTTTTCTAAATTAAAATTTAAAAATCTTTGTGATTTGGGATTGAAGGGATAAGGAAAGATGGGACCTAACCTTCTTTGTGTTAAAGTGCATTTTACAATTAGCTTTTAGAATTTGATTTCCTTGTATTGTTTGATGTTTTTGATTTAAACATTAAAATTATTCTAATGATGACACTGTCCTACAAGTCCATGTTAGCACACTGAATATTCATAACCTGGTTACGTAAAATGGCTTGCAAGGACATCATGTGCTTTCACAGAAGTCTTTGGGTTTGCATTTAATAGACAGTCACCTATACTTGACTTTGGAATTGAAATCAGCTAGACAACAGGCAGTTAGGTATAATGGAAAAAACCAACAACAAAACCCAGCATTATTGGTGAAGCTTTGTGGGTCCTACTTATTTCAATGGACAAAAATGATCTATCTCCCTAAAGTTCTCTCCTCCTGTTCTGATAGGTTGACCTACTTACTGATTGACCCTTCAGTGCTGACTTCAAATGCCACTTTTACTTCTAAATTTTCTCTGCTCCCCTTAGCTGGAAGGGATCCTCATCTGATCTTTTAGTACTTTGTATTTCTCATATACACTTCAACACATATTTATTAGATACCTACTGTGAACAAATCACTGGAGACAAAAAAAGCAAAAATAAATTAGTTACTGGCCTCAAGAAGTAGAGAGCTTAACGTCTTGCCTCCTAAGGCAGGTCTCAGAAGTGTACCTTCTATAGAAAGGAAACAATTAAGTAAATATAAAATATATGCAAAGTCAACATACTGGTGTCACAAGGAAGAGGAAACAACATGAAAGACCATTTCAACTGTCTTTGAAGGGAACTAGGTATTCTAAGAGGCAGAGGTGATGAGAGAAATCATTGACTTGGGGGATAGCTTATGTAAAAACACCAAGAATTAAGATGGAATGTAGGATGGAGAACAGTAAACAGGAAAGTTTACCTGGAACATAGAATGCATGACAAAAAGCAATGTGAAATCATTCCAAAAGAGTGAACCAACTCGTGAAGTGTTTTAAGTACTAAACAATGGATTTGCTATTTAATCCTGAGGCAACAGGAAGGAACTAGAACTTCTTGAATAGGAAATCTATGCAAAAAAAGAGGGGGTCATACCCCCTTTCCTATCCTTTCAATCCAGAATCACAAAGATGAAGAAAAAAAGGAAAAGAAGTCATGTTAAATATGACTTTGATATTTTAGCCAAGGAGAGTTGAAATAGAAAACCATAGACTGATAATAATGCATATAAAAATCAAATATTCATAAGGAGATTATAACCATATCACAACAAATCCACCCTAGATGGATTTTTGCCAGGAATTCGGGGCTAGTTCAATTTTAAAAAATACCTAAACACATAATTATCCATTTTAACAAAAACAACAAAAGTCATATGATTATATATTATATTATATATTGTGTGTATATATATATATATATATTATATAGATGAAGAAAAAGCTTTTGACAATATATAATACCCGTTCCTATTGGAAACACTAGCCACTAGCAAGCGTAACAATAAACAGATCTTTCCTTAATGCGATGGGTACCTCTCTAAATCAAGCCAGTGTTGTCTGTAATAGGGATAAACGACAGGCCTTTCCAGTAAAATCAGGGGTAAATCAAGGGTATCCATGATCATTACAGCCATTCAAGACAATGCTAGAAAACAAACTAACTACAGCAACAAGAGAAGTGAAAGAAATTGGTGAAATAAGTACAAGCAAAGAAGAAAGGATGTCATCGCTTTTTACAGGTGATATAATTGTTTAGAGGACCCTAGGGAGTCAACTGAAAAGCTAATTAAAATATTTAACAACGTCAATAAAGGTGCAGGACGTAAACCCTAATACATTTTAAATGTTTCTGAATATTACCAAGAAAATCCAACAGGCAGATATGGAAAGAAAGAAATTCCATTTAAAATAACTATAATATATATAAAATACTTGGGAATCTACCAGCTAAGGCACATGTAAGAACTATATAATTATGATAATATAATATTATACGATAAATGGTCAAAAGATGTATAAAAGATGTTTTCAGAACAAGAATTCCAAGCCATCAATAGCGACATAAAAATGCTTCAATTCACTATTAATTGGAAAAATGCAAACTAAAACAATTCTGAAGTTTCATTCCACACTCATCAGATTAACAACACTGTCCAAAAGGAAAAAGAGAAAAATTAGGTGTCCAGAGGGATGAGGAAGGATAATCATATTTATGCACTATTGGTAGAGCTGCGAACTGGCCCAGCCATTCTGGAAAACAACTTGGAACTATGTTTAACCATATCCTTTAACCCCGCAGTAGCATGATTAGACATATATACCAAAGTAATAAAATAAGGAGAAAAGGAACACAATTACACAAAATCATGATAAAGACCTGAAATATTAGGGGTTTACTATCAATCAGGAAATGACCAAACAAATTATGATATATGAATAGTAAGTGATGAAAGGGACAGTGTTAGAGAAACTTTGGGAGAATTGCAAGAACTGATAAACAGCAAAATTACTAGAACCAACAGAACAATTTATTCTATAACATCATGTTGAAAAAAATTAAATTGAGACCTAAGATCTCTTCTCAATGCATTAATTAGTTATGATGACAGAGAATTGATGTTGCATGCCACTCACCTCCTGATAGTTCATTGAAGGACTTTGGATGCAGAATGAGACATATTTTTGGACTTAACCAATATGGGAATTTATTTTGCTTGACTATGCTTATTTGTTACAAGTATTTTATTTTGTTTTGTTTTCATTTGCAGGGAGGGGTGGGAAGGACAGAAAATAAATGCTAGTTGACTTTTTAAAAAGTTAAAAATAATAACTTTTTGAAAAGAAGCCACCTAGTGTGAAGGCCATCACTTCCCATGGGAGCCCATTCTGTTTATTAATAGTTCCTCACGTCCAGCCTGAATTTGCTTTTATACAACTTTTACCAGTTGTTCTGTATTTGACCATCTGAACCTTTGTGGGAAAACTTGAAGGAGAGACTGTGTCCTTCTTCCATATGACAATATTTTCAGAAACTTGAAGGAGGCTATCATTTTCCCTTCCTGTTGTCTCTCCTTCTTCCTAAACATCCCCATTTCCTTTAATTGAGCCTCTTATGACATAGTGTCACTCATAGTGTCTACTTTTTAAAATTGTGACACATTACTAAACATAATAACTCTGAAGGTGGAGTTCTTGAACAATATCCTGGTATGGAACAAGGGGAAATATCACCTCCCACATTCTGGACACTATGCCGCTCAAAATAGATTAAAAACACATTCTTTTAAAAAAACAACAACAACAATTATTTCACATGACTTTTATTGAGCTTACTTTCTACTAAATTATTCAGATCTTTTTCATATTAACTTTAACCTTATCCAGTACATACTTGCAAAGTTGGTTTTTTTGTAAGTCAAATGTGAGATTTTACCTTTATCTCCATTAGATTTCACCTTTCAGCACATTTTTCTAACCTTTGAAATTTATTTTCAATTCTGATTCCTGTATCTGCTGCATTTGCTATCTCTCCAATCTTTCTTTATCTGCACATCTGATCATTTTGTTATTACTCAAGTCATTGATAATGTCGAATAACCTAGGAATGAGGACAGATCCTTGGGGGCAGTCCAATAGAGACTTCTCTCTGAGCTTACATTAATCATCTAATAACTCCTCTTTAGTCAGAGTTGGTCAACAGTTATGAATTGACCTAATTGTATTAATGTCTTCTACCTGGAATCTCTCCATCTGCTAAAAATCTAGGTAAACTCTGTTTATATCATTCTCTTGATCTTATGTCAACTTTGTATTTAAAAAAAGTTCGTCTGGAATGACTTGTTTTTGATGAAGCTGGATCTTTGTGATCGTTACTTCCCTTTCTAAATATTGACAAACCATCCCTTCAATAACATTGTGTATAATGTCTGCATCTCACTATATCCATCTATCAAATTCAGAAAATACCTAATAAGGCTGCTAGAGACATAATTAATATTTCCAGAATGATTTCTGAATTCTTGAACAAAAGGGGTTATATAACCACAAAAAATAAAGATATCTTGTAAAGTTTCTTATATCTTCTAATAGTTTAAATGTGGCAAAAATTAAAATCAGATTGTTTCTGCATAAAATGTAACATCTGTATATGACATACAGTGCCCTGTTTAATAATAACATATTGCCTTATAGACTATGGAAAGTATCCATTCTACAAGACCTCAAGAGAGACTTGGATGTGATGATATCCTGGAACTAATGTCTGATGAAAGGTAAATTGAAAAGTTCATGAGACCATAAATAATTTTCTCTCTCTATCTCTCTGTCTCTCTTATGATATATATATATATATGTATACATATATATACATATATATGTATACATATATATATATTTATATAATACATACTATATTAAAGTATTCATTTATTTTCTGAAATAAAAGAATCCAAGTGAGGGTTAAAAAAAAGAAACTCTTTTTAACAAAACCAGAAGAACAATGTAGATAATAACTGCAACAATATAAATGGAAAGATCCCTAAAAAGAAATAAAATTCTGAGTAATTTTTTTAAAAAAATAGTAGTGGTCCTATAAACAAAAATAAATAAATAAATAAACGATGAAATAGAGCTGAAACAATCCTCAGATATAATGTTATGTAGATTGTCAGTTGTCTTTACCATATTCATTGTTTCGCCCACCTGTTTTATTTTTTTTTTATTACCAGAGAAGGTTCCATTCTGGAGGAGTCCTATATCTACAAATGAATGTAATGTAAAAACAATAGGCTTGATAAAAACTTATCTTTAAAAAATAGTTGATTGTTTTAAATAAAGAAATAATTTCAACTTCATTTGTTTTTCACTGGTATTTTTTGTGGCCAGACTGATGTTTATGTTCAGGTGAAGGAAATTCTCTTTCCCAGTAACAATAGTTCAAGTTGTGTATATTTTTCTCTTTTTTCTTTAAAACCATTCAAGTTGGCTGCTACATAGAAATATAAGTGTACCAGAAGTCTGAAATAGAAAATAATCAGAGTGAGAAAAAGATGAGAAGTGTTGTAATAAAACAACTTTTCCTGGCTTCATGAAATGTGTATTTGTTTGTTTGTTTTTAGCAAGGAAAACAGCAGTGACAGGAAGTACCCACGGCATTCCCAGGTCAGTATGCTAATGCTTTATATATTGTCTGTCAGTGTGAGATAGAGCAACTGAGCCATGCTTGACTAGAAGTTCATCACTGAGATGGGTATACTTCAAGACGGCTCCTTAAGAAACATTAGAGATTCTTTTATTGAGTAGATATATAATAAATGTTTATGGAAGAAATTAATGAAAAGCAATGGATTTAATACTGACTCAGGAGTCAGAGGACATTCACCGAAATCTCATATACTCCTGGTGTGAGATTGGATGATGCACTTCGCCTTCCTGGATCTCAGTATCCTCACACACAAAATGAGGGGCTTATTCTAGAGAGGTTTGGGGGTTCTATATAATTTTAGACATGTGAATGAATGTTTCTAGTAGAAATGATATTGAGCAATAGAGAGACTTCTTTTGGCTTTCATACAACATAGCATGTCTATTTCCCTTTTCCATCCTGTTTCTTGAAAAATAATAGAGTGTTTTAAATTTGTGGTGGTTTCTCCTAAGTCCACACAAAGGTATTGAACAGAATACGCAGGCTGCTCTTACTGGTTATTCAGGAGAAGCAGAACAGATAACCCAAGTTCTTAGATATTTTCATGAAGTTACATTGCTGACCTCTACATTAATATAGGCATTGCGTGCTCAACACAATGATAGCGACAATCATCAACATAGCACGTTAAGTCTTTCAAAGTGCTTTTCACCTCACAACATTAGTAAGGTTGTGCAAGTATTATACACATTTTACATGGGAGAAAATTAAGTCTCAGGAATAAAGTAACTTGTCTGAGGTCATGAAGATGTGAAGACAGCTGGTGATTAACAGAAAGGAGTCATATTGATTAGGAGGCGAATACTTCTACTAACTAGGCTGGATAACATTGACTTATTTTATCAAAAAGTAACTAGCTTTTCCCTAAATAAGTGATTTTAAAAGCTATTCTTAACTATGTTTTTATTTACACTGGGAACCCATATTTTCTCTAATAAGTTTAATCCTCAGTTTTGGAATGAACATGAATCACTTAAGAATTCACTTTCTTGCAAATATTCCTGAACCGTGTGTGCTCTATTAAATGAGAAACACTCATGCAAAAAAATATGAGTGGTTTAGATCCCCTAGTTCCAACAGGTTTGTTAAATTGGAGGGCTTCTTGGATCAAAAAAAAGATGACAGCAAAATTCACTAGTCTTCCAGTTTCTCTATATTGAAAAGGCTTAAAGAGTGTTGTGTGATGGCTTTGGAGTCCTGGCCCTGCCTCTTAACAGCTACATAAACTGGGGAAGGCATTCATCTTCTGTGAGTTTCAGGTTAAAAATGACAATGCCATATTCTGTACCTAGCTTACAGAATTTATTTCAGATGAAACAAGATTCATGCAGTGTATTGTAAAATATAAGGCACTATGTAAATAATTTTTTAAAATATAAATTTATTTATTTAACTTTTTACATTCATTTTCACAAAATTTGGGGTTCCAAATTTTCTCCCCATTTGTCCCCTCCCCAACCCCAATACACCCAGCATTCTAATTTCCCCTGTCACCAATCTGCCCTCTCT
>CM053774.1:106434154-106455011 GCA_028658325.1 Potorous gilbertii | reverse complement strand
ATGAGATATTTCACATTCTCTTCCATTTTTTCATTCTTTTGATTTTGTTTTGTGATTTCTTGGTTTCTCAGAAAGTCATTAGCCTCCATCTGTTCCATTCTAATTTTGAGAGAACTATTTTCTTCAGTGAGCTTTTGAACCTCTTTTTCCACTTGGCTAATTCTGCTTTTGAAAGCATTCTTCTCCTCATTGGCTTTTTGAACCTCTTTTGCCAATTGAGCTAGCCTATTTTTCAAGGCTTTATTTTCTTCAGCATTTTTTTGGGTCTCCTTTATCAAGGTATTGACCTGTTTTTCATGCTTTTCTTGCATCTTCTCATTTTTCTTCCCAGTTTTTCCTCCATCTGTCTAACTTGATTTTCAAAATCTTTTTTGAGCTCCTCCATGGCCTGAGCCCATGGGGTATCTATTTCAGATATTTGAGATACAGAGGCCTTGACTCCTATGTCTTTACCTGATGGTGAGCATATCTCTTCGTCGTCAGAGAGGAATGGGGGAATCATCTTCTCAAGAAAATGACCTTGTTTGGTCTTAGTTTTTTTCCCTTTTCTGGGCATTTTCCCAGCCAATTACTTGACTTCTGAGATTCCTCTCCACCCCCTCCTAGATCCACCCAGCTAGTGCTTGGGGTCTGAGATTCAAATGCTGTTTCCCAGCCTCGAGGCTTTCAGCAGCAGGTGTGACTGGTATTCAATGTGAGCTTAAGTTCTGGTGCTCAGGTGGGGGCAGGGCCGCCTCCCAGTCTCAGTTCCCTCAGGGGGTTTATGCAGAGATCTTCAGTAATGGACCCAAGGTCCTGCCTGCTCTGGGAACCTTTGGCTGCCTGCTACTTCTGCTGCTGCCTCCCAAGGGGGCCGGAGTTATGGAGACACCCCGCTCCTCTCTCAGACAGTCCAGAAGTCTCTTTCACTGACCTGTAGTGCCTGTGGGTGGAGGGACCTTCGTGGCTGCTGGAGATTCTGTCTCTGAAGCCTGCTTGGATCTGCTCCTTTAGGAGCCGCCGTGGGGCCAGGGAAGGGCTGGGCTCCTCTCCCATTCGTTGTGCGACAGACCTTTGGGATCGGTTTTTCAGGGCTCTCTGGAATAGAAATCTCCTTCACTCCCTTGCTGCATGACTTCCACCGCTCCAGAATTTGTTGGGAGTTCTTTTTACAAGAAATCCATGGTCTGTGGGTTTGGAGCTAGCATATGTGAATCTTTCTACTCTGCCATCTTGGCTCCTCCCCCCAACACTATGTAAATAAGAAGTCACATGCATAGTGCATAGAAGGCCTGCCTCAGAGTCATAAAGATGTAACTTAAAGTCCTTACTTTAATGTAGTCTGACTGTGACTGTGTGAAGAGTTACTGACTTGAATTGGTAGAAGGACTTCCTTAAACCAATATTGTAGATCTAGTTTGAGATAGATTGATAGATAGACAGACAGATAGCCAGACAGACAGACAGACATGGTCACAGAAAGAACTAACAGGTGAAAGACCAATGGTCAGAGAGAGAGATGGTGAGAGAGACAGACAGACTGATAGATGATCACAGAAAGGAAGGCAGAGAAAGAGTCACAAAGAGAGAGGGTAAAGGAGAAGGAGAGGAGAGAGAGACGGAAAGGGAAAGAGAGTGTTATAGATAGATAGATAGATAGATAGACAGCTAGATGAACACAGTGAAATAGATAGATATAAGCTATTACCATCATCTTAGTACTTGTACCTGGAGTCTAATCCTCTTGAGCTCTTGATTTTTTGGAATTCTTCCCCAGAAGAGAAAAATATTTCCAATTTTTTCAGTTTATTCAACAATTATTTATTAAGAGACTACTATGTGCCTAACATTATGCTAAGCACTGGGACTCTGAAGATTGAAAAAAAACAATCCCTAACCTTAAAGAGTTTACATTCTATTACTTGGGGAAATGTTCATGTAGAAAATTAAATACAAACTGTGTCCAAAATATTTCTGGGGAGAAGGCACTAGCAACTTGGGACATCAAAATAGGCTCCTATAAGGAGGTGGCACTTGAACTGAGTGTTTCAGGAAGGTAGGGATTCTAAGATGCAGGAGTGAGGTGAGATGTATTCTAGAAATGGGAAATAATTTGTGCCAGGGATCCAAAATGGTAGATGGGGTATTATGTGCTGGTTGGTTTGACTGAAACAACAAGGGCGGAAAAGAGCCAAATGTGCGATAGGACTAGAAAAGCATATTGAAGACAAATTATGAAGGTCATTCAAAGCCAGAAGAGTTTGCATTTTATCCTCGAATTAATAGGAGACCACCAGAGTATTTTGAAAAGAAGTTGAATCCATATAGGTAGAACCTATATCAGATTGCATGCTTTCTCAATTAGGGGGGAAGGGGAGCTAGGAGGGAGAGATTTGGGACTCACAATTTTGAAAAAAAATGAATATTAAATAAAAATAAATAAAAAGAATATGATATGGTCAGATTTGTGGTTTAATGATATCATGTCAACAGCTATATGGAGAATGAATTGAGAAAGTAGTTATTTCAGATAAAGGGCAAAAGTTGTAGAGGGTAAGGTGAAATTGAGAAGTTTTGGCAACTGTTTTGGATGTGAGAGGTAAGACAATGAGGAGAGAAGAATCAAGGATGATTCCAAGGTTGGAAACCTGGGTAACCATAAGGACTTTGGTGCCCCAATAGAAATTGGGAAGTTTGGACAAGAGGAGGGTTTTCAAGGAAATGACCATTGTCAGATGCTGTGATAAAGTCATGGAGGAAAAGGATTGAGAAAAGTCCATTGTGAATTAATAAATCTTTTATATATAAATGGGGAAAATAAAATATTAAACAAATAATTAAAATATGTGGAGGGAAATGAATAAATCATTGGAGAGATTAGTTTAGTTAGATTACTTAGTTAGATTAGTGTAGTTAGATTAGTTCAGTTGAATGAGGAGGTCAGAAAACAGATTACAAAGGACTAAGAAGTGAGCAAATGAGAAGGTAAAGGCAACAAGTGTGGACAGTGTCTTTTTTTTTTAAGAATTTGGTTGTGAAAGAGAAGAGAAATCTACGGTAATAGCTGGAGAAAATGGTAGAATCAAATTCACAGGGATTTTTTGTTGTTTGTTTTTAAAGAATGAGGGTCTTCTGAGTATGTTTGTTGGCAGTACAGAAGGACCTGGTAAAGGAGAGATTGAAAATTCCCTCTGTACATTTGTTTTGAGATGCATTTGTTTTCTAGTATCTCCGCCAGGGAGTACCGACCTGGCCTCACAGCTTTTTCACATGCTGAGAAGGATAGGGACATAGATCTTGAGATGGAAAGGACTTTCAACTGGTATTCCTAGATTATGCCATCTCTTTCCTGCCTTCCCTCCCCTATGGGGCCCAGTTAGCATATTGATTAATCCTTCTTTGCCTCTTAAAGGCCAGAATCTCCACCTTGGCATGTTTTATTTTCCACCTGTGTTTTCATTCCTTTACGTACCCCTTTTCCCTTTCATAAAGCATCTACTCATGACACTATGCATTACTTGAAAGCAAATTGCTGAGGCTTTCTCCTCGGGATGGAGCTCATCTCAGTTCTTTTATGCCTGTCATACTTTGTAAGATACAAGACTCTAAAGAAGGATTTTTAGAGGTATTTTATAACATTAATTCACAATTCCAAAGACAACAAATCAGAGACCACACTGAAATAAATCAATTCTAAGAACTCCTTGGATAGCTTCCAATGAAGTCACACACAAGTGAAAAATTTAGCTTGATACCCTCTACCAAATACATTTGCTATCCTCCAATACAGTAGCACATAGCACAATGTTTACTTGTTTAAAGACTGTTTGGTAATCACCATCATTATAACAATTCAAATGAGAAGATAAACACAAGCACAAAGGATCTGCTGAGCTATCTGACACACTCAGAAATGCACAAGGTGCCAAATTGAGCATGTCGGTCTAATTTTGTCATGGTTTTTATAAGACATTTGCACCCTATAAAAGTCATGTAATTTGACAGGTGATCCTAAAATGATTGGAAATTCCAATCTGTGGTTTAAAAATAAAAAGCAAAAGCCCTACCATGTTTCTCTTCTTTTAAGCTCATATTTTAAAGGATGTCATTTGGAGTTTAGTATTTTCTAATTTTCAATTCTGGTTTTCCAAATCCTCCCTTTCCTCTACTCCAGTAACTTTTTAAAAAATGATGCTTCTTTCTGGGTGGTATACTCAGCCAATAAAGCAGCAGACTTGGAAACCCAAGGCTGTGGTCTTCTAGAGTCTACTTCTGTGACCCTGGGAAAGTCACTTATGCTCTCTGCCTTAATGTCCTCATCTGTAAAATGGATTTTATGGCTTCAACAATCCTTTCCTTCTCTGAATCTCTAACCTTATGCTGCAATGGTTAAAATGTTTCAAGAAGGACTGATTTCAGCTTCTGTCTCCCACTTAGTACCTATGTGTTAACCTAAAACTTCTTCGTCATCTGTAAACTAAGGGTGTGGAACTAAGTGGATTCTAAGATTTTTCTAGCTCTAAATCTATGATCTTATGGAAAAATAAAGGTGGGCAAAGTAGAGAAAATGCTTTTTAAAAGCATTTTCAAAAAATCAACAATTCAAAAGACAATGCTACCTAGAAATAGGTAGCAAAATTATATTTCTAATCTTTCTTAAAAGTTTTATTCCTAGTAATTCCCCCAATGGGGCAGCTAGATGGATGGAGTACCAGCCCTGAGGTCATGAGAACCTGAGTTCAAATCCAACTTCAAACAATAGCTGTGTGATCCTGGGCAAGTCATTTAAGCCTGTTTGCCTCCGTTTAAATGAGCTGCAAAAAGGAAATGGCAAACTGCTTTGTTATCTTAGTGGAGAAAACCACAAATGGGTCAACAAGAGTTGAACATATTTGAACAACAATTTCTCCAATGGTGGTGGTCCTCAGAGTTGAATTATGTTTTTTAAGTTGTTTTGTCTTTAAACTTTTTATAAAGTTTTTATAAAGAAATATAAATTCAATACACTAGTAATTAATTGCACAGAAAAGTATTGCCTTAACCAAGAGATCAGATTATATAGGAATGACAAGGTCAAGAAAATGTTAAATTCCTTCAAAAAAAAGTTTTGCATTCCTTGTCCTCTATAAGCCTATTGCTTAGAGGAGCTTATAAATATACTTTTGATAACAAATAGGTCATTCATAATGAAAAAGTACTTTTTTATTTTTTTCCTTACCATTGCTTGAAGGGGAGGGAGGAAGGGTCTGGATATTAAAGAGGAAATGCAGGAGTTTTCCATTAAGATTAAGAAAAAAATTAACTGATAAAGGATGCCAAACAGTTGATACCTGGGAGTACATTAAATTCACCAGCAAATATTTATTGGAGTGAAAGACTCCATTATTTCACCTACTAGCTTTTCATACTAAAAAATTTAGAAATTTGCTAGATGATAAGTAATTGAACTTGAAAAAGAGATGACCTTATTTGGATCCATTTCCAAGTTAGTTCAATCTCAAAAGGATTCTGAAACCTTAAATTTAATATTTTTTCCCAAAGTTTGATGTGTTGGAAACTTATATGTTTCTCCTTCCTCCAGAGTAACATGTCTCTTCTATATAAGATGAACTGCTACTTCCTGTGTAATTTGTATTACCTTAAATATTAGGTCTGATTGCATTTTTCCATCTGATGAATTGTACTTCAAATACTACCCAATATCCACGTCCTATGAGATCCTCTCCCAGTCACCTCTTCCCTCCCTCAGATGGAAGGCTGGAGGGCAGAGCAATAAACCCTTCCCAAAGCCTTTCTTTATAGAGGTCTCAAGGGTTGAGTTGCCCAAAGCCATTCAGTTAATAAGTAGCAGAGTTGGAATTGGAACTCACGTCCTTTCACTCCAAATTCAACACTTCCCCAAGGTCTTTAAATGCCAAACCAAGAAGTTTGCATTTCAGAATCAACAGGGAAATCTCTGGAACATCTTGAGCAAGACTGTGTCATGGTCCAACCCGTACTTCTGGAATATCGTTTGTCAGCTCTGTGAAAAATATGTTATGGTTAAGAGAGATCTAGGGGCAAGAAAGTCAATTAGGAACCTATTGCAATACAGCTGTTGAGAGATGATGAGGGCCTGAGCTAGGCTGTTGGCTGTGTTGGTGGAAAGAAAGGGCTACATGGAAAAGATGTGGAAACAGAATAACAAGACTTGAGAAGCAACGAAATGGAGGGAGAAGTAACTGGGGTCTCTAGAAGGATAATGATACCCTATACAGAAATAGGCAAGTTAAGAAGAAGAGGTAGATTTAGAGGGAAAGATAATGAAGTTCATTTGGGACATGCTGAGTTTGGGATGCTGGTCAGGTGGGGATAACCAGCAAGTAGTTGCTAATGCTGGATGGGCGCTCAAGAGACAAAGACGAAGGTTGGATATACAGGTTAGAGATACTAATTGGACTCATGGGGAAAGTGTAGAGCAGGTGTAGAGAGAGAAGAGAAGGGAGCAAAGTCAGAAAAAGAGATGGTTATGTCATGTTTTTGTATCTTAAAGAACTTTTGTGTTTATGTCAAATTATTGTTTTAAAAGACCTATTGTTTTATCTCAGTTAACTTAGAGGCCATCAACATATATAAGGATGTATAAAATAGATACAAGATAATGGGAGGGAAGGCTGGAGTAATTAGAAAGAATTCATGTCTCCATCTCCCTTTCTCTCTCATCCTCTTTCCTTCTCTGTCCCCCTCTCCTCTCCTCTCTCTCTTTTACACATATGAACTAATGATAGTCTATTTCACTAGAGAAAATATTACTTCTCATGAATCACTTCCTGGAAATATATTAAGAGCCTTTATTCCCGCTAGCACTGTTAAAGTGGATTAGATGATTAAGTGGAGCTTGTCAAGCAAAGTCATGTTTTATTTTAAATATGTGAAATTTATCATATGAGTTATTTTTAGGTTTTCCATTTTTTAGGGTTTCATTTGGTTATGATCCTTTAGTTAAAGAAATTACCTTAAGAAATCTAACGTGTTTTGTTCTTGGGCAACTATTGTTTTTCTTTATGACATAGTAAGATAGATGAAATATTCAAGAGATGAAGGAGAGTGGAAACAAATGACAATTTCATGTTGCAAGATATAAATTATTCATCACTGGCCTGACAGCTCCTTACTTTTATCAGAAGGGGTTAAAGAAAAAGAAAAAAGAAAGACGGCCTCTCTGCAGTTTTGGCTCTTGCCCAGATTCTGCACTGCTCCCAGCTGATACGCCAAGCCCCACTACCATTTACATTTGCGCAACATTGCTTTAACCCAGAGAGCTCCTCCATAAATAGTCCTGTTCTCCCCACGCCCTGCTAGAAAACAAGCAGAGGAAATCAGAGAATGGGCAGCCTGCAGTTTCGCCGGCACTAATTGAGCTCAGCCTGCCTGGCCTGCGTGAAGGCTTTCTTGTTCCCAGCCTGTGATCTTAGCTGTCCAGGGCTGTTTACCTTAGCGGCAAGCAAGTCGGCTTTCAAAAGAAACTGTGTTGCTACTGCAGCCTTAGCAACAGTGAAAGCGGTTTCTCATTTTTTTGTTTGTTTGTTTACAGTCTAGGGGAGGCACCCTCCGTAAAGAAACTAGCAACTCTCTCCCCTCCTTCCTTTTCCCCGAATCAACATTCATGACTGTCAGCTGCATTCAGCTCTCCATACGAGCTGCCTTTGCCTCTGGAAGCTTTACGTAGTAGTACCTTTAGAAGGAAGGAAAAGTTCAAGGAAAAGCATATGGGTGCCTGCTATGCGGCGAGTGACTAGAAGTAGCATTTAGGGCTCCTCAAGCAAGGATCTGGATTTGGAGCTTTGCACTCCGTGCAACCACTATTTGAAAGCTTCCAACCTAGAGGAAAGCCCTTGCAGGCAGCTTTTGGCTTTTCTTGTGCATGACAGTTTTACGTGGGTGTTATTGCAGATCTTCACCATGAAGATTCAGGAACATCCAAGCCTGCCTGAAACGAAACTCCAGAGAAACCAAGACGTGGATGTGCAGGAAGACACCTTTGTCCCTGAAATGCCTCAGTTGGACTTGACCACTTTGCGCAACGAGAACAGCTGGGAAGGTACAGTGGCGCGATGTTTTCTTAGTTATTTGAAATAGCATGTGCATACCACTGGGGAGAAAAGATGTGACTGCATTGGAATAACTACACTTAGGTTAAATTACCTAAAATGATAGAAAATCTCTTTTGGTCTGAATGCAAATATGTGTCACAAATGATATTTCCTAGTGTAGCATCATCTGCATATTCCGTTTTACTTCTGAAAAATGTTCTTTTGCACGTACTGTGTTGCAGCTCAGGATTTTGAGGAGGCAGGCTGCATTTATTTATCCCTTTTATAGTATAGCCTTTTCTCCCTCCCCACATTCCAGTAAACTGTTTCCTCATCATCATTAGTCCCAGCAGGGGAGAAAAGACTTTATTTTTAACAAATCAAATTGAAATCAAATTCTAAATCAAAGTGAAGAAAAACAGATCCTGTTCTACATTGTTATTCTCCAGTAACCCTTGCCTTGTGCATCCATGAGAACTCATTTTAACAATGCTGCAAGACAGAGCAAAAGAGTGTTTAAGGAAAGCAAGGTCAAATAATGTAGGACTTTCTTGAGGAAGGTACTTTTTCCTTCTCTCAAAAAGCATCCCAGTTCTTTTCCTGATGATTACCATTTGAGAATGTAGTGAGCTAAAATTCTGTCAAAAAGACTATTTCATTCCTTTTGCTTCAGTGTTTAATGCAGATTTTTTTCCTTTAATTTTATAAACAGACATCAACTCATCGAATACAATGCCGAATTTAAATTTCCTCATTTACATAATCATAGTAAAATTTTTAAATTTGATTTGCAAGTTATTATTAATGCTTATATTAAGAGATTAGAAGTCAGTTAGCTCCTTAATTATACATAAACTATTGGGGAATTTGTGTATGACCATATGTTTTTGTGTTGGTGTGTGTATGCATGTGCTTAGGTATGTGAGAGACAGAGACAGAATGAGAAAATTCAGTTTGCCATACATTATATATTTAACAGGAAAAAGAAGAGAGGAAAGGTTTAGGCTAGTGTCATTTAGAAGAATGACCTCACATAGAGTGATATGTTATGACATGAATGACAGAGATATATTATAAATCAAAATTACTTGAAACAGCCCCCTTCAGTTCTGTGATTCCCCAATCTCCTATTCCCTTATCCAACCATGAGTACTCCATGTTAATTTAGAATGGTGGAAGATGGAATAAAAGAAGATTTAAAAGATAGCCAGACCCAGCAGAAAAGCAGCACCACATACATCCTTGACTTTCACTGAAGTAAGATGGGAAAGATAATATCCTTCATACTCTGCCTCTCAGAAACATAATCTTTCCCTCTTAACCAGTACCACATCTAAGGTGGGGTTTTGTCAGCTTCTGATACTTTGAAGATAAAGAAAAAACTTCAGTCTTTTTTTTTTTTACATTTTGTCCCTCAGAACATGAATTCTTTAACCCAGGTAAAACTGCATTTTGTTTAGAAATAATAAAACGTTTCCTGTCATTCAAAACAAAACAAAAAAACCCAGCAGCAATAGGTTTTCTCTGTAAAAGCACTAATAAGTGCTAAAAATTAATCCTTTCAGAAAACACTAAGTCTGGTTTTGGAGTCCCCAAAATATAATAATCTACCTGTTTCCTTAGAATGAAGGGAGGCGGGGAGGAAAGCCCTTCTGGGTCATGAAATTTTCTTTTTGTCTGGGTTCCAAATATCAACTAGTGGTTTAATAATTCACCCTGAAGAGAGGAGGGTGTGTGTTTTCTTTTCCCACCTCCTAAACTGGGTGCAATTTACCTTGCTCTTATCTTAAGGTAAGCATATGCTTGCACTATCTTCCAGTATGAAGAGAACATGAAATTTTATCCAGAGACAATAAGCTATGTTTATTCCCAAAACGACTTATCATGTTATGCAAAGAGTTTAGGATTATTGCATCATTGGGATCATAGGATCACTGATCTAGACTTGAGCTTGAAAGAGCACAGAAGCCTCCTAGAACAATTTTGGCATTTTACAGATGAGGAAAATGAGTCTGTGAAAGTGACTTACCCATGTTAACACAACACGGGTAGTTAGAATCAGATTCTTGAACTCAGTTCCTCTGATTGCAGAACCAGTTCTATTTTTTCCTTGCTTTTTAAAATCCCAATTAAATATATATATATATATATATATATATATATATATATTTGCTTTTTAAAAATAAAATTTTCCTGATATTTTATTTATACTTTTTTATATCACCTAATTTTTTCCTTGTATTTCTCCTCTTTCCTCCTCCAGAGGACCAACCTTTATAGCAAATAAATTTTTTAATAAAGAAAAAAGGGAAGAATAGAAAAAAATCAGCAAAACCAATGAATATATCCAAAAAGTCTGATTTTGTGTGTGTGTGTGTGTGTGTGTGTGTGTGTGTGTTGGACAACAATGGAAACATCCTCTTCCCAACTTTGTGAAGGAATTGGAGAAAGTATCTTCCCATATCTCTTCCTTGGGATCAAACTTGCGCATTGTAATTGTGCAACATTCTTTTTAAGAATTATTTTGTGGCTTTTTGTGTCAATATTATAGTCATTGCAAATTCTTTTCTTGGCTCCGACTAGTTTATGCTGTATAAACTCATGTAAATCTTTTCCATGATTCTTTGTGCCCATTATGTTCATTATCTCATGAAACACAGTAATATTCCTTTACGTTCATGTGCCGTAGTTGGTTTAAACATTCTAGAGTCACTTGGCATCTACTTTGTTTCTAAAAATATTTTGCTACAAAATATGCTACTACTCTCAATGTTTGTTGTTATTTTTTGTTGTTACAAATAATAGTAGTAGCTAGCATTTATGTGGTGCTTCAGGGTTTGCAAAGTGCTTGACATATATTCTCTCATTTGCTCTCCACAACAATTCTTAGAGTTGGTGCTGTTATTACCCCATTTTGCAGATGAGAACCATGAGGCTTAGAGAGGTCAAGTAACTTTCCCAGGATCATACAACTAGTAAGTATTAGAGGCTGGATTTGAACTCATGCCTTCCTGATTCCAGGTCCAGCACTGTACTGATTAGCTGCCTGTTTTGGTATATATACAGAGCCTTTGTTTTTGTCTGTGAACTCCCTTGGGTATATGTCTAGTTGTGCAATTTCTGAGTCAAAGGTTATGAACATATTAGCTGTTTTATTTGCATAAATCCAAATTGCTTTACCGAATGACTATGACCAGCCCTGCAAACGGTGCATCAGTCAATATGCCATGCTTTTTACAGCTCCTCCCATATTGACTAGAGTAAGGACTGGGAACTTGTGGCCTCAAGGCCACAGGTTCTCCACCCTGGATTAGTCTCAACTTTTGCGTTATTCGCCAAATTTTTCTGGGTCTGAATTAAACCTCAAGGTTGTTTTGATTTGCTTTTCTGTTATTAGTGATTTGAAGCATTTATATGATTGCTAATGATTTACCATTCTTCTTTTGAGAACTGTTTATTCATATCCTTTGACTACTATCTATTGATGAATGGCTTTTGGTCTTACATATTTCTGTAAGTTGTCCATAGATCTTAGCTACTAAACCCTTATCTGAGAAATTGGATGTGAAGATTTTTTTTTTCCTTTCAACTTGTTCCCTTCTTATGCTAGATACATTTGTTTTGGTTCGTGCAATCGCTTTTCAGTTATAACAAATGATGCTTATTTTATCTTTTGTATCCATTTGGTTAAAAATTAACATCATACCCATATCTAAGAAAGGAAGATGATTTCTCTTCTAATTTTTTACAGCATCTTCTTTAGTAATCGAAGTCATGTATCTATTTTGAATTTAATGAAGCATAGACTGAAATCTTATGTCATATGCCTCAAAGAGGAGTTCTTTCCTAAGTAATTTACGTTTTCAGTATTATCAAACAGAGATTTATTGAGTTCTCTTGTTTCTGGTTCTATTAACTTGCCTTTCAATTTTGTAATTAAAACCTAATGATTTTGATGACTACTGATTTATAAAGGTTTGTCTGCTGTTCCCCCACAATCCCATCTTTCTTCATTATTTCCCATGATATTCCAGATGTTTTGTTTCTTTAGATGAATTTTATTACTATTATTCTTTTTCAAGTCCTATGAAATATTCCTTTGGTAGTGTGATTAGTGTCACATTAAAACTGAAAATCAACTTTGGTAGTATTTCCATCTTGATTATATTGTCCTGGCCCATCTGCAAGTACTGAGTATTCGTCCAACTATTAAACATTTTTTAAAATTTCTTTTAGGAGAATTTTGTAATCATTTCTATCCCAGTAGTAATCTGCTTTAGTAGTTTGTTCCTCTCCCCAAATATTTCATTCATTTTGTAGTAATTGGAATTGAATTTCCTTTTTGTTATTGCTTCGTGGATTTGTTATTATTCTATATATTTTTTTTTGTTCACTATTGTGTGTTTCTCTTCTAAGCCTGTAACTTTGCTGGAGCTACTACTTGTCTCATTTAGTTTCTTTGATGATTTCCTAATTAGAATATCTAAGTAGAGCATCATATGATCGCTAATTTTTGCCTTATCATAAATTGCCTATATTTAAAGCTTGAATTTATTTTCCCTTTCTTATTGCTAATGTTTCTAGAACTGCTTCAAATAATAGTGCAGAGAATTGTCTTCCTTGATTTTCTGGATTTATTATGAAAGGGTCTAGGGTATCCTGATTGTTTATGATGCTTGCTTTTAGGTTTAAATATACATTTTTATGATATTTAAAAGGTCCATCTGCACCATTATTTTGTAAGATTTTACATACGTATTATATTTTATCAAAGACTTTTTCCTGCACCTGTTGATAATCATGTTTGAGATATTTTCATTTCTAATGTAATTAATTATGCAATTGTTTTCCTGATGTTGAATCCTTGGTATAAATCAAACTTGTTCATAATGAAAGATTTCTTAGATAAATTTCTATCATCTGTTTCACAAGATTTTCTTTAAAAGTTTTGAGTCGGAGATCAACAAAATGGCAGAGGAGGAAATCCAAATATAGTTCAGCAAATCCAAATAAATCTTAGAAGAGTAAAAGAAAGCTTAGTGATTGGGAAATCTAAGGAGAAGCCACAAGGGGTCATTTTTCCAGTCCAAGATCACAAATTTAGCGCACAAGCAAGTAACTAGGGCAGGAACCAGGAAATAAGTGAACCAACAGTTCTGAGGAAAATCATGCATTCAACCCTTGAGTTCAGATCAAGGGTTAGCATGCAGCTCTGTCCCTCTGAGCCTGGACCTATAATTATGATTCATCCCAGGGAAGAGTAGTCAGGTTTGGGATTAAATGACCAAGAATTGGCCATAGTTCTCTCATACTGAGCCTGTAGAGCTTTCCAGCTAAATGAATTGTCAGCTGGATCCCTACCCAACGATGAATCTGTGGTTGTTTTGCCTAACCTTGAGGCTTAAAAAGTTCAGTCTAGGAGGACAGCTGAATTAGGGCCAGCAAAAAGTTTGCAGCATCCTGTTCTGAACCGCCCCTTTGATCCTTGAAGAACATGGTAGTCAAAACTAGTACTACTCCTATTCCTGCTCCTCTTACTACCACCTCTACTACCACCACCACCACTACTGCTCCTAATAGCCAGCTTTTGTATAATACCTACTCTGTGCCACTTATGTAGTTACTTACTGTGTGCTGAAGGCCATCTCATAAGATTTTCACAACAACCCTGGGAGGAATATGAAATGAGCCTAATATCTTCCAGACTACTTTCTTGTTTTCCTAGTAGTTCTTGTTAAATAAGGAATTCTTTACTAAGTAAGCATTCTTTCATATCTCTTTCCAATAAATTGCCAAGTCCTGTCAATTCTATTTTCCTAACATTTCTCCTATATGCCCAGGCTCTCATGACCTTATGCCTAGCCCTAGACTGTTGTAATAGCCTGCTGGTTGACTTCCCTATCTTAATATTGCTACTTCCATCCATCCTCCACTCAGCTTGATATTCTACTCAAATTCCACTCAAATTGATCTTCCTAAAACATGTCAGACTCTGTTCAATTAACTCCAGGGGCTCTTTGTTATTTCTGGGATCAAATATAAAATTCTCTGTCATTCGAAGCCCTTCATAACATTTCCCTCACATGCCTCTTTCCATTTCCCTTGTATCTTAGTCCTAGGACTTCACACATTCTTCAAACCAGTGACACTGGCCCCCTTGCCCTTCATCATATAAGACACTAACTCCTGACTCCAGAAAGTTTTTGGTTGCTATCCCCCATGTCTGGAATTTTTTGACCTCTTCATCTCTATCTCCCAGCCTCTCTCGTTTGCTTCAAGTCCCTGTTAACCCCGTGCCTTCTACATAATTTCCCTTAATCATCTTTCCTCATCTCCCTTACTTACCTCACTCACTTATTTAGCAAGAAGCTACCAGGGGAGTTTGGGTCAGAAAGCTAACATGTAGCCTTCCCTGAGTTCCCTTCAAATTAATTAGTCATTTGAGGCTCATGACAGGTAGAACCTACAAAACTGGGTACCAACCCACCATGATGAGGTCATAATGAGAGTGGCCTGAAGCCTTGATTGATGTGGGGTGCTAGAAGTGGCAACGAAGGTGGGGAGTGAGATGCTTTGGACAGGCCCAGTGGGAGGCAGAGGATACTTGGATGTGCGAGTCCATGGTCTGACCCCCATCTAAAGTGTTAGCTGAACTGACAGTACATTCATGAGACAACAAATGGATAAAGTCAGATTTTATTAAATCCAGTTTATCCTGTCTATAGCTTATTTGTACATATTTATTTGCTGATTGACTTCCCTATTAGATTATGAGCTCCTTGAAATCTGGGATTTTTTTATTTGTTCTTTGCCTTTCTTACCATAGTTGCTAACATATAGTAGGGACTTAAAGATACTTACTAACTTAATATAAGGCCTGCTTCAGTTCAACCAATGAAACAATTATTCCAGGTAGAAATTTATCCACTAACAAATACTATATTGTAAATATTAGCCTTTGGTTGTTCCATTTATTGAAAACAGGAATGATTTCAAATTGCTTTATTCTCTTCTGATTTGGGTAATATCTTGGGTAATATGAGACCCTAGAGGAGTTACATAAAGTCACACTGTGACTTTGACTCATGACTGTGGGCTCAGTTTATAAAAGAGTCAAGAATTCATCATAATTCTGCACCTAGACAGATATTTACAAAATGGTTTGTGCTTATGTCCCCATTTGGAGAGTCAAACTTTCTAATAATCTCCAATGTGGATCCCACTGAGCCTTCATGCTACAAACAAAGGGATGCCTCACATCATAAGGCAAGGGTTGACCACAAGTGTTTATGAGAAATAATATTATGTGTTCTTTAACAACAAATCTTTAAAAATCACAAGCATAAGACTGGATCAGGGTAAGGCCTGCTAGCTTCTCTCAATGCTCCTGTTTCTGGGGTGAGTGCCCTTGATAGAACATTCAGTACACATGCACTTGTCCATTTGGACAGAAGAGATGTTCCATGGTCTTGCAGAAAGGAACTACAGATGTAGCTGGCACCAGCTGCCTTGGTTGCATCATGGCCTTGGGATCACTGCCACTTCTTCCTTCCCCTTTTTAAGAGTCCTCCATCTCACTGAACGTACAGACCTCCACCCCTTCTAGTCTTAGTGTTCTCTCTTCCTAAATTGAAAAGAGCTACAAATCCCAGAGGGTTTTGTGAGCAGCCAAAGGTTGAGATAATACAGGTGTCTAGGATTTCAACTCTAATCCCTTGATTTCAAATCCAAAATTCTTGTAGTTGGATGGATTAATCGCAACTCACCCATCTGCTTATCCACTTTTCCTCTGTTTCTTCCAGTCTATCACTGCTGCTTCAGATAGATGCATTTTAAATGTGAAAAATATTGCCTACATATTAACTGAGATGTAGCCAGAAAGCATAAATTCCTAATGGGAGCTGTTAATGTACTTAGGAATTCTGATTTAAATAGTAAAACAAATTTGAGTTCCCTGTTTTTACGGAAATAAGATAAAAACTCATTTGAAGCTCAAAATCTTTCTATTCTATTTTGAAATAATTTCCCTGGAATACCCTTGTGCTTCTTATGACAAGCATACCAATCCTAAGATATGATCTTACCCATACCAGAAGTCTTGAAAGATGGTGAATGAATTCCAAAAGACCCAGAGAAGCAATGTAGCAAACACTCAGGGACACTGGATTTGAAATCAGAAGACTATAGTTTGAGCCTAAACCTACAACTTGCTATCTGTGTGATTTTGGATAAGCCCAAGGGCCTCACTTTCTTCATTATATAAAATAAGGGGTTTGGATTAGATAGTCTCTGAAGTCTTATCTAATTCTTTTTTGAAATTTTTATTTAATTTTTAATTTATGAAATAAAACAAGCAATTCTATAACAGTATGATAAGAAAGATAATCCTACAGGAAACTGAAATTCTATTATGTACACTTACTATTCCTTTTAAGTATATAATAAAGTTACCATGTAAATTGTTTTTCCATTTTATTTCCTTCCCTTTTATTCTTACTCTATATTCCTACAATCGAAATTGGAGCTTAACTTGGTCATCTACCATCAGTATGCGCTGAACAAGTCACCATTTCTCAGTGCTCCCGTCTCTTTATCCTGTAGGATGAGGGGGCTAGAAATCTATGCTCCAGTAAATCTGATGCAGGCAATAGAATGTATGCATTGTCACATGCTACATTTGCCTAGTCTTATTTTCACAGTTAAGCATCTGTGTAAAAGCGTAATTAAATAGCTTTGTATTCTTAAAATATTTGAAACTAGGGGATAGGGTGATGACGATCTTAGTATATCATTCAGTTAGATTAAGTTATGTGTTGCGTAATGTGACACCCCCTCTTCTTCAACATATTCAGATTGGCAGGCTAGTGTCCAGATACCTGTCACTCTTCTCAGGGTTCTAAGGATGACTTTGAAGAGTTGGATCTCTAGTGTTGTGACTCAGATCCTGACTAGTGTGAAGAAAAATCAGTGAGCCAGACTGAAATAGCTTTTATAAAGGATGTTTACTAGTGTGTTATGGTCAGAACAATTGTTAGAAAGTATCTTCGCCACGCTCTCTCAGAGTCAGAACTATAAAATTCCACGATTAAACACAGATCCTTAGGAAAAATAACCTCAAACAGGGTACAATGGCGGTGATGCCCTTGTTTGGGATACATGTCGCAAATGGGTAACTCACTGCTCCTGGTGCTAGCTGGCATTCTTTTATGGTGCAAGGCATCATGCTTCCTAAAGCTACTACCTCTCTCAAGTGGCTATTTCTTTTGGTATCCATCTGTATCTGTATTTATTCATCATATCTCCGATGGATTCACTCTCTCTTAGAGATCTAGTCTTTCCAATGACATGAAATTGATACGGTGCTCAGGTGCCTGTGCTTGAATTCCAGGACACCAAGGTCATCCACTACAACCTGGGCTATCACCAGTCTTGCTACTGGTATTGGATAACTCTGGAAGAGAGAGTGAGGCTGAGGACTTAGTCTAACTCTTCCTCACTTAAATCCAATTCATGTCATGCCCTTGATCATCTTCAAAAAGAAGGACATGCAACAACCTCCCATTATATTAAGCCCTTAGGGATGTGGCCAGTCCAGGAGTGGGGAACCTGTGGTCTCAAGGCCCCACGTGGCCCTCTAGGTCCTCAAGTGCAGCCCTTTGACTGAATCCAAACTTCAAAGAACAAATCCCCTTAATACAAGGATTTGTTCTGTAAAACTTGGACTCAGCAAAAGACTGCATCAGGGACCTTGAAGGCCACATGTTCCCTACAAGTTCCCTACCCCAGGGCCAGTCCATTATATCACTAATCAGCTATTTCTTTCTTGACCTAATCAAAGAAGTTTATACCTTGTAAAGAGATCACTGGGTGTAACCCATCTTGTTTACACATTTAAAATTTTGTCATTTCCTCATGGATTAATTAATTGAGATGGGAGTACGGAAACTTCCCCTTAAATAATAACCAGTATTTGAGCCTTTATTAAACTATATCTAGATTAAAAGGAGGAGAGTTGTGTTTGTGCATCTTTTTGTGTTCTGATTCATAGTTTTCCAGTGTTACCACATACTGCATAGCAGATGGACTTTTCATGGTTGGTCTACAAAGCTGATTAATGATAAAACGGTTGTTCTTACTTCTTATAACTGAGAAACATAACAGTTTGGTAATGTTATTTTTAAGAAGATAGTTTCATTTATGATACTTTTATGATATGATAGGCCTTATGATTTAAATGTACCTATGTATCTGGAGTTAACTACTGGGCATATCCTATCTCAGACTTGTCCTTACCACAGTAGGCAGCATAAAGACATGTTTTTGTTTTTAGGAAATGGAATGAATTCTTGTGAATATCCTGAGTTATCTTTAACAATTTTTTTAGTTATAAAAGCAGCTTATAGACTAGTCTGATCTTTTGGTTTTCTTGATAACTTAAGATAATCATATATCTGATGTGCCTCTCTCTCTTAGGGACCTTAGAATATGAATGTAAGAACTTTTTCAGCACTAATAATTTCAGGATTATTAAGTGGAAATTTTAAACCAACTAGCATATCCATATGCCAATATAAATACCCAACTTCTCTGCCAATGCCCTGTGTCCTTGATAAACTTCTTTCCCCCTCCCCCAGATTGTTTTGCTCCAGCATTGCCCAGGAATTAAGTAATTTCTGTATTACTATTTAACTTTACTTCCTCCTCATTAGGCTTTCTCTGTATTGCATTCCTCAAAACAAAGTGCTTTATTATTAAATATAAAGATTTTTTAGATACATCTGAAGAATAGTCTTGACCAATTTTGATAGTACTTTTTCTTGAAACATTTATTTTCCTCTTGAAATTTTGCTCACTTATCTTCCTTCTCCTCCTTTTCCACTTTCTTTGAATGACCTATCATTTTATTGAGCGTTCCAATCGCAATGCACTGTGCTAGGTTCTGGGCAATACACAGATGAATAAGGATTCATCTTGGATAATTTGCAGTCTAGTGATTTAAAATTTTTGTGTCACCTTTGTTTTCAAGAAGGAAACTAAAAAGTATCTCACTGAGAATGAAAAACCAGCTTGCCCAGTTTTTCCCTGTTTACACTTTGGTCTGTAATGCTTCAGAGCATCATATTACATTGTGGGCCAAAGTCTACAACAGAACTAAGTCTCATGTACACTGTGTCTGATTAGGCACAGGTTTGTGAGTGTTATAGAAATATGTGTGTGTATAATATATATATATATATATATATATATATATATATATAATGTATATATATATGCAATACTATATTCTTCTTTAGTCTCCTCTTAGGAAACAGATAGGAGTCTATACTTAGCAAACCACTTCTTTGTAAAACTTTTGTGCATTTCAAGAATCTGCTAGCATCAAAGTTGCCCAAACTGCAAGTATTTCTGTGACTTGAAAAACAATTTGAAATTGAAGGTCTTGTGGACAACGTTTACAAATGCACATTTCAGATTTATGAAGTAATTATTATAAAACCTAGTCTCAGATATTTCATAGATTATCAGTCATTAAAAACCAGCACACCATATGGTTTCTTTGAAAAGAGGGTCATTGATCATTTTTATAGTAAGTAGATATGTATATATAAAATAAAAAATACAGGTCAAAGAAGGATCACTAAGAGACTAAAGGATTTGCCCAATGTCACGGAGTTAGTATATATCAGAGATGGGTCCTGAACCAAGGTCTTCCATTGAGGTCAATTTTCTATCCAACATACTATGCTATCTGTCATTTGTTATTGTTTATTTTTATAACGTTTTGTTGATATCTTTTGTTGAGACACCCTAATTTCAGAACATTTCCATTCCTCTTTGAAACAGCCTTTGTGAGAAGAACCATCCCTTGTAAGAAACCAAGGGAAACATTTCAGTATTAAAAACAAACAAGTATATGAGGGAGGCATGGGATCCAAGAAGACAAACGAATACGTTTTTGCGGGTCAGAGGGGAAAAATGTTCTCTGACCTTCACATGAGGTTGGGGGTTAGTGGTTCAAGGCTCACGCAGTGAATTTGCAGTGACAGCTGCTTGTAGATCTGCTGAAAAATTGTGAGCATGTTCTGTTATGTGAAACTGAAGTGCTAGGACAGGGTCAGGTACTTACAACATTGCAATACTAAGACATTACAGTCACTATCATTATTTTATCTGGCTCCATTCATCTTGAAGTAAACCCTTCCATCCCTGGTGGAAATGTAGCTGATCCTTCTTCATCTCCTCAGCCTGTAGGTACATAACAATATGCTTGAGACACCAGTAGTTGAGGATACTCTGTGAGTCCTTGCCTCACAACTCAGAGATGAGTGACCAGTAGTATAATTCCTGGTGCGTAGCAAGGAGTAACTGTTCCTTATTGAAGATATCCACATTTTTGGACCACGTTTTCCCTCTGCCATAACCCTTGGTACAGAGTTTGTTATAGAAGAAACTGTTGAAGAAAAGACCCTTCTCCATTACCATGTCTCCATACATATTCATCACTGAGTCATTGTCAGTTCTGTGCATATTCTGCACATAAAAGGTCCCCAGATAATCCATAGTCAGCGCATGCTGATAGGCATATAAACCACATGAAAGCCTCTCACCACAGTATTGCCTGGCATACATTGACATGACTGAGTCAACTGCTAACCTAACTCTTTGCAAAAAGGTGCAGAAAGCTCTAGCTGGAAAATGTCCTCTAGTTTCTTTACTGTTTCATTAGTGCTGAGAGAAATGAAGCTGCCACAGGTCTCAGAGAATTCAAACTGTACATAGGTCACATGTCACTCTCAAAGGGGAGA
>CM053774.1:106396765-106433654 GCA_028658325.1 Potorous gilbertii | reverse complement strand
GAGAGAGAGAGAGAGAGAGAGAGAGAGAGAGAGAGAGTGAGTGTGTTCAGAAAAACCAACCCAATATATTCTTAATATCATATGCATTATTCTCTACCCACAACACCCCCCTCCTCCAGCCTCGGCAAAGAAAGGAAGGAGATACATTTTCTCAACCCTTCCCCCGTTATAATTACATAAATGATTATTCAGGGCAAAGGGAAGGCTGACTACTAAACCCTCTGGGAATTGTCATTCTTCCCAGTTTGGGGAGAAAATAAACTAATGGGAAATCAGCCCCCGAATAGGGGAAGAGGCAAAGTTTTGATAGAGGACAACTACAGTTCATGAGGGACTTGAGGAGAGAAGAAATCTGAGCACAGGACATGAGCAGCAATGCAACTGTGGATGCCAGAGATCAGGGCATCTGCATTTCCTTTTTATTTTTTTATTTTTATTTATTTTTTTTTAAGAGCCCTGAGAAGTAACCTCTGCATGAACAACCAGAAAAGCACCTGACTGTGAAGGAATATTTAGGGCAAAACAGCAAAGGAGGAAAGGGAGATCTCTATCCTGCCCCTGCCTTACTTCTACTTTATTGTGTGTATGTGTGTTTTTTAATATTGTTGGAAGACTACATTTTAATACTAATTTTATAAACACCTGTGACTAATCTTGTCTTTAAGTTGTCTGGTGTCCCTTGTTTATGACCAGAGAGTATGGGAGAGCAATTAGAACAAGTCAGAAGAGGGGATTCTTTCTTAATAGAGGGTCTGGAAGCTAAAACTCATCGTTAGAGTCTCGCTCTCTAAATGGGAACATAGCATGAGTTGATTCACAGGGGCAAAATCACTACAAATTCAGGTCCTATTGTACAAATTTGTTTTGTTTTGAGTTTTTATTCTTTACTTGTCCACTGTTGTAGTCACTGTGTATAGTATTTCTTTGATTCTACTTATTTCCATCTGAATCAGTTCATGTCATTCTTCTTTGAGTTCTTCATGTCAATTACTTACCGTGGTTTAGAATTGCTCCCATCATTCCCTTATCAGTGGGAATCTACTTTGTTTCTAATTCTTTAACATTAAGTGCCTGCCACCTTGAGAATTTTGGATTCCTTGAGATAGTATGAGATCGACAAACTAGTCTTGTTTACAAAATAGATTTTTTTCAAAGCCTTTTCTAAAAACAAGGAAAAGTGAGTGAAAGCTATTAACCTTAGCATAAATTGGGTTAATATTTACTGAAAACCATCTCCAAAATTGAATCCGTTGTTTGAGTAGCCAGTTGTTTTCAGCAGGCAAGGTGGACGTAACTTGGGGAAAAAAATACTCTTAAAATAAAATGTAACCCAGGACCCCTGTTCCTTTTCAGAGCCTGTTCCTACTCTCTCCTCATGGCAGTGTGACAACATTGATTCAGATGAAGCACGCCTTTCCCCACAGGCAGGGCGCCTGATTCACCAGCTTCTAGATGAAGACAGCGATCCCATGCTGTCCCCTCGATTCTATGCTTATGGGAAGAGCCAGCAGTACCTGGATGACACGGAAGTGCCTCCTTCCCCGCCCAATTCACATTCTTTCATGAGGTATACTTTGGTTTGCGGATGATCATATGTATCATCTCCACACCATTAGAAAGGGTGTTTTTTAATGTGACTTGTAAATATTAATAAAAAATAGGAAGAAATGGAAACTCTTTGCTAACATGAAGAGCAAATGTAGACTTCTTCATTTCCTTGTTTAGAAAAAGTGGCCTGTTGTTTCCCTTCTCCCTAAATGAAGGCCATCACGAGTTCTATGTCTCACACATTGAGACTGACCTCCCTTCCCCCATTATTAGAGTCACAACCCTTTAGAACCAGGTTGGAATGTGGCTGACAGTAATCATCACAGTTTGATTTAAACGCTTCTTTTTCCTGAGAAGGCAGTCAAGCAAAAATGAGAAAGAAGCACCATGTCCTCTGTGAGACAGGGTAAGAAGGCATGAAAATGGCAATCATCTCCATTTAATAGTAGGAAACATGGCACCCAAGGCTGCACATTTAAAAATTCATTTCATTTCTTTCAAGGGAACTGAGAAAAGTAGAACTTTGAATATATGCCATAAGGCATGCACTGTCCCTAAATGTCAGTACCCCTTTGTCATATTTCTAATAGGAGAAGGAGCTCTTCTTTGGGATCTTATGATGATGACCAAGAAGACCTAACACCTGCACAGTTAACTCGGCGGATTCAAAGCCTTAAGAAAAAGATCAGAAGGTTTGAAGACAGATTTGAAGAAGAAAGGAAATATAGAGTAAGATCCTACATATACTTTTCCCTTCTCTCAATCTCCTCAATTCTTTGTTGACAGCAGGAAGATATCGTAACAACAAAAACAATAAGATAGAACATCCTCAAATTAATGGAGATTTTTAGTGGACTCCATAATAGAAAAGTCAATTAAAAATGAAGTACACAGTGTAGTGTATAATCTAGACCTACTCTTGCAGCTGCCACTTAGACCACTTAGGTAGTTGCTACTTTTCCCTTGCCCCTTCTAGGGTCAGGACTGAAGGTGTGGGGTTCAGTTTTCGTCAGCCATGGCCAATGTCTCCTCCCTGACATACTTCCTTTCCATAATTATCAGTTGATATCAGTCAGTTAGACTAACATCTCCCCAAAAGTCCACCAATAAGTACGGAAACAAGGGAAGTTGGACTGCAACTTAGACACAACTGTTGGAAGTCCTTCTGCATGAGTCTGCCGTACATTCTCCTTGGGAATGGTGTAGATTTTCTGCTTTACTCCAGAATCTGCCTTCGTTGATTAAATCTAATATGTGCTGAGCTCCTAAGAACCCTGTCACCAACCATCTCTATCCCATGGTGTTTCAAGTACACCAGTGAAAAGTCTAAATTCTCTGATCCTCCAAAGTTCACAAGGTCTTCTTCCATCCAAAGTGACGTGGAGGTCAAGGCACTCCTTACCACTTTCTCATATGTTTTGCTATAGATTTCAACATCTAAGCTGCTAGACACTCAAATCTCTGAATCCAGAATAGATTCTTGGTTTTATATAAGCCCCACAGGGTATAACCAAGTCCTCCCTGTGCTAAACAAGTGCTAACAGACTTCCTGTCATAGCCATTTGAAATACCTTGATTGAACTTAGTTCAAACTTCTGATTGATTTATTTGATGTGTGCTGTTACCTGACAAAGGTATCGAGGTGTTGTGTCTTGTAGGTTATTTTAAGTGGGATGGGGTGACCTGTTTGATTGACTTAATTAACTTTCATCCTTATTATACTGGTAACGCATTTCCTAGGAAGTTTTCTCAAAAAGCATCACAAATGGTATAATGAACTAGAAGCCTTGTTCCTTGTTAGTGAGAAGACAGAAGAGACAAAGTAGTAAAAATATAACAACATAATAAAAATATAATAATATAATAAAATCTCATAATTGGTTAAAGCAATTCAATATTGTCTTCTTTTGAGATTTATGGAATACATTCCCCAAAATAATACTATTAACTCTAGCCTTTTTAGTAATCACCAAGATAAACAAAGGAAAGAAGCTGTTGTGATTTTGATCTGTATTTTGCCTCTCCCTTAAATAGACCAAAACACTTAGAAACATATTAAGACTGAAAATGATTTACAAAGGGAACACAGTCATACGGAATGAGAAGCATATCTCCAGAGAAGTAGATAAAAAGGATCATAAAATAATTATGTTAAAGGGCAGCCAGGTATGAATCATAGCTCATTAAGATGCCAGAAAAGTTGCCTTTGATTTGGTCACATATAGTTTCCTCCATTGTAAATGTACTTCAGCTTCCTTTTCCTTTTTAAAATGCAATGGATGGAGCAAATAATTTCTTTTTCCAACCGCAAAATATTCAGTCTATACTTTCTTCTTTTAGCCTTCCCATAGTGACAAAGCAGCCAATCCAGAGGTATTGAAATGGACAAATGACCTTGCAAAATTCCGAAAACAGCTGAAAGGTAAAAATTCAAACTGTATAGCTACCCTAGCATGGAATCATGCTATTTTCTCAATCTTGGAGGGGGAGGAAAACCCAAAGATATACTGGAGAGTTAGGATTCCTGAGAGATACTGCTGACATTTCTACTATGCATTCTTCTCCCCACATTTTCCCAAGCAAGCACAATCACAGGAAAATATAAATCTGCTAATATGGCAAATTCCAAAGAAGGTCTATCATTTACTCAGGTCCTTGTTAGACCTTTCTTCTATGCTTTGTGGTGGATTCTCAGAGGTTGTACCGGTGTAATTAAAGCTCTAAAATGTCCTGTCAAATTAGAAAAACTTCAAGTCTCAGTCAGGTACTATCTATTTGATTCTAAAGATAAGCATAGTTTAGTTTGAAAGCACTCATTGCTAGATTAGCCACAAGGTAATATTTTCTTTTTAGGTACAGCTACATTCAAAGACACTCTACCAAATTATGGATGACTATGTTCTATGTCAATAGAGGGAGTGCATCAACAAAATATTGAAGTAATATTAGTATATTTAACTATTTAACTCATATGTAGTGGTAGAGCTAAGTAATGCTGTATCAGAGGTTCATGTGAATGTAAATCTCTAAGTAATCCAAGAGATTTTTTCCTTATCAAGGGTTTACTTCTCTGGGTTATTCATTCTAAGCCTTTCAGCCTAATCTTACAATTAGATATTGCCTGAGAAAGACAAATGGAGCCAGGACAACTGCTAACATGAGAGAATCACAATTTATGTCTGTAGAAATTGGTTCTTTTTCATTCTTGTCCTTTTTTTCTCTTTTTCTGCATTTGTGACATGGTCTGTTTTTATGAAGGTGGTGGGCACAGATAAGATTAGGCATATTTCATTCTGTTCCCATTCAGTATTCTCCAGATGTCTACCATATTTAACTTTTCTAAAATTCTGTGAGGTCCTTCCTTTGTTTTTAATTTATTTTTTGTTAGATTTATCTGAGAGGGGTAAATTGAGGTCCCCCACTATTAAGGTTTTTACTATCTAGCTCTTACCCATTTAAATTTTCCTTTTAGAATTTAGATATGTATTTAGTACATATATATTTAGTATTGATATTATTTTACTGAGTATAGTACCTTTCAACAAAATGTAATTTCCCTATTTATCTCTTTGAATTTAGACTCCTTTTGTTATTGCTTTGCTCTGATATCATAATTAATACCCTTCAGCTGAAGTATAATAGAATCTTCTCTGGCCCTTTATTAAAATTCTGCATGCATCCTTCTATTTCAGATGTGTTTTGTGTAAATAATATTGTTGGATTCTGGTTTATAATCCATTCAGCTGTCCTCTTCTGTTTCATCTCTTTCACATTCACAATATTGACTGTTAGTTGTATATTTCCTTCCATCTTATCTCTTGCATTTTTCCTTCTTTCAGTTTCCTGCCCTCCTTTAAAAGTTTATTTTACATCTGACTACTCCCTCCCTTAATTTACCCTTGTTCTTAGTTTCCTCTTTCCTTATTGTTTTTCTATTTGATGAAATATATTTCTGTACTCAATTCTGTGTATGTATGTATATGTGGGTGTGTTTAGGTACTCTTTCCTCCTTTAGCCAGTTCAGATGAGTGAAGTTCATGTATCTTCTGCTTCCCCACACACATGCTCCCTACTCTTCTGCCCTTACACTTCTGTGCCCCAGCTATGTGAGATCATTTCCTCCCAGTCTTTCTCTCACTTGCCTCTTCCCAGTGCATTCCTCTTTCCTTCCCTTTGCATTCTTCTTTTCAGATCATCAAAATATAACACAACCACTCCCAGGCCTTCTGTCTATTTGGACTACATCTGTGATCCCTGTTGATGGCAGAGTTCTGAAAGGAAACATGTGTTATCTCCCCATATAAAGAAATGAAAGCCCCTTATCTTTATTTAATCTTTTAGGATTGCTCAGTCATGTTTAGCCTTTTATTCTTTGCTTGACCACTGTGATTGTACTTCAGATTTTTTGTGCAGCTCTGTTCTTGTCAACAGAAAAACTTTTTCACCTATAGGATTATATTCAGTTTTTTTTCTGGGTAAATTATTACTGCCTGCAAGCTTAGATCTTTTGCCTTCTGGAATATCACATTCTAAGCTCTTTGCTTTTTTGATGCTAAGTTATGTGTAGTCCTGATGGTGACTTCTTGGGTTCTGGAATTCTTTCTTTCCTAAAGCTGAAAGATTTTTTCCTTCCACTTGGGAGCTCTGGATTTTAGATATAATGTTCCTGAGAGTTTTCATTTTGGAAATTGCTTTGTGAGATTACCATTGGATTTTTTTTTACTTGCCCTCTGGTTCTAAGAGATCTATGGAGTTTTTTTTTATGATTTCTCAAAATATGATGTGTGTTCTCTCTTTTTTGATCATGACTTTCAGGTAGTCGAATGATTCTTAAATGATCTCTCTTTAGTTTGTTTTCCTGGTCAGTTGTTTCTGATATGCTGTAGGAAACATTTTCTTCTATTTTTCTATTCTTTTGACTTTCTTTTGCTGTTTCTTAATGTCTTGTGGAATTTCCTTTTGGTCCTTTCTAATTTTCACAGGGTTATTTTCTTGGGTCGAGTTTTATCCCTCTTGTTCCAAGCTATTTTTGAAATAAACATTTATGAAGTGCCTAGTGTGTACGAGGCTTTGTGCTAAGCCATCGGGATACGAAAAGAGGCAAAGGGATAGTCTCCCTCAAGGAGCTTACAATCTAAATGCAATGCAAACAAATTCTTTTTTTCTATAGTTTTTATTTTTTCCCCATTTTTCTTCTACCACTCTCATTTGGTTTTAAAATCATTTTTAGCTTTTAAAAAAATCTTGCTTTATCTGTTCGAGAATTCCCATTGAATTCGTGCTTAAGCTATGTTTTTGAGACTTTGCTTGGAAATGTTTTGGAGTCATTCTCTTCTGATTTGTCAAGCTTCCCTGTCACCATAACAGGTCTTTATGGTGGGATTATTTTGTATTTGTTTGCTCATTCTTATAGCTTTACTTTGGACTTTTTTCTAAGGTCTGAGCTCTGCAAATTGCTGGGAGGAATGTGCTGAACTTTTGCCCTCTTCAGCCCTTCTGCTGCTTTCTTGGATTATTAAGAATTGCATTATTCTAAGATGTAAGATCCCAGATTCCAAGTTCAAGCTGGGGACTGAAAAGTTGTAGTGCTTTCACAGTGATCTGGCCAAGGGCAGTCTTCTCACTAACCTCCTGGTCTAAGCTTCTTAACCTACATTTGGGTCTCAGCAAGACAACCCTTGGTTTGTCTCCTAGTTGGAGGTTCTGACAGGTCAGTGCTAGATTCAGCCCTATCAATCTTCTCAAAGCTCTCCAGGTTCAGAGCAATAGAACTGCAGGTTTCCCTTTGGATTTGGGTATTTTACTGTAGAATTTGAACAAAGCTGGATGTTGGAACTCAATCTTTGCTTTACTTCTTGGGTCAGAATCACAAAGCTGCTGTTTGCTTAACTTGTCCTTCATTCAGTTTATAGCTATAGCCCATGACCATTCTTCTATCCTTAGGTACATATTCCCTCCTCAGTCCAGCATGGCTCTATTTCCCAGAAATAGGGAATAAGTAGCAGAACTGCAAGACAGCACCCATTCTTATAACTTGAACTAGTTCAAGGACTCTCTGGAACCTCTTCCACCACTTGGTCCTCTTTCAGTCCCTGGATTCTGGGATGTGGTACATTCCTGGCCAGATGCCATCTCCAATGTCTGCAAATCTCTGTATCTGTCTCCCTGTGCTGACCTGCATTGGAAAAAATAACTTACTGCAATTTTTTTTCTCAGATTTCCTAGTCAGGATTATTTCTATTTTATAGATGACATATGTCATGATTTTTCTAGAGCTTTAGGGAAAAGGTATGGTGGGGAGCTAGGCTATGCTTCTTCCTGCTACTTTGCCATTTTGACCCTGCCAGTCACTGGTTTTTTTGGTAACTAGAGTCCAAACTAAAGCTATCTGAAGAAGAACTAGTTCCCCAGATGCGCCAACGAAGCAACACGCTCCCCAAGAGTTTTGGCTCTCAGTTGGAGAAGGAGGATAAGAAGCGAGAGACAGCAGATAAAGCCATGAAACCCAGTGTTGAAGCTACCCTAGAATCTATTCAGAAGAAACTACAAGAGAAGCGGATGGAGACCAACCATCCTGAGGATATTAAGGTATGGGAATGAGGAGAGGAAGTATCATACTTTGATTCAAAAAATGTTCATTGAGTACCTACCACATAGCCTTACCAGTGGTGTTCTGTAGCCCTCCATGACGCAGAGCCTTACATGCTGGGGGAACTTAAAATGTGGTAGATATAGCAGAAATTATAGTAATTAGAGAATGATTATTCATTTAGAGCTCTTCTATACAACTGGACACTTTAAGAAGTGCTTCTTAACTTGGTTAATGTCATAACTTTAGCTGATTTTCCTTGTGTTCTAGATCAGAGCCTCTTGAACTTTTTCTGCTCCTGACCCCTTTTCAGATTCGTTGGTGTTACATGGCTGAGGGCATGCTTTGTTGTGTTCATTTGTGTGATGCACCACAGGCAAGCACTGCTCGAAACACCTCAGATTCATTACACATTTGATTTTTAATTTTAATTCATTTTTAGTCGTTGTGCATTCAGAAACCTTTTACTATTGCCAAATTTTTTGTGACCCACAGTTTAAAAAGTGCTGTTCCAGATTTTGTGCAAAGAAATTCATTGGGTTAAGTGAAACAACATGATATAGTAGAAAGACCTCCGGTTCTTAAGTCAAGAGGACTTGGGTTTGAATCTTACCTCTGATACTACCTGTCTGAATTTGTGCAAGTCACTTAACCTCTCTACATCTCATTTTTTTCATCTGTAAAATGAGAAGGCAAGACTAGATCATCCCTTTGAAGTCAGATCAACCATCCTATGTTTGTATTTCTGTTAAAATTCAGCCGGTGATTCTCTGTGATAAAATAAGTGCAATCAAAACTCTTAGACCTAAGCAGAATCATTCCTACTAGAAATGGAATATTAGCCTAAGACAGTCTGGTTGACTCTCCACTACAACCAAGAGATGCTTTCAGTGGTCAGTGTGTTGTTGTTGAGTTCATGATCCAGTGCTCTATCCATTGCACCACCCAGCTGCCCTCAGAGCTTAATGCTGTTCATTAATGATAGTGACATTGTGATGCCATTGTATTCTGACAGTATTGTCCGTAGAGCCACCAGTAATCGATTTCAAAATAAGCTAGGAGACAAAGAAACTGGTGGAATACTAAATATTTCAGGTTTGTATTTGGGTAAGTTATTTAAAAACACTGAAATATTAATAAATATTATTCTTTCTTTCCTATCTCCACCATATATAGGACATGACCAGAGACCAGATTGCCATTGAGAAAGTGGCTCTGCAGAAATCTTTGTTGTATTATGAGAGCATCCATGGAAGACCGGTATGTAAACTGCTCTGTCTTTTTGACTTGGGAGAAAAATCAGTTTTCAAATAAAATTTAGTAATATATGAAGATTCTCTCTGCCTTACTGAAAATCAGATGGCAGTGGGATTGATCGGAATCTCCGAACTGGCAGGCTGTACCTAGCTTAGCCAACTCAGCACTCCCATCTTCTTTATTATCGTTTGTCAAATAAAGGGATTAGACTAAATGATATCTCTGGTCCCTTCCAATGAGAAGATCTAGATAATGAAGCTTCAAGTTGATACGGGAGCTGTAATTGCCCTTTTGAGGTAATAACCGCTTCTTCACACATTGGATTGAGCTTCCTTACATGTGATCGTGTTGTTTTCTCCTCAGAACCCTGCCTGACTCCCTCTTGTCTGGATAAAATACAAATTCTTGACTTTCAAGATCTTCTCCCATCTGACATCATTCTTTCTACCTTTCCTCTCTCCTGTTACTACCACCTCCTCTACCCCCTCCCCATGTGCTTCCTGAAGCTGGTCTTTGATTGAATTTGGAGAACTGAAAATGACCTGTGTACATCCTTGACTTTCTCTCTTCTGGGTCTTTGCCCAGATTATCCCCTAGATGCCTTTTCCTTCCTACCTGCCTTCTGAAATCCTACCCACCCTTTAAAGCCCTGAATACTTTTCTGATCCTTCTAAGTAGTAATAGTCTTTCCCCAACTTGAGCCTTTTATTCTTGGAAGCACTGAGACATCATCATTTTTTATTAGAGTTACTCTGTATGAATCATATTTTCCTACTAGGTTATTATCAGGTGTGTCAGGGCAAGAGCCAGGCCTTATCAGCATGTTCTGTTCCCCATTGCCAAACATATTTGCTCTGTTAGAGAGCATGAATTTAAAAATGCTTAACTGAAGTTCAATTCATGAATGTCTTTGAGCAGAGATTTCCATAGGAGTAAATATGCACTCAGGAGAATTGGCTGCTATTGGCGCAGTGACCTGAGGTCACTCAACTAAGGTGAAAGCTCACCTGTCAGAGCCACCAGTCACAGGGGTGACAACCCCACTCCTGCCTACGTGTGGGAAATGGGTGTATGTAAGCACTTAACTCACAGGGTTCTGGTGAGGATTACATGAGATCCCATAGAAATCACTTTGCAAACCTTAAAGCATGACATAAAAGCTATTAATATTATTATTACATCAACCTTGCTTATAAAAAGTTCAGTACTAGTGTTAAATATAGTGTGTATATATATATATACATATATGTTATATACATATATGCCCAAATTGAGACAGACCCTATTCATCCACCCTAGGCATCCTTCTTGGCCACTGGGGACCTCTATTATTACACTTTTCATCAATAGTGAGATTACCCAAAGTCATTTCCATGTCATGATGAGTAACTGAAAGAGAATGCTAGTGGGTAATTTCTACTTTATTTCAGAAAGTCCGTAGCACTAGCAATACTCATTTCCGTTTCATTTTCTGATCCATATGAGATGATGTGGACTGTGTTGTCAGCACGATGGAAAAAGTTAGACACAGATCAATAAATTAATAAATAATTTATTATATTTATGAATTAATAAATAATTTATTATGTTTATGAATTGATAAATAATTTATTGTTTATGGATGATAAATTAATTATTATATTTTTAAATGATAAATTAATAAATAATAATAAAACTTTCATTTCCATCTCTAAGACAAATTGAGGACTTTTATTATTTAAAACAAAAAGATGACCAACACAAGTGTAAATGTTTAGCAAGTCCATGTAACAAATTAGACCTTTGTTATGTAGTACTTTACAGTTTCACAGCATGGAAGATTTGTCTTCTTGTCAGCCAAAAAAAAAAAAATTCAGTACTTTATTTCTTTTATAAACACAAATTTTCAACTAATCCCTTAATAAGTATTGGTCAGCTAGGTAGTGCAGTAGATATAGTGTCAGGCCTGGGGTCAGGAAGACACATTTTCAAATGTGGCTTCAGACATTTACTGTGTGACCCTGGGCAAGTCACTTAACCCCACTTGCCTCAGTTTGCTCATCTGTAAAAATGATCTGAGGAAGGAAATGGCAAATCATCCCAGTATCTTTGTCAAGAAAACCCTAAATAGGGTCACAAAGAGTTGGACAGGACTGAACAGAAACAACACAATTTTTCAGAGAACAACTATTATATCAGGGTTTAGGGGGAGTGTAGTAATTTTGGTAAAGATAAATCAATCACAAAAGATAAACAGCTTTCAAATCCAGCCTTTGTGATGTTTCTTCTGTTAATAAATAGTGAATAATTGATTAGTATATACTTTCCAGACTTTGTTATGTTTACCTAGTGGGTATATTGCAGGAAAATAAGGTCAGTATAGAAAGTCAGCAAGAGTTTTAGGTTTGATTCTTTGGCTAACAAGATGCCAAGTTTTTATTTCTGTATTTCATTGATTCTGAAGCAAATGTGCTCTAGCTTGCTGCCTAGCCTATAAAATCAAGCAATACCAGTACTTCAATGCCACACACATTTACTGGCAAGAGGACGGACTTCAGAGTCAATAAATCCCAGGTTCAAGTTCCATCTCCAATACATACTGGCTTTTAGCAAGTCAACTTGCCCTCCCAATGTGCCAGGCAGCTCCCTCAGACTGAATTACTAAGAAGGTACCATCCTACAGTGGTAAAGTTTCTTCACAGTACTAATGAGATCACAGGTGTGGTCCCTCTCTGTAACTTTTTGGTGTGCCAGGCACTGTGTTGGGCACAGGAATTAAAAGACAGCCAAGGAGCTTACATACTGTTACTGAAATAAGCAGTGTATACCCCAGAATCATTTTAGGAAGAGAGTATTCGCTGCAGGTGAAAATCAAGGAAGACTTTGTGTCAGCAGTGGCATTTGAATGGATCTTTGAACAGAGGGTGGGCTCCCAGAAATGAATGTGAGGAGAGATTCTGGAAGAGCAGAGGTGACCCACAAGGAGCAGCTGGAGTGGAATGTGAGGGGAGGTCAAGGAGGTCACTTTGACAAGAAGAACCGCTGTGGGAAGGGGGGAGTAAGATAAGAGCAGCTGGAAGAATCAGTTGGATCCAGATTGTAAAGAATTTTAAAGACTAAAATCATCCATCTGAATTTAAGGTGCTTTAAACTAGTAACTTTCAGGATCGCCAAGGTCAGATCGTTACTAGGGAAATAACCCTGAGCTTATTCTAGGGGACACCAGAACTCACCCACCACCACTACTGCCAATCCTAGATAAATATCTCATTGTGATTTGGATACGTCAGTAATTAGCCTACAAATGCTAATTAGAAAAAAAACATTTTGGCCCAAGGAATCTGACCAATTACAATCACCCATTATAATGGAAGAGGAGACACGAATAACAGAAAATGGTAGAAATTTCCAAAGTCATGGAGGACTCTGAATTGTACTCTGAGAAATACATTCAGTCTGTGATGTAATCTCTGATACTTACATAAAAACTGGGACGCACTCTCATTCCGTTCCACATCAGTCCTTTGGATGCATATTTTCTATCCAGTTAGGATGACTTTCTTGCTGTTGCTTACACACAACATTTTCACTCCATGCCTTCTAAGGCTGCCTCTGCCCCACAGAATCCTGGGCTTCCTCCAAAGCTCAGCCCAGTGATACTTCCTGTTTCCTGAATTATCTTTCATTAAAGGAACTAGGGATACGAACTAGACTTAAGTGTAGACTTAAGTGCCTTTCTCAATAGAAGGTAAACCTCTTGAAATCAGAGACTGTTCCATTTTTGCTTTTGTGTCCAGAAAGGCAGCATGGAGTAGTAAATAGAGGGATGGACTCAGAGCCAAGAAGACCTGGGATCAAACCCCACCTCTGACACAAACTGTACTGATACACATGCTGATGTGCATTGTTACAGGGAGTTTCCTCACCTGGGAGCTCCCTAAACCAATGAAAGTAAAAATCCAGTCCCTATACCCTAATGGCTGGTACGTAATAGGTACTCAGTAAGTTCTTATCTGATTGATTGATAGTTCCATGCTTAGCCACAATCTCCTTCAAGTTTTTCTCATTATTCCATGGCCCTACGACTACATTGGGCAGCAGGGAAAAGTCTAATGTATTCTACTTAGCAATATTTAAGAAGTGTTGGAAAGTCTCATGAGGCAGGTTGCTACAGATAGGAATCTTTACCCTTTCCCACAGCCTTCTTGCTGAATAAAATAAAAAAAAAATGACATGTACAGACAAACCCAGTCAGGAATGCTAAGTCTGTTTTTCTGTTGAGATCTTCAAGGTTAGTTGAGTAACTAAGGGTCACATGTGTGTTTATACATGAGTGTCACATGTGTCTTCATCAACCAGTGCTTGAAAATTATGCTATTAAAAACCTGATAGACTTTACTAATATTATCTTAAGTGTTGATAAGACTTATTGAGTAAATGGTATTATTTACATAAATAGTTGTTACTGAGAAGATTTATGGCTTGGGATTGAACAATTTTCCTTCTTACCAGTGATCCTTTAACCCTGAAGCTCCGCTTACTAAGATAGTTGGCATCACAAACTCTGGAGAAAGGTGAACTAATTCTCTTGTTTTTCTTTTTCAGGTAACAAAGCATGAACGTCAGGTTATGAAGCCATTATATGACAGATATCGGCTGGTCAAACAGATCCTGTCACGTGCCAACACCATTCCCAGCATTGTGAGTAAAATACTTAACTAATTTTGGGTATGTAGGTGACTTTTCAGATCCTCATTGCTATCATTTAGCAGCCTAAGAAATTTTTTAAAAATTTCTTTTATTTTCAATTCAGGGCACAAAACAAACATTTCCATAACAGAGTGTGATTTTAAGAAGTGATTGCGTGCAAAACTGCAAATCTACCATGTACAAATTGCTATTCCCTCCAGATATACTACAAAATTATCATGTAAATTTGTACCTGTTTTTATTCCTTCCCCTCCCCCCCGAGATGGCTGACATCAGACACAAATGTGTCATACATATATATATATATGTATATATATATACATATATATATATATATGTATATATATATATACATATATATAAATATATATACATTTATATATATTTACATGTAGATAAATATATTAACCCCTATATGCATATACACACAAATATATGCATATACTCAAACACATATATACATATATACACACAAACACATATGTATGTACATACATATATATGTAAAATCATTCTATACATCTATTTATCAATTATTTCTCTGGCTGCAGATAGCATCTCTATTAATATGTCAGCCTAAGAAATTTCTAGCCAGCTAATTGGAAGAGCGAAGAATTCATTAAAACATCTATGGCTACATATTCCACAAATGGGCAAAACTGATCAAATAAAGCCTATCACTTTCTCCCTTTAAACCTTGTTTTTAAATTTAAATGTAAAAATCGAATTTTTAATCACCACACTAGTTCCTGCTCCTTTGAGCAACGTATTTTGCCCATACATAAAATTCTATTGGTGTCCCTCAAATCTCCACTCTAAACTTTGTTTCTGTTCAGACTTGGGCAGGAACACCAGTGGCACACAGTGCTCCTTCATAACCAGAGTCAAAACTGAACCAGTCAGACCCCCAGACCTCCTCCTCCCTATGAAGGCAGTTTATAATACTACCGTAGCCTCTCTGAAACGTTTATTCAAGGAAAGCATCTATCCTTCTTGGGCTTCAGGGAGATAAAAGTTCCACCTGTTGCAACAAAGGTGGTCACTTTATGTTGTGATTGAAATTCACATACAGTGTTAGGTTGAACTTGTTTATTTTTCTGAACTTCCTTTGCTATTCTTGTGATTACTGTTTGGGGGGACTTCTTTAAATAGAATGGGGAATGGAGAAGCCCAGGAGGCATCAAATCCAGGCACCTTAGATACATTCCAGTAAGATTCCTTCCTATCTAGATACTATAAAATTAAATTAAACAAACAAACAAATAATTGGGTTATATCCTATGATTCTTGTTTTCCTCTAAATAGAAGCTAAAAAGAAGCTAATGTACAAACTAGTGAGTGAAATAAAAGAAAGGGATGGGGGACGGGGAGGAAAGGAAGAAGAGAAAACAATTCACAATATAATTTACTTGTCAATATTTGCCACAGGGTTCCCCTTCCAACAAGAGGAGAAGTCCTTTGCTACAACCAATAATCGAGGGTGAAACAGCTTCCTTCTTCAAGGACATCAAGGTGAAGACATCAAACTGCTAATAACTAGTCTTGGCAAGTCCCTATCCCTCACATTAATGAAAACTATGTTGACATTTGGTCCCCAATATTATTTCTCTGTGATGCCTCCAGAAAATCGCTAACTTCATGAATGTAGTCAACTTTGAATATTTTTTTCTTTTTATTAGCTTATTTCCTTTGCTTCATTTCCATTTTTAAAAACTTTGCCATAAAAAGCTTTTGGTATGCCTCGGTGTTTGATTTCATAATTAACACAAGCTTCTGGAATGAATTTTCTTCCTTCCAAATCTCTCCGACTTCTAACAGTGAGAGGTCTTCTAGCAGCTGAGATCATATTTTTCTACCTGTCCTGGGATTTTTCTCCTGCTCTATATCTTCCTAACTAGATACCTAGAAAAAAAAACACTATTTTTTGCAATACTTTTCATATGTGAAGTTGGTAATTCTGACCTACCTCAGTTCAACATGTGATTTGTGTTCTTCACATGGTTGCAGGGATAGAGTTACAAAAAACTATCTACTTTCTATGGCTAGTCCCCTCTTCATCCAATTGCAAGACTGAATATAGGTGTTCAATCTAGGTCAGGAATGAGGAATCTGCAGCCTCGAGGGCACTTGTGGCCGGCCCTCTAGGTCCTCAAGTGAGGCCTTTTGGCTAAATCTAAACTCCAGAGAACAGATCTCCTTACTAAAAGGATTTGTTCTATAAAACTTGAATTCAGTCAAAAGGCTGCCCCAGAGGATCTAACAAGCCACATGTGGCCTTGAGGCCGCAGGTTCTCCACCCCTGGTCTGGGGTTAATCAGAGTTTTTGTTTTTCTATTTACTTATAACTGACCCATAAAGAGATCAGTTCCACTTACCCTGACTTTGTTATATCATATTCCAAAATGAAACTCAAAATTTAACACCCTTGATCTTTGATAGCAACTCTTGAAAAAGGCATGTGACTGATCAAGACATTGGGGAGGTTTCAGATTCAGACATTGTATCTTTTGCAAAGATAATGTGAAACTGAATATAGTTGTATCTGATCAAGTTATTTGTTGACTAATTCAAATACCGTATTTTTTTCCTGTGCATTTGAACACTTGTATATGAATATTAGAGCGTTCTTCTGCTGTCTGTGCAGGATAGAGCTGTTACTACATAAGAACACTCACTCTCCATAATGTTCAGAATTTGATAGTACTTGCCCTACCACATGAACCATGAACATACTTCCAGTTTGTCATTAGAAAGAAGCCTTTAAAAATTCTTACCCTGTAGTTGAAATCATATTCTTATCCTCTTCCAGTCAGTTTTATGTAAGGGAATTCATTCCATATATTTATGTTAATGTTACATTAAATGTATCACATTAAATGTTTTATCAGCCGATATCCATAGGTCCATAGGTTTGAGAACCACGCTTCCTTCTAAATCAAGTGTTGGTCTTATGGGCCCACTGTCTCTGGAACCAGAGTAAATATAATTGGGAAATGTTTGACAAAATAAATAAAAATTACAATGTAACCTAGATAACGTTTTCTAAGCCAGCATGCATCGGCAAGGATCTGTTCTTTTTTTGAGTTGACACCCCTAATCTAAATTATTGACAAAAATGTTGGATAAGACAGGACCTACCAAGAAAGAGGCAGGTGATACCAGCATAGGGGGTGCTAGTAACCTGCTAGTCGTGTTAGGCATACAACCAACTATGAATCCACCATAGTGTGGATCTAGGCCACATTTTTCTGTCTTATTGAAATAACTGACATTATATAGTACTTTGAAGTTTACAAAGTGTTTTATATTTATTGACTTATTTGAATCTCATGATAACACTATAAATAATATCTCTGTTTTACAAATGACTAAATTCAGGGTTTTTATGATTTGCCTGTGATCACACAGAAGTCAGGTTTTACTGACTTGAAAACTAGCACTTTATCACAAGGATATCTCAAGAGACATTGCCAGATGCCTTGATAAAATACAGACTCTCCTGGTCTATTAACAATATTCAAAAAATGCAAGTGAAATTAGTTTGGCATAAATTTCTGTTAACAAGCCCAGATAGGCATCGAGTACAGAATGATTACAGTGGTCCTGAGGCATTTATCAGTTCCTGAATTCTTTTATGGTTTCCAATACCTATCTTTTGGAAAATTGGGATGCTTCCTGTCTCCAATCTTCTGCTGATTTTTGTCTGGTTGGTAATTACGGTGCTTGGTCATCATGACACGTACTTTTAATACTTTGGGAAGTAAATGTGTTGAAATCTGAAGACTTGCCTTCATTTGTAAAGGCTAGGTGGTCCTGCATTATTATGTCTTTTTCTCTTTCTTGAGTTTCTCTTTGCCCTTTGAAAGCATTCTTTGAACTGGAAAGGGTCAATAATTCTTGAGAGAGAAGCTTTTACCGACTCTGCTTTCTCTTTCTTACCTGTTGGTATTATGCAGTCTGCCTCAGATGGTTGGAGGCCTGTTCCCTTTATCTTCCACTTTTAAGAGGCCTTTTTTGTTTTCCTTCCTTAGCAATTGTTTGCTAGTTGGAGGTTTTCTTCACTTTCACTTTCTCGGCACTATTTTTATACCATCATCCTTGGGCATGTGCAAGTCCTTGCTTCTGAGGTCCTTCTTTTTACATATTTCTTATAAATGTGAGTTCGTCAGAGATTTACCCTTGGCATTTTTTGATTTCTTCCAATGCTTCCCCTTTTTTCCTCAGTGATTGTGCCATCAGAGTTCCGTGACCTCTTGAACTATATCTTTTTTCTCTACCCATAGGGAATTATACCTATTTTTATTACAACCTTCTTGAAATCTGCTTATCTTAAAGTCTGAAATATGTATGACTATGCCCAATGTTCTCCTACTTGGCTATTATGAAATCTCACAAAATATCACTCTGTCAGTATTCCCAGCACTTCCACATGGCCAACTAATTCTGACTTGTCCTTCTGAATAAAGTGCAAAGTAACAGCAGGGTGGCTCAGTGGATAAACATTGAACCTAAAGTCGAAAGACCTAGAGTTTAAATCTCACCTCAGACACTTATTAGCTGCATGATACTGAACAAGTCACTTAATTTCTGCCTGCCTCAGTTTCCTCAACTGTAACATGGTGATAATAGGACCTAATCCCTAGGTGGTCATGAAGACAAAGTGAAATGTGTGATGATGAGAATAACCAGATTAAGAAAAGGACTGATGTGTATCTCTCTAGGAGGAAGAGGATGGCTCAGAAGATGATAGCAACACAAAGCCAGATTTCACCATCCCCATCGAAACTGACTTCTGCTTTCTGGATCAACTTGAAGATAATGCCGAACATTTTGTTTCCCCTTTGGATGATAAATTACCTCCAAAAGGCAGTCAGGATATGAGACTCTCCAACCTTCATGCTGCATCTATGTATGTCACACTTCTTAATGCTTTTTATTTTCATAAATTCTACTTTTTTCTGCCTTCTTATTAAGATAAATGTACAGACTAAAATAATAGGACTTATTTAGGAAATTTATGGAACAGTGGCTCTCCAGTCAAAGACGTTAATTGTGTGATTTCCCTAGGCCTCAGTTTTCTAAAGAGGAAGTTAGACTGCATGGCTCCAGAGGGGCCTTACAGCTTTCTATGTATGGTCCCCTGACAGGTGCGGAATTAAGAGTAAGGGTTTTGGGTTTTTTTATTATTCTTTAGTTTGGAGAACTTCCTGACATGTCTTATTAGTTCCTGCATCAACAAGAAAAAGATGTTTATAAATGGCTCCACATGAAATCTGCACTTGACATTTTGATACATCTCAAGTACAAATCCTCTCAAAATATGGCAGAGGTCAACATGGAACTTCATAAGCCCTAAGGACCCTTAAAATAGCAGAAGTCTGCCATGATATCCGCTCCTGCTGACCCCAAAGTTTTATTTTCATACTACTCCAAAACTATCCCCATTGGTTTTCATTTTTGCTGTTTTGCTATGGGGTTTTTTGTTTCATTTTGATTTTCTTTCATTTTTTAACCTCCTTAGACATGAGCTCTTAGAACAACTTCAAGAAGTGAAAGAAGAAAAGAAAAGAATTCGAAAAAAACTTCGTGACTTTGAGGATAATTTTTTCAGACAAAACTCAAGGTACTACATTTTCCCCTTTCTTTCTAATCCATGTTATGCCCATCTGGAGCTTCATTGTGTTACTTTCCTTGAGTGTATCTTTCAGGACCCGTCATTCTCCGTAGCCAAGCCTTTGCCCTTTCACTAAATGATCTCCTGGGAAATTAGGGTCCAAGAAAGAAGTAAAGTATCCCATGTTCTTCTTTAGGTAGAAGAGTAACTAGAGTTGAAATGACTTTTTGGAAACTGAAATTGAGGGTGGTGGAGGAAGGTGAGAAATAGAAAGTAGCCCCGTAAAAATTGTATTTAATCAATATAAAATAATCTGAGTTCATTTTAGAACAAAAATGATCATGAGGTCCTAGTGTCGCAGGCCTAGAGCTGGGAGGTACCACAGAGGTCACTCCTTTTACAGATGCGGAAACCAAAGCTCAGGGAGTTTAAATAACTTTCACAAGGTCACCCTGGTACTAAGTATCAGATGAGTTTTGAACCTCTGACTCCAGAGCCAGACTCTTTCCACGTTACTGTATTATCTCAGATGACCCCATAATAATGACATGTGCATTTTTAGAGTCCACACACGAGGCCCAGGTCATGCATCTTATAGTCCAAGTAAAGAACTTATCTACGATGAGAAGAAAGAGAACTTTGTTCTCTTTTGTTGACAGGCATTATTCCACTTTGTCCTTGTGCAATTTCTATGATACATTTTAAAAGTAGATTTCATTTGTCATTCTTATGTGCTTAAGGTCATATAATCAGTCAAAGGCAAAACTGAGTAAGGTACCTGGACCTCTTTTTTCTTTCCAGTTAAGTTTCAGCCATTAAAATACATTGTTCATTCACCAAGCTAAACTTCATAATCACCCTAAATGCAGAGATTTAAAAACCTCTCCTTTTATAAGAGATGAAAAGTTTGGAGAGACATTTTTGAAAATATTCCCATAGAATGTTAGAGATAGATGAGACCTTGGAGATCATCCAATCCAACACTCTCATTTTTACAGATGAGAAACCTGAGGTCTAAGGAAAATAGAAAGTGGAAATTATGATAATAAAGATGTATGTTTAATTAATTAAAATAGTTGAAATTGTCTTAGAATAAGTATGTTCATTTTTGCTTTTAATTTTAAAACCATATTATGTTTTTTTTAAATACACAATTTTAAGGTTCATAGTCTATACCATATTATATTTTTAAAAAATATACATTTTTACAGTTCATATTCTGTATATAATTTAATGTTCAAGGGAAGAACTTAATCTAGGTAAAATGTAAACAAATATAGCAGCAAGCATCCTGACATATTTCGGAGGGCCTGCTGGCACATATTCTTAGGTGTGCTTTTCTTAAAGGAAAGCAACTTTTGAGGGGTCTTTAATCACATATACCAACAGAGGAAACGCAAGCAGAGAAGTAAAGACCGACAGGGCTTGTAACTTTCTGACCATAAGCAATACATGCATCACAGAACAACAGTCAGATCCAACTGTCTGACCATTACATACGTACCTAGTTACCAGAGAGAGATACACCAGTATCTGGGTTTTCAAAGGCAAGGAGGTGCTCCTTAATGGTTACCCAAAATCTCATCTGGCACACAGAACCTCACCTTAGAGTATATATACACTTTTCAGAGCTAGAGGGCATTAGGACCTTCATGACCTGGTGCCTCATTAATTAACAAAAGGTGTGGACCTTTCTCCTCAAGCTTCCCTTAATGGTCTTCACCTGGGGCCTATTAATGGGAGGGAAGATCTTTAACTCTGATTACAACTGATTACAACTAAGTATCCAAGTGTTCTCTTTGTAAACTAATCAAAATCTCTTTGGTGACTTGGGTTAACTTCAAACGTTCCTAGTTTGCATTAATTATTGGCAAGAAATGTAAAAAAAAAAAAAAATACAATCCCTCTGTAGTATTTTATAAGGGGAAGAAACTAATATCATTTCCTCATTGTATTTCTACCAGAAATGTCCAGAAGGAAGACCGCACTCCAATGACTGAAGAGTACACTGAATACAGACATGTGAAGGCCAAAATAAGGCTTTTGGAAGTGCTCATCAGCAAGAGAGATATTGATTTAAAGATCATGTAAGAAATCCCTTCAGAAAAAACTCCAGAAAAGACTGGATTGAGTTATTGAAGCATCCTTCAGTCAGCAACTCTCTATGAAACTAAGAAATCCAGTCATGTTCAGTACAAAGGACAGCTCCGATCAGACAGGCTTTTTGGTCTGAGCTCTAATCATTCACTTACGTATTGTCTACTGAAAAAGAAACCTTTGTTTAGGAATGTTGTATCCGAGTCAACATTTATGCACATACACATACATTTCACTGTGGTGCAGACTTTACTAATATAAGCTGTTTCATCATTAAGTTTAGATACACTAATCCTACACATGACCCACAGTTATTTAACATTCTGAGAAACACAAAGAACTGTTCCATTTAACTGGATAAAAATAATCTCAGGACTTTGATTCACTTACAGTCTGCATGCTGTGGAGTCTCGTGTTCCCTTTGGACCCAGTTCAGTTAAGTGTTTCTGTGAATTAGCCCGATATGCTGCCTTGCCTTTCATTGTGACATTTTAAATAGCACTATGCCATCCACAATCCTTGTTCATGGCTTGGCTTTTACTTCAGCACAGGTTGATGGCAGCTGAGACCAGAATGGCAAATATTCTCTTGATTAGTAATTTTATTTCATATTTCTTCAACTGAGCAATAGATTTCATACTTTGGCTATGACTGGGCAGCAAACAGCAGCCCAGGTAAGATGATAAGAAGATAGCAGAGGCAGTAACAGTAGTTGTACTGGCTTCAAATAACTGGCGTGTTACTTGAAAAGTGATTTCTCTTTCTGTGATAGATTAAAAAACTTAAAAGTCCTCATTTAACATTGTCTCAGACTACCCATATGCCTATAGCAACTACAGTTTATGTCTGATCTTTTCTTTTGATTAAAAAACAAGAGACAAACATACTGGATTTTTATTTTCAGTGACTGGGTAGGGTACAGGAGGTAGGCCCTGTTCTAGTTTTCCTAAGTTAAAGGCAACTGTGGGCTGATAACAGGAAACCAGGAACTGAAGAATAAATTATTTTTTCAAAGGTGATCTCCAAGGCAGAATATTGTTAACACCATTTTCAGTGAAAAGATGTAAGTAGAAAACAGTCTAATGCTGATTCATTTTATTTGCTGGTTTTTATCATTATTGGAGAATGTTCGATAAAGCCATATGCATTGGCTGACTTGTTAGGACCAGGCAATTAGAAGACTTCAATTCATCCACTTCAAAAGTTGAAATTTTAAGTGTAACAATTCACCCTGTGATTTATCAACTTTTCTACTTATCCTTTATATCAACAAAGATCTCTTTATGGTTCATCCACCTTCCAAATTTGGAAAAACTGGAATAGCTTCCTGACGATTAAAGTTTTTTTCATCTGAAGAGGGAACTTGATGGATGAACATTCCTGTCTCTTTTGAAGGGCTGACCTTTGAATTGACACAACGATTCTTAAAGCTAATTGATCCACAGTGTCAGAGGTGGGTTTCTGATGTTAACTTTGCCAAACTGCTTTCAATCTATGGCACTATATAACCTCAAAGTGGCTTTTCTCCATTTCTGTCAGTCAGTTGAAGACTTACTGAAAGATGGAGAGGGTGTTAAAGGAGTGAAGGAGCCCTTTTTTAATGAATGTAAGCATAACCTCAGTGCTAGTAATTTCCCCATTTTAATTCCTTATACAATGACAGTGCATAGCCAAAAGGTTAATTGTGCATTTCTAAATTTAAAAATGAGACTAGACATAGATAATGATACTGGATGCTTTGATTCCCTGTTTATATGACAGATTGTTATAACTCCAAAGAGTTACAGCTTAAAAGATATAATGTATTTTAATGATAGTTTCTATTTTTGAAATTGACTGTGATTAATAATGAATTCTACATAATCAAAAATTGTATTTTTAAAGAAAAAAATTTCACCTCTCTAAAAAAACTTTAAATATGAGGGAACATTGATTAGAATATATTACTATTTAACTTACTATACCTGAGAATATCTTTGATGAAAACCTACAGAAAAAAATCTTATATAACTAAATTATAAAACTCAAAACCCTAAATGGTGAGAAAATTAATGTTGCTCACATAAACAACATTATAAATTAACAAATTTTATTTGGTTATTAAGTAGACCAAAAAATTAGTAAAATAAATTCTCATTTTCAGTTCTAATTTCCACTTTAATTTGTAGTCATTCAAATACTTAAGTTTACAGAGCCCAACTTTTAAAAATTGTTTTAAAAATAGCTCAAAACTTATTTGTGGACATGTTACATGCTGTACTGGTATGTAAATAAAATAGTTATGAGACAAACTTGTTTCTATTGCAACATAGTTTGCAAACAGTTGTATCATGACACAAGAGTTATTTTATTTGACTCTGCATGAACAAGAACAGTGTGGGGTAAGTTATTTTTTCTTTTACTCTTTTGGAAATGTGCATGTTTATTACTAAATGCCAACATAATAAAAATCTTCAAGATGAATAATAATTTAAAAAATGATGATTGATTATGAGAATTCAAGATGGCAAAAGTTTATAATTTTCACACGAAGCAAATATATGCAATATTTTAATAAGGGCTGTTTCAGAATACATCAAGAAATAAGAAAACATTCTTCTGTCTGTAAGGAGAAAGCCTGCCATCTTGATACACATTTGTTAGCTTTAAGTTCAAAGAACATTTGCACAGAAGAATGCTAACTCAGACCAAACTTGAAAAACAAAATAAAAAAGATTTGCTTGTTTGTCTTTGAAACATAGTGTCAAGAACAAATTATGTGAGACTGTAGTTTACTTCTGGATGTTTGCTTTAATTGACAAGAGGGAAAGGTCATTGTAGTTACAGCTTAGACATGGCCTGATCTGTAATCTCCATTTAAAGAATGGGAGTGATTGATGGGGGTGGGAAAACTGTCCAGATAGAAAATATGTGTGTCCTTAAGAGGAGGACCCATGTATGGCTGGTACAAGTTGGGCATTTTGCTTAGGTATCTCAACATTTACCATGGAATGTGAGATTAGACCTTTGAGGGTTTCAAAGTTTTCTAATGAGAATAAGCATGCTGTGCTTTCTATGTGCCTTGCTAAATTATATTACAAAAGGAAAATTTAAATTCATATCTCAGGGGATTTCTGTATGATTGCATATCCAATGCCTATTTTATAAATAAAAGTACCCATAGATTACTACAAATATATAAGAATATGAGGAGAGAATGAGAATGTTGTCATCATTGTTAAGTTTTGGATACAGTGCAATTAGATGGAATGCTTTTAATAGTGAAGATGCCATTAGATGGAATGCGTTTAATATTGGAGATGCCATTCTTCTTACATAAATATCATTGTATTGACTTGCTGACTTGGAAGCTAAGCTAGGCTTAGGCTATTTATTATATCATCAACTTAAGTAAACTACTTCAGAATTATTTCCAAAAGTACCTCCGTATGTTTATTTTAATAAAATGTCAATCTGATAAAAATCTGTTCTTCAGTCAAAATCATATTTTTTATGACAGTAAAGCTTCCTTTTCCTTATATACTGCATCTTGGTTCTGTCATTTGGTCTAAAGAACAAGAGTATTTTCTAGATGCTTTAAAACAAAGAAAGAAAGAAAAAACCAAGGCTCCCTATTACCACAATGTCCAGTCATCAAGCTCAAAGGAAAAGAGATAGACAAATAACTCTACCTTGTTGCAAAATAGTTTTATATAAAACCTTGAGTTTTATATAACCTTGAGGTTGTCGGAGAATGCTTCCCCTGATTTGTTTTTTAAAGCCCTGTTTTTTTCTCTAGACTTCAAATTACATGTTTTTAATAACTAAGGTTTGGACAAAAAGCTTGCTGGAAGAGAGAACTTTATTATTCTCTGCAATCCCAAGTTTCTTCTAATGGTAGCTTTTAAAGGGACTGCTGAAGTAATCCACACAACATGTATGGCTTAGGATCTATGACCCTGAGCTTTGAAAGTCTTGGACAGGCTTGTGCACTTCCAGAGTGCTCATTGCGCCTCTGTGGTCATCTGCATGTACACAGAAGACACTTTATAAAGATGGTCTATGGGAACTAACAGAGATCAAGCTAATCTATTTATAAAGCATGAGTGTAAAATACAAAAATATATGTATGTATATGTGTGTGCATTATATGTACATATACATATATATGTTCTTTTTTTTGTATGGAGATGTTGGTGATATATACAGATATTTATGTTTCTCCCAAGAATTCAGAGGTCACTTACTCCTAGATGCACAGATTTGTAAAATTAATTTGACAGACTTAATTCTCTATCTGAAAACAATCTAACGTGATCATACAAAGAATGACCTGAACAAAAGATAAAATTTTAGGAAATATTGCCCCAGAACTGTTTATATGACATGTAAAATTTGAAATTACCATGTGTACTTTTAAAATGTAAACTGAATGAAAGATGTGTACATTTTTGTACATGATTGTATTTTGTACAAAATTAAAGAGAATATTTTTACCTCTGTGAGCATCTGGAAATTGGATAGTATCAAGGATATTTGAGGAAAGCATGCTATTTCCCCATACCTAGGAGCCACAAATTGTGGCTTAGACCTGAGTTCTATGTAAATATTTGCATAATCATTTGAATAGAATATAAGATCATTGAAAGCAAGAACTATTTTTTATTCTGTATCTTTATTCCCAGGGATTCAGAGATGTCTCACACAGAGCAGGTACTAAATGCCACTGCTTACTTTTATAGCTCTCTGAAAAGTCTAATGAAAATTGACTTCTTATACTTGGTTTTTAGTGATACACAGAGGAGCAGCATTACTTAGAGGACAGTGCTTTTATTCCAGGTTCCCTTCCCTGTGGACTGTTCTCCCTTCTCCTTTTAGGAGTAGGTGACAAGAGGGGGAGAAATAAAACTGTTAGTCTCCAAATTTTGGAGTTGGATTACATGATAGGGGAAAACATTTTTACTCTGCAAGAGAGAAATTTCCTTCCTTTAAGTCATGCCTTTGTTAATGCCATTGTTCTGGTGAATCTGAGACAACCCAAATACAACTAGTTCCAGAACAAAACAATCAAAATGATTCCTCTTCCTCCTCCTTCTCTCTCTCTCTCTCCTTCTCTTTCATTTGAAAATAGAGAACTTTTGAAAAATTTCTATTCTATGCAGACCACATAGTGAATTTGTGGAATTGCACATTGTCGCGTTATTAACTTTAATGAAATAATTAATTGCTTCTATGATTTGTTCTTTGACCTACTTATTCTTTAGAATTAGATTATTTACTATCCAGTTAATTTTTAATCTATGATTCAAAGGTCCTTTACTGAATATAATTTTTATTGCATTATGGTCTGAAAAGTATGCAATCTGTATTTGTTTCTGAGGTTTTTATGCCCTGAGACATGACCTTTTTTGTGAAGGTGCCATGTATAGCTAAGAAAAGGTGCAGTTCTATTTCCATGATCCATCATGTCTAACTTTTCTAAAACACTTTTCACGTTCTTAACTTCTTTCTTACTTTATGGTTAGATTTATCTAGGTCTGGTAGGAGTAATTAAGGTCCCTCACTATTGTAGTCTTACTGGTTATTTCCCTTGTAATTCCCTTAACTTTTCCTTTAAGAATTTGGTTACTATGCCATTTGGTGCATATATGTTCAGTATTGATATTCATTTATCAAAATGTAGTTTCCCTAATTATCTATTTTAATTAAGTCCATTTTTGCTTTTGTCTGAAATCACAATTGCTACCCATCCCTTTTTTACTTCAGTTGAATCATAATAGATTCTTCTCCGGACTCTTATTTTAACTTGTATTCCTGTTTCAAGTGTATTTCTTGCAAAGAACATATTGCTGGTATTGGTTTCTAATCCCTTCTGCTATCCTCCATTTTGTGGGTGAGTTTATCCCATTCATACCACAGAGAGGGTACTGAAGGCTTGTAAGTTCTCAGCCTGAGCTGTCTCTGAAATCTTGGAAATAATATAATACTCAATATCCCCAAGAAAGCAACTGAAGTACAAAAACCTCTGTCATAAAAAGACAAAAACTCATGCTAGAACTTCTCTCCAGAGATGGGCAGAGTCCAAAGTCAGGAAGTATAGGAAGGAAAAAAGAAAGGAAAGGAGGAAGAAGAAAGGAAGGAAAGAAGAGGAAGATCCCTCCATAGAAGGTTATTATAGTACCAGGGACACTCCAGATACAAACTCAGAAGAAGAAAATGACTTCAAAACATCTACAAGAAAAGATTAGAAGAAAAACAAAAGGAGTGGGGGGGAAGGTAGAATCAAGATGGCAAAGGTCATGCTGCAACCCAGCTGAATTGTCCTAACATTCCCCTCCAAACAACTTTAAAATAAAGCCTCAAATCAAATACTGGAGTGGCAGAGCCAACAAAAATTGAGTGTGAGATAGTTTTCCAGTCTAAGACAACTTAGGACATTGGCAGGAGAGGTCTGTGACATGAGTGTGGAGCCTGTCCAGAGCACAAGTACGTGGCAACAGAAGTAGCAACAGAAGTTTTGGGTGCTCTCAGCCCACAAATGGTAAGGGGATCAGAAAGATGGATGCACTGGGAGAAGGGAGAAACAGGATGATTAAATTTTTTTCTTACATAAAAGAGGCATGTAAGGAAGAGTTTTTATAACAGAAGGGAGGAGGGAGCAATTCTTGAACTTCATTTTCATCAGAACTGATTCAAAGAGAGGAGAATATTATTATAATAAACAGTTGGATATAGAAATCTATTTGACTTAATAGGAAAACAGGAGGGGAAGAGCATAGAACAAATAGGTGGGGTGGGGAAATGATAAAAGGGAGGGTGGGTTAAAAAAGGCAGTTGTCAGAAGCAAAACAGATTTTTTGAGGAGTGACAAGATAGAAAGAATAAAAATAAGAAAATAGGATAGAGGGAAATAGTCATGACTGTGCCTGTGAGTGGGATGAGCTCACATAAAATAGAAGTGGATAGCAGAGTGAATTAGAAACTAGAATCCAACATGTTGTTTACAAGAGACACACTTGAAATAAACACAGGGTTAAAATAAAAAGCTGGAGCAGAATTTATTACACTTTAGCTGAAGTAAAAAACAAACCAAGAATGGTAATTATGATCTTAGGAAAAACAAAAGGAAAATAGACCTAATTAAAAGATAACCAGGAAAACTATGTTTCGTTAAATGATACCATAGACAATGAAGTCATATTTTGCAATTTTTTTGATGGCTTCATTTCTCAAAGATATAGGGAAGTGAGTCAAATTTATCAGAATAAGAGCCATTTCCCAATTGATAAGTGGTCAAAGGCTATGAACAGGAAACTTTCAGAAGAACATGTCAAAGCTATCTATAGTGATATGAAAAAAATGCTCTACATCGTTATTGATTAAAGAAATGCAAATGAATTCATCTCTAGGGTATTTGCTCACACCTATCAGAAATGACAAATGCTGGAGGGGATGAGGGAAAAGAGATACTTTAATAAACTGTTGGTGGAGTTAGGAACTAGTCCACTCACTCTGGAGAACAATTTGGAAGTATCCCCAAAGGGCATACCCTTTGATCCGACTAATTGGATCCACTACTAAACCTATACCCCAAAGAGATAAAAGAAAAATATTTATAGCCATTCATTTTGTGGTGGTAAAGAACTGAAAATTGGGGGGAGTGTTTATCATTTGAGGAACGCTTGAACAAGTTGTGGCATAAGTTTGGGATGGAGTACTATATTGTGCTATAAAAAATTACACAGGCGAGGTTGTTTCAGAAAAATATTGCAAGACCTGTATGAATTGATGCTAAGTGAAGTCAGACAAACCAGGAGATCGTTGTACACGGTAACAGCAATATCATAATAATGAAAGACTTGGTTACTCCAATCAATACAATGATTCAAGACAATTCTAAGGACTCATGATGAAAAACTGATACAATTCCAGAGAGAGAAGTGGTGAGCTCTCAGTGCTAATTGAAGCATATTTTTTCTCATTTTTTGGTGAGATGGCAAATATGGAAATGTGCTTTGCATAATTTCATATGTATAAGTGATATCATTTTCTTTGCCTTCTCAGTGGAAAGAGGAGGAATGGGAGGAAAGGAGAGAATTTGGAAGTTAGAATTTAGAAGAAAAAAAGGTTTAAATCAAATAATAAATTAGTTTTATTTTTAGAGAAAGAAGGAAGAGAGGAAGGAAGAAAAAGAAAGAAAACTTACCTTGTGCACAAATTCAACCAGGATTCTGGTTAAGATGAAGCAAGACCCTGTAGACAAGGTGTCAGTATATTCTGTTCACAATTGCATCTTCACTGTTCTCTCTACCAGATTTCTGCCTTCACCTCTTTCCTCTTGTGTATATTTAGAAAGAATTCTTTTACTGGTCTCTCTACTGTCACTCTATTGGTACAGCTGTCTTTAGCAACTGCACTTACTCATTCCTGCATTTCTCTCGTTTAGGGTGTTCCAGAAGCAAATCATCTCTTCAGTTCTAATTTTTCCTCTAAAAATGTGTCAAACACCTCCTTTTGATTCCATGGCTAAGCTTAGATTGCAAAACAGGTCACTCAATTGTAGACTGAGCTCCATTGCTCTTCAGAACACATTACTATTCCCTCCTACATTTTCTGGTGGGTTCAGGATAGTCTTATGTTATTTGAATTTCCTTTCCTTTGTATTTGAATTTCTTTTGAACCCTTACAGAACTCATTTATGATTTTTTTTAAGAATCATTAAGTTTAACCATCCTTCAATCTCAGAGTTTGCAGTCTTGTTTGTTTGTTTTCCTGGATTTGTGTATTCTTTCAACTGTGTTTCACCTTCCAAGTTCAAAGTTCTGAGCAGTTCTTCTGAATTACTTCCTGAATTATTGTATCAAGGACTTTTTTGTCCCATTCTTCTGGAAGACCTATGATCCTTGAGCTTTTGCTATGCATCCTATCTTTGAGATCGGTAGGTAATGCTTGTATAGTGAGCATATTTTTTAAAAAAGTTATTTGTATAGTGAGCATATTTTTTTAAAAAGTTATTGTTTTTTGCTTCTTTTTTCTAGATAGTCCTCTTCTATGTATTTGCATTTAAAATCTATTATTCTTTCTTCTGTTTCTTTGGTAAGACTTGCCATTACAGATGCCAGTTTTTCTATTCTTATTATTTTAGCTCTTCAGGCAATAAATTCTGTTTTCATAGTTCCCATTTCTCTTTTGAACCATTCACATTCCATAACGTCCTCTGTCTCAGTGAATATTGGATTATTTTCCTTTATTTTTCAGTATTTATTCATAGATATAGATACCTGAACTCATTTACTAGATGTGGAGACCAAATTTCCTTCTTTTGTTGATGTTTTCTGTTTGTTTTATCTGTTTTTATTCAAGGTTGAGTTTTTTTCTTCCTGAGTTCTTTGTTAATTTCAGTAACTTTTCCCTCTCATTTTCCCCTATTCACTGATTCTCTCCCCTCTCAAAATGTCTGAGCCTCCTCTCACACTGGGGAATTCAAAATTAATCAACCTAGGTTATTGCCCCAACTAACTTCTGAGTAATCAAAAATGGCCCCAGCTCAATGCTATATACTCTTTCCCTCAGGTTCAGTGGAGTGCTGCATAGCCCCTGCCCCCACCCCTCCACACCATATCCTGCCCTGGCATCCTGTCCCACTCCCTGATTTCTGTGGCCTGGCACTAATGCTATAGGGTTGTCCACCCTGGCACTGCTGGTTCGGAGATTTGCAGTGCTGGTACTGTGGGGTTGCATACCTCCCCAGAGGCTTTTGCTCTTGATTAGCTATAGTGGCACCGACTGTCTGTCATGACCCAGGCAAACTTCCATGACTTGGAGCTGGTATTGTAACAGAATTGGAAATAGGGAGGGGTATGGGATGTGGAAGTGAGTGTTTGTATAAGACCAAACCCATGTGTCAAGTCCTTGCATCTGCTAGTACAGCCCCCTGCCAGGGTGCCAAAAGAACTCAGGGTGATGGAGTGTTAAGTTCCTGGGTTTGAATTGTTTATTTTTAACCTTCTTTAGGATTCTGTATGTCTTAGACCATGGAGAGAATTGAAGTTACTTTATCCTGAGAGCATAAACTTCTGTTTTAGAGATGTTTGAGAGATCATGGGAATTAGAGAAAATGTCCTCCATCTTATAAAGAAAATTTTGAGAGAATTAGGAAGTTTGATCAATACAATGACCATAATTACAGGCCATCAGTCAACCCCCTTTTAACTCTGTTAGTGGAAGACAATGTTAAATTTTACTCTGTTCTTTGCTACTCCTGAGCTCCATCTCTTGTTTGGTGCAGGAATCTACCATTGTCCAGGAAGTGATCCTCTTCTCTCTAGGAATTCTTTTGCTCATCTGCCATTACTGCTCTACTATTGCCATCTCTGTGACTCTGAGGGCAAAGAGGAAGGGACTGTATGTAGGAGTAGCTTTCCCCACCTTTGTGGGAACCAAAGCCCATTCTCTCTGTTTGCTCTGGTCTCCCTCTATTCCATATTTGATTATTTCCTTTTAAAGGTCAAATCCAAGGGGAAATGTTCAGCTCTGTTCCAGCTATGATTCAATCAATCATCCTCAATGTGGTGTCAATAGGCTAGTAATCATCCAGGATGAAGCTACTTGTTCAGCCCCTATCAAGATGGTGTCATCATAATCCCAAATGCATTAGTGTAGATATTTATATAGGCAGTATAAGAAGTAGATTTAATGTAGGTCATAATTCCAAATTTTAAAAAAATTCCTAATACAAAATCTATTAAAACCCACTCAGACTTTTATCCCCAGTAAAACAAGTGGTCAAATTAAAACTTTCCCCAGCATTCCTCACCACTGACTCCACCACCAAAAAGGCCTTCTTTTAAGGTTCCAAGGGGGTAAGGTTGAAACTTGTGCAATAGAACTCTAGAGCAGTCCTCTTGATCCTGCCTCCTTAATGGGTATGAAAAGATGCTTTTTGCATCAAGTAGTGGCTGGAGCCTCCATCTCAAGAGTAAGGATGACAGGTTCAAGTCATACCTCTGACATATGCTGACTCTGTGACCCTGGCATCTCAAAGACTAAAAGGATGACCTGAATTGGTAGAGAACATTTTCTCTCTTAATAGATCCTTATAACAAAATCATATATCCAGGCTCTGACCTTATCTTTAAAGGAACATCTCTTAGGATGTCCTAAGCCTCTTGACTCTTATGGTCAACTGAAAGTAGATTCTTTCTGATTATGGGCAATCTGGAAACCTTTGAGATAGTAGACAATGAAGTTTATCCCTTTATCCCATTGCAGACTTGTTTCTAGGCATTTTTGATCCCTTAGAATGGCCTAACACTGTCACAATGGGCTTGTGACAAAGGAAATACTTGCTCCAACCTTTGAATGGACCTGCTATCCATAGCCGAAAAGACATATTGTGAGCAGCATTGTTTCCTTCTTCCTAGGCTCACTTTCTTAGTCAATTATGGCATTGATCATGGACCTCAAAATTTTTTAGCAACCCTTGAAATGCCTGTAGGTGATTGATCTCACCTCTAAGATCAAATATCCGCTTTGTTTTGCATTTAAAACCTTTCACGATCTGACTCCAACCTATCTTTCCAGCCTAAGCCATTCAGAGGAAATGTCTTTCTTTGTCTTGAATTTTGTTGTTCAGTCATTTCAATCATGTTCGACATTCTGTGACCCCATTAGGGGTTTTCTTAGCAAAGATACTGGAGTGGTTTGTTATTCCTTCTCCCATCATCCCCAGATGAGGAAACTGAGGCACACAGGATTAAGTGATTCTCCTACGACCACACAGCTAATAAGTGTATGAGATCAGACTTGAACTCAGGAAAAGATGAATCTTCTTCCTGACTCCAGATCCAGCATTCTATGCACTGTGGCACCACCTAGCTACCCAATGTATTCTAATGTTAATGTTTCCTTATACCTTCTTTAAATCCTATTAAACTTTCTAAATGGAAAAGGATGGAAGAGGTTGTGAAAGAAGAAGGAATAAAGAATTAGATTGAACATTTGTTGTTTCAACTATGAGTCAAGGCCAAGAGAAGGCCCGAGTCCAAATTACTTAGCAAGCATCTGCCAATTCAACTCAGAAGTGTATCTCTGTAGCTTATTAGTACAGTGTGAACTGATCAAAAAGGCTTACAAACGTTTTCTATTCCGAACTTGCCAAACTGGGTAGGCATTTGAAAAGAGGTGAAAGAAACCTGATATGTGCTTTTTATTGATATATTTTGATTTTATATCAGGTTAATTTCTCTCTTTCATCTCTTCTCAAATGAACCATTCCTTTTGCCAAAGAGAGAAAAAAAACAACAGTCCAGAAAATCCACCATATCTGACAGTACATGCAATGTTCCATACCTACAGAGCTCCTTATCTGTGTAGAGGGGACATTTATCACTTCTTCTATGGCTGTCTTCACACAGCAAAATCTATCCACACTTCATGGCAGATCTACAGGGATCTCAGGCCCACCATATATGAAGAGTAGAGAACATCTTCATCTAACCTTCAAAATTTCTTGCTTTTTTCCCCTTAGATTCCCAAATGCCTATTTTTCATCTTTCAATGTTTTCTTTAGTTTCATGGATAAATGGAAGAAACAGACCAACAAATCATCTCCTGTCATCTTGGGAAAAGATTCTAGCCCAGCATGGAGGATGAGCAGGGTCCTAGTAATTATATTCTTCTACCCCCATGGTCTTAGAATTGAAATTGTGTGTGTGAGTATGGGTGTGTGTATGTGTATTTATGCTGGTGATTCTCTATGCCATGCAAACAGATGTACTTAGTGACTGCCACAAATATCCTTTGCCTTGCTTCCTTGCTGTGCTCTTCCAGCAAGAAAGCCTGCAGCCAACGCATCCACCCATCGTTTTGTCAGTTGAGAGGAAAGACCTTTTTTGTTTGGTTGCTGATGGTGTTCCAGTTACTCCAAAGTAGTTTACACACTGCCCCTCTCCACACCATTTCCCAATTCAATGTTAGTTCATAAGACTGGAATATACTAAAAAAATTACCAAAATATAAAGACCCAATCAATCAACAAGTATTTTTTTTTCAGCATCTACTATCTGTCAGGCACTGTGCTATGTCCTGAGATATAAATATGAAGAATGAAATAATCCCTACTTTCAATTAGCTCATTAAACCCCTAGGCCATAGGCTGTCTTCCTCCCTCAGTAACAACCACTCTTAAACTTGTAGGATTCAACAACTTACTGTTAATAGTCATATGACTTATTAATAATACCAGAATAAGACAAAAGTGAACAGTAATTAAAATGGTGTTTTAAAATATTTTGCCACAGCCAGAGTTGAATTTTGCCTTTCCTTCCTACCCTTCCTCCAGCTGATATGAGGAAAATAGAAGAAAAAGAGACTGAAATTTAAATCATTTGGGGGAACTTTTCTCATGTAACACTGAGTGAGCAGAGAGAAAAGAAAACAGCTGTGGACTCTGCTTAGCTTTCACCAATGGTAGTATAGTCTACCAAGTCTTGATCTTCTCTAGACTCCTGAGTTTGTTTCTCGTTGCTGGAAGAGTCCACAACCATTGCGAAGCAGCTCGTCTTGCTCTAGGCTTCTTGGTCAAGAATGCTTGGCTTTGCATTCCCCTGTTGTGGCTACTGCCTCCTTCAAACCCAAGAGGAACTTCCAGAGACCAAGCTAGCTTCTTATTATTATTCTGTATTATAAATTGTAAGAAACATCTCAGACAGAAGTCCTGCCAAGGCCAAAAGAACCAAGAAAACCTATAATTCTGGGAAATGTATTCCCACACATATTTCCTGGGTCACCAGGTCTCTTTGGCTTCATCCTCTTGAGGCTTCCTGGTTACAGAACTAAAAGATATCTTGAGGCTCAATAAGCCAGATTAAATACCCACTGACCCCTTTCTCAAGTCACTGCCAGACCTTGAAGGCTGGGGTGAAGGGAGGGCAGACAACCAAGTCATTGCCCATGAGATAGAGAGCAGATTCTCAGTTTCTGTTCCTCTGAGCTAAACTCTGCTGAGGCAAAGAACTCTCTCCCTCCTCAACCCACCCACAACCTTGCCTTCCAGTCTATAATCTTCTTTGTTTTTGTTTGTGTCTTGTGAAACCTCACTGTCTCCAAGAGAAGTAGGACTACTCACTCTTTACTTCACTCTCAGTCCATCTCTTTACCACCAACACAATCTTTACATCCATGTTATCTACCCATCTCTAGATCATTCTCCATTCTTAATGAGCTTAGCACTTGGTTCCTACCTCCACCCCAATCCTTGCCTTCACACTTGAGAAATTCAATATGTATCTTGATGTCTCATCCTATACCCTGACCTCCTGATACATCAACTTTCTAAACTTTTCATCAACAAGCAGGTGTGATTATACCTTTACATCACTGTCACCCATAACATTTTACCTGCATAATTCTAAACTCTGGAATTCCTCTACAAGATCACTGAATTATAGATTTGGAGCTATAATGGACCTTAGGGACTCTCTTAATATATAACCCACCATTTTAGAGTTGAGGGAACTGAGGCAAAGAGAAACTTTATCACTTACTCAGGATTATGTGTATGTATGTGTGAATGTATATATGGTTGGTTGTTGTCCTTCGTTTCTGAAGAGGACCAAAATGACATCACCATGATAAAGTGAAGTTTCAGTGCATCCTACTATGGCTAATGAGACTGATACAAACTTGGAAGCTTTACCACAGGTTGGGCACAGATAGTCTATATGAATATTTGGGGTGGATACTCTAAATGTGCGCATCCTACATTTACTTTGTGCTGTCTCAATTCTGCTTTGCTCATAGAGCACAGCACCCTTTCTGTGTGGACATGCCATGCTGAGCAATCCTGTGCTAGCGTCTTGCATGTTGCACAGACTCCAATGTCTTTACCTGATGGTAAGCATATCTCTTTGTCCTCAGAGAGGAATGGCGCAATCCTCTGGTCACCAAGAAAATAACCTTCTATGGTCTTAGTTTCTTTCCCTTTTCTCGGCATTTTCCCAGCCAGTTACTTGACTTCAGAGAGTCCTCTCCACCCCCTGGCCCAGATCCGCCCAGCTAGTGCTTGGGGTCTGGGATTCAAATGCTGTTCCCCAGCCTCAGGGCTTTTGGCAGCA
>CM053774.1:106365271-106396265 GCA_028658325.1 Potorous gilbertii | reverse complement strand
TGAATGTAAAAAGTTAAATAAATTTATTTAATAAAAAAAAAAATAAATTAAAAAAAAATTATTAATAAAAAAAAAAAAAAAAAAAAAAGAATTGTTTTTGCATGTAACTGAGAAATAAGAAATACGGGTAATGGGGTATAGAAATCTATCTCGCTCTACAAGACAAAAGAGAAGAAAGGACTAAAGGAAGGGAGGGGTGTGATAGAAAGGAGGGCAGATTAGGGGAAGAGGTAATCAGAATGCATGGTGTTTTGGAGTGGGGGGAGAGATGGGAAGAAAATTTGAAACTCAAAATGTTGTGGAAATGAATGTTGGTAACTAAAATAAATTGGAAAAAAAGAGGTTTATTAAGTGCGTACCATGTTCCAGGCATTGTTCTAGGTACTGGGTGCACAAAGACAAAAATAAAAATGTCCCTACCCTCAAAGAGATTATGTCCTATTTGGGGAATAGGACACATACACATATATGTGTATATATACATATATACATGCATACATACATATACACATATATGTATATATATGTATAGTACATAGAAAATATGTATAAAGAAAGTATAGGATAATTTTGTCTTTGCAGAGGATCACTCCTGAATCAAACTGACCTCTTGGTATTTTAAGTATATTTTGAATTAAATGAGTTATTCATAAATCATTCAGCAGTCAACAAGAGGAGGTTTATTTAGTCATATCATAGAAAGGACACTCAACAAAAATACAGCATTCAGCTAGGGTAGCCTCAGCCCCTGTACAGAAATATGTCTGGTCAGGAGCATTCAACATAGTAACTCTCATGACCTTGGACACACTCTAAGTCTGAAGGGTCCTTGACTCTATGTGCACACATATTTTTAAACTCTTTGGTGAACAGGCCATGTCAATATGGCCTGAGACTGCCAGGAATTAGATCAATTGATCCCTTTGGGCAAATCAAGTGTTGGGAACATCTCCTTTGGATTTTAGGAGGACTAGTTTAACATATATGTAAAGGGAAGTGGAGAAAGAAATCCTATCATATAAAGTAATATAAAAGAAAAAGTCCAAGACATGTAGGATAAAAAAATTATTGTCATGTTTATTTACTCTATACACTAAAAATGAAGAGAAATTTATATATATATATATATGTATATATATATATATATATATATATCAATAACATCTTGAAAGAGATCCTAAAATGAAAACTTCCAGGAATAATATCATTATTCTTTGAATTCTGGTGCTGGAGAAGACTTTTGAGAGTCCCTTCAAAACCAAGGAGATCAAATCACTCATTAAAGAAATTAATTCTGACTCTTCACTGAAAAGTCAAATATTAGAGTGGAAACTTAAATACTTTTGGCCATATGATGAGAAGACAGAACTCATTGGAAAAGACACTGACATTAGGAAACATTGAAGACAAAAGGAAAAAAGTGTCAGAGGATGAGATGAATAGATAGTGTCATAGAAACAATAGATATTGCCTTGGACAGACTTAAAAAGATAGTGGATAATAGAAGGGCCTGGTGTACTATGGTCTGTGGAGTCACAAAGAATCAGATATGACTAATGGACTATTTTATAGTTCTCAAAGTGTAGCTCCAAATTGTTTTCCAGAATGGTTGGACTAGTTCATAACTCCACCAACAATGAGTGTCCCTATTTTTCTATATCCCATTCAGAATCTGTCATTTTATCATATCCTGTCATCTTAATCAATCTGATAAATGTAAGATGGTATCACTTCTCTAATCAGTAGTGATTTAGGCATTTTTGCATGCTATTATTCAAACTTTGATTTTTTTTCTGAAAACTGTCCATTCATAGCCATTGACCACTTAACAATTGGGGATTGACTCTTATTTCTATGAATTTTCCTCAGCTCCCTATATATTTGAGAAATGTAATTTTATTTATTAAAGTTCCTATATTTTCCCCCAGTTTCCTGGTTTCCTTCTAATTTTGGCTATATTAGTTTGATTTGAGCAAAAGTTTTTTAATTTCATGTAATCAAAATTATTTAATTTATTTCCTATGATTTTCTATGTCTCCTATTCAGTCATAAACTTTTCCCTTCTCCATAAATCTAACAGATAAAATTTTCCATATTCCCCTTCTTTTGCTTATGATATAACCCTTAACATCTAAATCTTTTATCTATTTTGATTTTAACTTGGCATACAGTGTGAGATGTTGATCTATACCTAATTTATGCCAAATTACTTTCCTGTTTTGTCAGCAATTTCTGTCAAATTTGAGTTCTTATCCCCAAAGCTTAGATCTTTTCTTTTTCAAACACTAGATTATAATGACCATTTACTACTGTGTATTATGTACTTATTCTATTCCATTGATCTTCCACTCTCATAGCCAGTACCAAATTGTTTTCATGAAACCTGATTCTGTTAGGCCATCTTCCTTCACATTTTTTAAAATCAATTCCTTCAATACTCTTAACTTTTTGTTTTTCAAGATTATTTATTATAATGCTTTCTATTATTGCTCTATAAAATAATTCTTTGGTAGTTTGATTGGGATGACACCGAATAAGTAAATAAACTTAGAGAGGATTGTCATTTTCATAATATTAGCTCAGCCTTTCCATGAGCCATTAATATTTCTCCAATGTTTTAGATCTGCTTTTATTTTGTGAAAAGTGTTTTGTAATGCACAGAGATGAAAACAGCAGAGAAAACAGCAGGGGCTTGCCTGAGCTATCCCAAATTCACCTCCCAATAATTTTAAATAACACCTCAAAATGAATTCTGGAGCAATAGAACCCACAAAAGGATGGGATGAAACAATTTAGAAGGTTGGCAGGAAAGATCTTCCCTCTGGAGATGCAAAAAGCCTAGTTTATCAGGTTTGAAGTAAAAAAGTAAGTTGTATGAATGAACAAAGAAAAAAAATCCTGTAAAAGTAACTTTTGTAGTAACAGGGATGCTCTACACCAACATAACAGAGAATGACTTTAAAACATCTATAAGCAAAACCTCAAAACAAGGCATATATTAGACACAAATTCAACTAGAATTTCTGGAAAAGATGAAGCCAAAGTTTTAAAAAATATTTTAATGATAAGAATGAAATGAAAATGAGAGAGAAAAAAACTGGAAAAGAAACAAGTGCCATAGGAGAAAGAATTAGAAATAGAATTTACTACTTGAAACAAGAATTATGAAACTTTGCCCAAACAACAAACTCAATGAGACAACAAAATAATGTTAAAACACAGCAAAAGACTGAAACAAAATAGAAAATATAAAGCATCTTCCATCAAAAACAAAGTGGAAAACATTTTGAGTAGAAAATATTAGGAATTATTGAATCACTTGGATACACAACAAAAAAAATCCTAGTGAATTTCTTTCAAGAAATGCTAAAAGAAAATTGCCCAGATCTTTTAGAACCAGAGGACAAAGTGGAAATAGAATCTTCCAGTTACTTCCTGAAAAAAATCCAAAATGAAAACTCACAAGATCATCCAAAAATCCAGAGGTTCCAAGTCAAAGAAAAAAAAATAATGCAAGGAGCCAGAAGAATTCAAGCACCAAGGAGACACAATCAGTATCCCACAAAATTTAGAAGCCATAACTAACAAGCAGTAAAAAATGTGGAAAGTAATATGGTAGAAGGCAAAGATTATAGGCTTATAGCTAATTATAACTTATCTAGCAAAACTGAGTATAACCTTATGGGGAAACATGAACCTTCAATGGAACAGAAGACTTTTTTTCTTTTCCAGCACAAAGTATGAGAAAAGTTCTTTTCCTCTTTTAAGAAAAGTATATTTTCAGAAAACTCACTTTTGTTTGGTATGGCCTCAGATATGCGTTTTATTTCTTCTGCTAATTTGAGAATGATGAAAGAGGTTCATTGTGCACATCAAAGAGAATTCTCTTTGTTCTCTGACAGGTACCCATTTCCATTCTCTGGCTTTACTTTAATAACACAAGAACTTTCATACCAAGTAACAGTTCATAATCACAAAGCAGGATCCATTCTTGGAACTTGAAAGATAGTGTCTACACAGCGGACATCCTGAACTTTTTGTCCTAATCATAGAAAAACAAAACTAGAAAGCACCTGATTCATTGTCCAGACTGGACTGAATATACCCCTTACTGTGAAGTCTTGATTGGCCTTTTGTCTCAGGAGTTCACTTTGAAAACTGATATTGACTCTTACAGGTTAGAGTGCCCTGGAAGACATAGTTTCCTTTATAGAATCTAGATAGTTAAAATTTTTAATATTCCTCATCAAATGAACATCTTAGTCATTTCTCAGCAGCAGGACAAGAACTATTATCTTGTCAGGTAAAAAATATAAATGAAGAATCTATTTCATTTTACCCTTTGTGGCTTAAAAGAATGAATCACATGCAAAGAGAGACATTTTTATCCTGCAACATAGAAGCACATCATGAGTCAAGTATCAATAAAAAAACATTGGTGTATGCTATTTTGTGATTCACCTGATATTTATTCTAAATTCAGACTCAAGTAAAATGTAACTGCTTCCATCCCCAAATCCTGCTCTCATATATACTTCTATGTGATATAGTCCTCTAATCTGAATGTCTCCATATTGTCACATACGCGCCTATGTAAGTTGAAACTGAAATCCATTCTTTAGTGACTTGGATGAAATTCCTGTTACTATTAATAAAATCAAATAGATGAGGATAAACATGTAAATCAAAGAAAACATCAAGCATCTCTATTTTTCTAGCTTACTTTGGGAAACCATACTAAATTTTTAAATTTTATTGGGTTTATTTGTCCTATCATTAGCTAAAACTAACTGAACCCCTTTTAAAACCCTAATCCTACCAACTTGAAATATTAGAATAAGTTGGGAGGAACCCCCAAAATTAAATAATGTAAATAAGGGAAGTCCTTAAAAGTATTTAGCACATAGTAAATATTAAATAAATGCTTATTCGCTGACATGGAATCAGAAGCTCTGAGATTTTCTTTTTTTAATTTTATTTTTTTGTTTCTTATAGTTAATTTGGGTTATTTATAATAGACAAAATAGCTTATTTGCTCAAAGTCATTTGCAGAAGCAAATCTTTCACCCCAAGTTGCTAGTGTTTTTAGGTTCTAGTTTGGATGCCTGGAAGATATGCCATAAACAAGTTCTATCCATTCAGATCTTGGTGAGTTTGAATCTCAAGGAGATTTAAGTATCTATGAAACACCCCTCTTCCTAACACATGAAGAAGAATCAGGTAGCCACAGTTGTCCTACTCCCCACAAGTTGCAGCTCCAGGGATTGGTTTTATCAAAAATACTACTGCTGATGGTTACGCATCCATCTCAGTCAGGAGAACTAGAGAGAGAAAATATTAATTATAATCTGTATATGCTATTGTTGTAGTTGTGGATGAGATTGTTAAATCTGCTACTGTTTTAGTCTAATGATTGCTGAGGTTAAGTGCTTTCTACTTAAATGGAGGTACACGCATTTCAACATCTTTATTAATAAAATCATTTCCATGTCAAAATAAATAAACACCAATACTACTATTACTATGTTCAGCATTCTCTTGGCTTGCTCATTTTGCTCTTTATTGTTTCTAAAATCATTGAGTTCATCATTTCTTATAACAGAGTTGTATTTCATCACAATTATATACCAAAACTTATTCATCCATTCCCCAATTGATTGGCATCCCTTCAATTTCCAAATCTTTGCCACCACAAAAAAAATCTGCTATAATTATTTTTGTACACATAAATCCTTTTTTCCTTTCCATTTGCCCTCTTTGGAATATAGGCATAGTAGTGGAATTGTTGAATAATTATAATCTGGACGATTGGGCTCAAGGTTATAGGTAGATGTATATCCCTACATCCCATCTAGCATTTGTTGTTTTACTTTTCTGTCATATTAGCCATTCTTATACGTTTGAGTTGGGACCTCAAAGTTTTTTTTTTAATTTATGTTGAACTAATAAGTGATTTAGAGCATTTTTTTCATAACTTTCTTCTGAGAAAAGCTTGTTCATATCCTTTAACCATTTATCAATTGGACTGTGTTCTTTATATATTTGAAAAATGAAGCCTTTATCAAAGAAACTTGAAAAAAATTCTCTACTTACTTTCTAATTTTAGCTCCATTAGTTTTGTTTATGCAAAAATTTTTTAATCTCATGTAACAAAAATTATCCATTTTAGCTCCTATATGCCTATTTTTTGTTTGGTCTTCCCTTATTTACAGATCTAACAAGTAAAATTTTCTGTGGTCTCCTAAATATCTTATAAGTCTTTATGTCTAAATCATGTACCCATTTTGACCTTGTCTTTTTATATATATTCTTTTATTGTTGTTCAGTTGTGTCTGACTCTCCTTGTCCCCATTTGGGGTTTTCTTGGCAAACATACTGGAGTGGTTTGTCATTTCCTTCTCTACTTCATTTTGCAAATGAGGAATCAAGGGAAACCAGGTTAAATAACTTGCCCTGGGTCACACAGTTAAATGTTTGAGAATGTATTTGAACTCCTGAGCATGAGTCTTTCTGATTCCAAATCCACGCTCTATCCACTGTGCCACTTAGTTGCCCTTATCTTTTCATGCAATGTAAGATACTGGTCTCTGCCTAGCTTCTTTCAGACTACTTTCCAGTTTTCCCAGTAACTTTTTTTTTCAAATAGTGGGTTCTTGCCCCCAAAGCTTAAATATTTGGATTTATCAAACACTAGATTACTATGGTCACTTGCTGGTATATATTGTATGTTTAATCTATTCCACTGACATATTACTCTATTTCTTAGCCAGTAACAGATTGTTTTGATGACTATCCTCTTGTGACAGAGTTTGGAAACTGCTACCCCTAGGCTGCTTTCTTTCATATTTTTTTCCCATCAGTTTCCTTGGTATTCTTACTTTTTCCTTCCAGATGGATTTTGTGATTTTTTTTCCTAGCTCTATAGTTCTTTGGTACTTTGATTGGTATGGCATTAAGTAAGCAAATCAATTTAGGTAAAATGGTCATTTTTATTGTATGAGCTTATCCTACTCATGAGCAGTTAACATTTCTCCAGTTGCTTAGGTCTATTTGTGTGAAAAGTGTTTTGTGATTGTGTTTATATAGTTCATGGATTTGTGTGGGCAGGATAAACTCCCAAGAATTTTGTGCTTTCTGCTGTTATTTTAAATAGAATTTCTCTATCTCTTCCTGTTGGACTTCATTGGTAACATATAGAAATACTGATGATTTTTGTATGTTTATTTTACGTATAATATATTTAATTGTTTCAACTAATATGTTAGTTCACTCACTAGTGTTCTCTAAGTATATTATCATATCATCTGCAAAGAGTGATGACTTTGTTTAACTCATTGCCTAGTTTATTCCCTCATTTCTATTTCTTCTCCTATTACTATAAACAGAATTTCTGGCACAATGTTGAAAAATAGAAGCACATTCTTGTATTACTGCTGCTATTAATGGGAAGGTTTCAAGTTTATCCCCATTATAAATAATGCTTACTACTCTTGGTTTTAGATAGATATTACTTATTTTAAGAAAAGTTCCATTAATTCCTGTTCTTTCTGGTGTTTTAATAAGAATGGGCATTTTTGTTTTGTTTTGTCAAAAGCTCTTTCTGAATCTATTGATATAATTATGTGGATTTTTTTGTTGTTTTTGTTACTGATATGGTCAATGATACTTACAGTTTTTCTAATTTTGAGCAAGTCCTGCATTCCTTGCATATGTTCTACCTTGTCATAATGTATGATCTTTATGATATATTGCTGTGCTTTCCTTGCCTGTATCTTACTTAACTTTTTGCATTGATATTCATTAGGGACACTGTTTTTATAGCTTTTTTCAACTTTTGCTCTCTCTGCTTTAAGTATAAAAATGGTATTTGTGCCAGAAGTTTGTTAGGACTCCTTTCCCTATTTTTCAAATAGTTTATATAGTATCAGAAATAATTGGGTTTTTTTTTAATTTTTGGTAGAATTCTCTTTTAAATCTATCCACTTCTGAGATTAGACTGTCAGAGAACTCATTTAGGATTTGTTCAATTTACTTTTCTAAGACTGGGTTATTTAAAGATGATATTTCCTTTTCTGTTAATCTAGGCAATTTGTATTCTTGTAAATATTCATTCATTTCACTTAGATTGTCAGTTTTACTAGCATATAATTGGACAAAATAGCCCCTTATATTTAAATGAATATGAAATTCAATTAATTGATTTTAAATATTTAAAATAATGCAAAATAAATTGCAGTCACCTTTTCTATTTTTGATACTGATAACTTGGTTCTCTTCTTTCTTTTAATCAATTTCACCAATGGTTTATCTATTTTTTTTGTTTTTGTTTCCCCGTAAGATCAGTTCCTAATTTTATTTTTAGTTCAAATTTTTTTGACTTTCAATTTTATTCATCTCTTTTAGATTTTTCAGGATTCCTATTTTTGTGTAATTGGGGTTTTTTAATGTGATCTCTTTCTAGTTTTTTTTTTAGCTGCCTGCTTAATTCATTGATGTGCTCTTTTATTGACTTAAGCCTTTAGAGAGGTGAATATTCCCCTATATGCTACTTTTGTTATATTCCTAAAATTTTGGAATGTTATTCATTGTTGTCATTCTCTTTGCTGAAATTACTGATTGTATCTATTTGTTCTATGGCTTGCTCACTTTTTAGCATTAAATTACTTGGTTTCCAATTAATTTTTAATCTACACTTTCAAGGCTCTTTGTTTCACATAATTTGTTTTCCATTATGGTCTGAAAAGGGCGCATTTAATATTTCTGCTCTTCTCCATCTGTTTGTGAGGTTTTTATACACTAATAAATGATCAATTTTATGAAACTGCCACGTACAGCTAAGAAAAATGTGTAGTCCTTTCTATTCCTGTTAAATTTTCTCCAGTTGTCTATCATATGTAACTTTCCTAACATTCTTTTTTGTCTCCTTGATTTCTTTCTTGGTTTTTAGTTATATTTATCAAATTCTGAGAAGGAAAAGTTGAATTCCTCCATTAGTAGAGTCTGACTGTCTATTTTCTTCTGTAAGTCATTTAGCTTTTTCCTTTAAGATTTTGAATGCTCTGCCATTTGGTGCATGTCTGTTACTATTGACATTATTTCATTGCCTATGATATCTATTAGGAAATTTTAATTTCCCTGATTATCTCTTTACATCTATTTTACTCTTACTTTGTCTAAGATAATGATTCCTGTCCCTGCCTTTTTTAAACTTTAGTTGATGCATAATAATTCTGTTCCGACTCCTTATTTTACCTCAAGCAACTTGAAATCATATAGACATCAACCATTTTCTCTCTTAAAACTGCAAGTTGAAAGTGTCAGAAGACAGTATTGATTCCAAAGAACCTGAAAAGAATGAAAAGAATTCGAGAGATCTAGAGAGCTGAAGAGAAAATCAAGCTCAAAGAGATAAACTTCTCTCTGACTTTCACCAACTCCACCAAACCCCACAAATAGAAAAGTGTAGGGTATTGTTATCTATCAATGAGGAGAGATACCTACACCAATGAGACTCAGGTTAATCAGAACATTTATTGGTGAATCTGAGCAGTCTAAAATGGTATTTTTATTCCAAACAATAAATTTCCACATTCTTCATGCACCATTAGGTAGTATAATCTCTGTCTATTTGCATATGCAAAAAATGATCATAGCTTCCTGGAAAGTACCACAACCTGTATTTGCCATTGAGACAACCTTGAAGGCAAAGGCCATGTTTTATTGTACCTACCATACCATCTACCACACATCCTATACTAGTTATCGTTTAGTCTATTAGTCACATCCAGCTTTCTTGGAGCTTTCTTGGCAAAGATACTGAACTCAGTAAATATCTATTGAATGAATAATTAGCTATGAAAGAGATAAACCATGCTTCGAATGATTTTCCTACATATAGGTTAAATGCTAAATCTTATAAAAATTCATGTAGGAGTCTGAACTTTGGAGATAATTCTGAATTATTTAGAGCAAGAGCTCTCCAAAAACAGAATTGTCCTCAGGAAATTATGACTAAGCTACTATCCTCATCAAAATTGATGGCTCCAGAACCTTATGTAGCTTAATGAGAACAAAGTGTGGCCTCCAAACAAAATCCCCAACTTCAACTTCAGTGATAAAAGAAAAATAAAGTGAAACAAAATCCAGAACTCCAAACTCATTCCAAAAAGTATATGATGCTATAACATGAAAGTTCAAATTTTTTAAATGGCTACAAAATTGTGGATTTTTTTTACCCATGGTGAAAAACTATAGGCTATTGGTGGAAAGTGTCCCCACACTTTTACGGTTCCCGATCCTTAAAATTTGAGGTATACATGAAAAGAAGTGATTATGTTCTTGCTGTTTTTTTTTCCATTCTAAACTTTTGTTTGAGTGATTTTCTAAGATATATGAAACATTACCTTCATACCTATAGATGAAGTGTTAATAATTGGAGTCAAAGAATCACAAAATTTTGAAAGATGGAAAGAACCTGAGTGGCTATGTAGTCCAACACATACCCCAAAAGAATACATACTACAACATACCTAACATGCTGTCAGATGATCTAGAACTCTGGTGTCAAACTCAATAAAAATCACAAATTCAATAAAAATAAGTAAATCATACATAAGACTACACATTGATTTAGAAAACCACAGATTAATATAATCTATGTTTTATTAATTTTTTACTTTATTAAATATTTACCAATGACATTTTAACCTGATTTGGGCCCCCTTCAGGAGTATTGTGGGCCATACAAGGTCTAGGAGCTGTGTGTTTGACATCTCTGATCTAAAACATGTCTAACCTAATCTTGGTATAGTAGTAGGAAAATGTGATAAATACATAGTTAAAATAGAAAAAGAACATAGTACAGTACTCTAAATGTTGACTTGTGCAATGAGAAGAGAATCACTTAATCTTAAAATAGAATTTCCTCTTCATGTTTTACCAGTTTCTTCAATATTTAATGACAATCCATGATTTCATTCATGCCTCCCTCCACTGGCACAGGTTGGAATCTCTCTGTGTCTTAGTAAATATTGTCATGGGTTGCTATGATTAAAATATTTATTACCTGGTGGCCATCCTCCTGATATTATTGCTAGATTGACTCTCAGATTATATATATATATAAATATATATATTTATATATATATATAATTATTATATATATTGTATATAGAGAGATATATATAGGTATGTACATATATCTCTCTCTATATATATGTATGTATGTATATATTTTATATATGTATGTGTATATGTGTGTATGCATATGTATGAGTGCATATATATGTATATGTATATGTATATACAATTTGTCACTAAGCTTACACTTGAAGTCTTTGTACCCTATGGGCATAACCTTTAAGAATCTAGAGAAGTACGCATAATTTTATTTTACATATATTTATAAAGCTGTGTCAAATGGTTTCTTTCTCTAGTGTGGGATGGGGAAGAAGGGAGGGAGTTTGAAAATTGAAATTGAAGTTTACATTAAATTAATCATAAATAAGATGTATTAAAATAATAAATTAATTAAATGTTTCAAAAAGAACCTATAATGAGACACCAGAAAAAGTTTTCAATAAGGGAATAAAGCTCACAGAATAATCTAAAAAAGACATGGATGGTAGTTATACTTTTATAGATTAAAACATGTATTTTATCATATTTTCGCTTTATCTAAATAAGGACAAAGACTTTGAAGATAAAGATCACATTATTCTCAAGCTAGAGCTGTCTCTAGGAGCCCTCTACTGGCCAGATATAAAATATAGCAATCATTTATGGAAACAGAATCAATATCATCTTGATATTACCACGCAGGTAGTTTTAAAATATTTTCACATACTTTAACATATGTTATCCCTATAAAAGCCTTGGGAGGGAAAGCAAGGAATACATTATTATTTTTATTTTACATACAAGGAAACAAAGTGACTCGTTCAGGTCTCTAACTAAAAGTTTATTCATTTTCCCATTATATTGCTAACTATTCTGCATATTAGTCATTATGTTTTAATATTCCAATGAATCTATGATTTATTTCATTAGTATGGGTATTTCTTTCCGCAATACAGAACACAACCTATCTATGCTAGCCTGTCCTACGCAACTCTTGTCCCTGTCCTTAAAAAACCTCACAGGGTAAAAAAATGTGAACAAAGAATTCAATTGCTCAGATTTCAATATACATTCAGAGAGACATCCTATATAACTTGTTCAACAGCATACACACACTTATATATGTGTGTTTTTGTATGTATGTATGTAGGATAGTACCAATAGTCCATTAATTGGGGCTAGAGTTGAAAGGGAGGAAGAGAGTGACCTAGATTGCTATTTCTCATCCAAAGCCATTTCTGGAGATGGGTAGACTCATCATGAGTCCTCTGGAGCCATAGTTGGTCATTGGGCTGCTCAGAGTTCCTAAACCTTTCAGAGGTGTTTGTCTTGATAATATTGTTGTAATTGTATACATTATTTTCCTGGTTCTTTTCCCTTCACTCTGTATCAGTTCATAAATGTCTTAGAAGAAGCATTTTTACAATCTGTCTAGGTGGCTAGAATTGACTAGACCCACACCAACTCTAAAGTTGGGATTGCTTGTTATAATATCTTTCAGTCTAAGCTTCGATAACAATATAGCTTAGTTCTTGTGCTGAGCTGGAGTCTTCAAGTTCACTTAAGTGGTTAAATATCAAAGAGTCTTTAAGCATCTTCTTTACTCTGAGAATCATACCTCTATCATTATCGACCTATTTACAACAACAAAGATACATCAAATTCATAAAAATTATATAGAATTATAAAACTTAAAGTTGAGAAGGAACTTTCAGGTCATGTACTACAGCTATCCTCAAATCATCAGCTGTGCCTAGGTTGCCAACAAACACTTAGCCAATCTCTGTTTTGAAAAACAAAAGTCATATGTAAAATCTTTAATTTTATGTGATCAATATTGTTCATTTAGTATTCCGTGAGTCTATCTCTTGTTTGGTCACAAAATCTTTCCCTATTCATAGATCCAAAAGGTAACTCTTCGTTGTTTTTACAATTTCTATGTGACATGACTTTTTATACATAGGTCATGTAAATATTTGCAAGTTATTTCAGTATATGTTGTAAAATGTTGGTCAAAATTTAATTTCTGCCAGGGTGCTGCCCAGTTTTCCCAATAGCTGTGAGATAGTGAGTTCTTACTCTACTACCAGGGGTCTTTGGATTTATTGAGAACTAGACTGCTAAGTTCTTTTGCTTCTGTAAATTGTGTACCTAATTTATTCTATTGTTTAACCTCTGCTTTTTAATCAGTACCAAATTGTTTTGATGAGTACTATTTTGTTTTTGAGGTCTAGTACTTCCAGAGCCCCTTCTTTCCATTGGAAACTTTCCATTTTTTTCTCTTTTTACTTGATCTGTTTTTTCTCTCCAGATGAATTTTCATTATTATTTTTTCTAGTTCTATAGAATGATCCTTTAGTAGTTTGACTGTATGAAACTAAATAAGTAAATTAATTCAGATGCTACTGTCATTTTTATAAAATTGGTTTAGCCTACCCATTAATAATCACTACTTATTCAACTATTTAGAAGACTCTCCATCATGGAAAATTAACTCTTATCCCCCAAGGCATCCTCTTCTACTTTGATTAACTCTTTTTTGTTGGCAAGTTTTTCCTGATATTGAGCATAAATGTGTTTCACTGTAGCCTCAACACACTAGTCTTTCTCAGCATAACAAGGGGGAAGTAGTTAAAGACTGACATTTATTCCTCCTAAGTCTTCTCCTAAACTAAACACCCCTACTTTCTTTAACTGACTGAATTGAATAAATATTTATTAAGTGGAAATTGCCATGTTTTTTTAGGTCATTTTTTCCAGACCCTTCAGCATCTTGGTCACCCTCCTCTGGTTGCACTGCAGTATTTACATGCCCCTTCTGAAATAGGCTGCTCTTAGTTGGATGTTGTCTACAAAAGACTCTTACTTCCTTTGCTCAGGATGTGTGACTCATATTAATATATTCTAGACTTTCCTTCCCTTTTTGACTGTCATAACGCTCCATGATGACTCCTTGTGTTTGCTTCTACACTATGCCATGTTCATGTGAATTGCTTTCTGATTATGTCTTCACCATCTTGTGATTCTGCACCTGATTTTTATTTAATTAAAATATGGGACTTTTAATTTATCTGCCTTAAATTTCATCTTCCTAGCAGCCCTAATTTCTTAGGGAACACAAGATAAAAAAACCCAAAAAATATCATACTTCTTTCCATGGTTTTTAAACAATTTTTTTGTTTGGTTTCCGCCTGAGTGTCATCATAGAACGCACCAGAAGGAAAGATATGGAACCAGATGAGTTGAAATCCTGCCTTTGATATGCACTAGTTTGTAAACAGTTTAGCTTTTCTGAGCCTCAGTTCCTTATCTGAAACATTGGGCTACATAACACCTGATAATGTCACTCCTCTGCTACTCAAACTCCAACTGCTCCCTATCATCTTCAGGATCAAATAAATCTCTATGGGCATTTAAAGTCTTTTACCTCCTGGTCCCACTTTCCTTCCCTGTCTTATTCCATATTACTTCCTGTCTCAAACTCTGCAATCCAACCAGCATGACCCTCTGAGTTTCCCTTATACATACTCTTCCTTACTAAATACTCAATCTCTAAGCTTTTGTATTGTCGTTTGCCAAGCCTGGAAAGTTATCTCTCCTTCCCTCTACCTCTTAGAATCCTGAGGCTCCTAAAAGGCCCAGCTTAAGCATCGCCTTCTCTGTGAGTCTTCTCCTATTCTATCCATACATTACCTCCCTACCCGAACCATGTTATTTTATGTTGCATCTAGGCTATATCTATCTCTATAGGAGCATGTTATTTCCATGGACAAGATTGTAAACTCCTTGAGGGCAGAGATGACTTCATTTTTTTGTTTTTGTATCCCCAGTGGCTACCATATAAGGGACTATAATTTATTATATATAAATGCTGAATAAATGATAGAGAGATACCTTCTCGTACTTGGCAGCCTGATGCTGCTTGAATCAAATGGGATGCTTTATTTAAAGCACTCTGTAGGTTGTAAAATGTTACATAAATATCAGCAGTGATTATTGCAATTATCAGCCTGAAATCTCTAATGGTACCTGAGGGTTTGCAATTTTGAACTAACTTTTTCAATTAATGGAAATCTCTTTTTCTCTCCTTCCCATCTTCCTTTCATCCCTTACCCCAAGTGGGGGGTGGGGGAAAGACAAATGAAACCCTAATAATAAATATGTATCATTGTATTATTAATGTATTTTTTTGCTTAATGGGAAGATTTTTCCCATCCATTAACAGGCCCAAGTGACCTGCTTGAGCCACATGGAAGCCTAAGTCACATGAGTTTGTGGTGGGAGGAACTTGCTTAATGAGTGAAGCAATAAGGGGTGGGGCAGAGCCAAGAGGAATTTGGACACAGCAGTTAGAGCTGAGAGAGAGAGAGAGAGAGAGAGAGAGAGAGAGGAAGCAGGCAGTGAGCTGTGAGTGTTCATTTGTGGGAAGGTCCTAGCAGGGGAAGGCTTGGGGTTGGTGGTGCCCCATGCATTGTTATTGTGTATAGATTTTTTTTGTTGTCATGATGGATTTGGCTTTCTGATGTTTAAATAAATGTTTTGATTCTGTCCTCCATGTGGAGAGTCTGTTATATTTTGCAATTCAGAATTACACCAGCATATTCATAGCCACCATAAGCACTATGAACATCATGTTGGTGCTACAATCAGCTGGCAGAAAAATTGGGTATTGGGCAAGAATTTACTTTTCCTAATTCCTTCAAGGTGAAACATGTGACTTTGAGATTGCCATAATTCCATGGTGCCTCTTACACAAGAATGAAATTCAGTGCTGGATTTCAGTGCTTTGATTGTCTTTTCTCAGGGTTTCTTACTCAAGAAAGGATACATAGCAATGCATATCTTTTGTCACTTCTCTTAAATCAAGTGATGTAGGCCCAGAGAGAAAAGAAAGCTTTGCCAATGAACAGAGTGAAATAGTGTCTGGTCAGGGTCATCCCCTTTAATGCCAGCTGAATGACATCTGGCAAGTTTCTTCCTGGGCTTCTTGAGGTGAGTCTCTCAGTTGTTACCACTGTAAAAGTCTTGGAGGTATATGAATATGATAAAGTGATGTGTAAGAAGAGAGATGGAGACCCCAAAAGAAGAAAGTAGATTGAGAAAACAAAGTACTTGAGAGGGAGAAATATGCCACGATGGGATACTGCTGCAGATAAAATACTTGGATTTTCTCCACAGCTTCTCTCTCAGAAAAAGGACACAAAACTTTCAAGGAAACTCATCAGGGAAATGTCCAGCTCACAGGTCAGTCCAATCTTTACATCCCCAGCACTCAACGGCAATCCCTGGCACATAAGAGGCAGCTAAGGCATGGTGTTGCTAGCATTAAGCATTGACAAGAGTCATCACACTTCATTCATCGCCCTTTCTAAAGATATTTCTTCCCCTCAGAAAAATCATCACATTATGTTCTCAGAGTCTTCTAAGAAATATTGTCTGGAGAGATTGCCTATAATAAATACTAATATCAAGAGGTACATGAGAGGCAGTTAGACAGAGCCGTAGATAGAGCTTTAAGCCTGGAGTCAAGCAGACCTCAATTTAAACCTGACCTCAGACACTTAGGGGTGCATAACCCTGAACAAGTCATTTAATCTCTGCTTGCCTCAGTTTTCTCATCTGTAAAATGGGGATCATAACAGCACTTACTTCCCAAGGTTATTGTGAGAATAAAATAAGACAACAGATAAATCTCTTCGCAAACATTAAAGCACTACATAATAAATGCTATCAGTGTCATCACCATCTCCATCATCATCATTATCCAAACCAAAGCTCTTTGTGAAGTCCAAGTGACATGGTCATTACATATGAAGAGAGATCTTGATAAATTAATTCTCAAGAAAATTGTGACTATCAGCTCCTTTCAATGTCATTTCCTATTCTCTTCTGCTTTGTTCCAGTCTTAAAGGTAGATGGGATATTTCTCCTTCCCAAGGCCACTGCTCTACTTTTGCCCTTGACCCTGTCTTCTCTGACCTCCTTTGGAAGCATTACCCCTTTTACCATTCTTTTTCCCTAGAAATTTTCAGTCTCTCTTTATCAGCTCTGCTGTAGTTCATTGACATTGAAGTATCTCTCCCATCCTTTAAAAAAACAACAAACCTCAAAAGTCTTCACAGGGTCCTGCTGATCTCTCAAGATATTATCCTTTGTCTCTCTACCCCTTTACCATAAACTTCTAGAAAGAAAAAAGAAACATCTACATGTGTTGCCTTTACTTTCTCAGATGGCATTCCTCAGCCTCTTGTAATCTGTGATTCCAATGAATGAATCAAAAAACATTCATTAAACAGACTGAAGCACATTTTTTCACTTTCTTTACTTTTCTTGCTTTCCCCCCCACAACATGGCTAATATAGAAATGTTTTGCATAATTTCATATGTCCAAATAATATCACATTTCTCTCCTTCTCCATGGGTGGGGGAGGATGGAAAAGAGAAATTTTTTAAAATGGTTTTAAAAAGCATCCATCAAGCTATTATTTGTGCTAAGCACTATGCTAAACCTGAGGATACAAATAGAAAAATAAAAACAGTCCCTGTCTTCAAGGAGCTTGTATTCTAATAATATGAGACAACATATTTAGGGGCATAGAAACCAGTGGAGTCTTGGATGCCTCCCCTCATTGAAATTGCTCTCTCCAAGTTTATCCATCATCTCTTAATGGCTAAATTTGATCCTCTTTTTTTCCTAATTCCTCTTCTTGACCTCTGCAGATAGGGGCACTATTGACCACCAGGTCTTAGAAATTCCCTTTCCTGGATTTTCATGACAGTGGTCTCCCTCTATTCTCCTTCCTGTCCAACTTCATCCCTCTCTTTTGCTGAATTATCATCCTTCTCATTCCTCCCATGTGTTCAGTGTATGCCGAGGCTCTGCGAGGTCCTTCTTATATCTGTCTTCATGCATCTCAACAATTTATAGATATATAGATATAATATATAGATATGTGCTTCTAATCTTTATGCAAGTAACTCCCAAATCTACCTACCAAGCCCTCATTAACCTGTGAGTTAAAATTCTATAGCTCCTGCTGCTTCCTGGACATTTTCACCTGTATGTATCAGACACATCTTAAATTTACTGTCCAAAATGGAACTCGTCAATTTCCCTCCAAAACCCATCCTTCTTAACGTCTTCATTTTTGTTCAGTAATCCTCAACTTCTCTCCTTCCTCATCTTCCACACCCAGGTAGTTGCCAAGACTTGATGCTGTCTTCACAACATTTCTCACATCTGTCCTCTCCTCTCTCCTCACACGGCCCCCACCCTAGTTGAACCCCTCATCTGTCTTCACTTGAGCTACTGCAGCAGCCTCCCCACTGGTCTACCTGGCCTCCTGTTTCTCTCCCATCCAATTCATCCTCCACAGAGTTGAAAAATCAATGTCCTTAAAGAACAGATCTGTCCATGTCATGTCACTGTCCTGATCCAGAAGCCTTAATGGATCTTTACTCCCTCTAGGAAGAGATAAAGCTCCTGTTAGGCATTAAAAGCCCTTCCCAGTCTGGCTCCACTTTGTTTCCCAAACTGACTTTTTCTTACTCTTCCTTCACATGTTCTAGCCAAGGGAACCTGGTTGTTGTTCTTGGGGCATGGTGGTCTAGCTCCCCTGCCCTGTACCTTTGCACAGGCTTCTAAACTTTCCTACTACCATCAAGGCACCACCACCAGACTTCTAGTCATCAATATATTCTTACCCTTTTTGTCATTTTTGACTGTTCACTGTCCCTTATCCTATAGATTCAATCAGTGGCTAAATATTATTGTTTCTGTATTCTTGATATCTTTCACTCCTCCCTCCTCCTCTTCTCCTTTTCCCCCTCCATTTTTTCCCCTATCCCTCCTCTCCCCTCCCTTCTTCTTCCCTCTCCTCTCCTCCCCTCCCTTCTTCCCAAGTCTCCACCCTATTACAGGCTCTGGATTATTGCAATGATCTCTTTTGGCACAAGTAAATATAAATCTTTTGAAATCAAAATTTTCAACAACAAAAAAAAACTAAGTGACAACAAATAAGTCATCTTTCTCCATTCTTGTTTATTCAGTAAGCATACAATTTTTTTTTATTTCAAGATAGCACATTCATACAAAATACTATCCAGTACATTTGGCAGAATGGTTTTATTTTTCTGTAACCCATACGTCATGAAAACCTCTTGTGGTTATACTTCTCAATACATCAATATCAAGAAAATATAACCAATTAAACTATGAGAAAACAGCAAGTCTCCCTCCCTTGCAGAAAAGGGAGGGAGAAGATAATTAAATACAGATGTGAACTTTCTAAGAGGTCACAGTGGTATTCAACTGCTAACTTTCTTTGAATCAATTTAAGTTTCAATAAATGAACAAAGACTTTAAAGTGACAAGCCTATTAACATGGATCGTGCTGCTAAATATCTTCACTCTTACTATTTCTGACTATTTAGTGCTGTTGAAAAAATACTTCTGTCTTCTCCATTGGGGCGAAAACTGTTTTACAAGCAGATCTACTTTATTTTAAATTTCATTTATTGATTTTGAGGTTTCAACATTCACTTCCATAAGATTTTGAGTTCTAAATTTCTCTCCTTTCCCCTACTTCCCCCTCCCCAAGACAGTGTGCAATCTGATATAGGCTATACATGTATAATCATATTAAATCTATTTCCACATTAGTCATGTGGTAAAGAAGATTTGGAACCAAAGGAAAAAAAAGACATGAGAAAGAAGAAATGAGAGAGAGAAAGAGAGAGAGAGAGAGAGAGAGAGAGAGAGAGAGAGAGAGAGAGAGAGAATAGCATGCTTTGATCTGTATTCAGACTCAGTTCTTTCTCTGGAGGTGGATAGCATTTTCCATCATGAATCTTTTGAAACTGTCTTGGATCCTTGCATTGCTAAGAGCTGAGACTATCAAAGTTGGTCATTTCAAAATGTTGCTGTTACTGTGTACAATGTTCTCCTGATTCTGCTCACTTCCCTTAGCATCAGCTCATATAAGTCTTTCCCAGGTTTTTCTGAAGTCTACCTGTTCATCATTTCTTTTTTAAAAAATATTAGTAAACTCTTATATCTAATAGCAAGCACCTTTTAATATCTAAGTTTAGCAACAACAATTCAGAGTTAAATGAAAGAGAAAATCCATTTTAATTGTCAATGCAATTTCATTATTATTTTTCTTTCATTGTTTACTTAATTAAAAGCTACATTCAGCAAGCAAATGCTCACTCAGCAAAGATTTTGGTAGTTCCCTGTTTTACCTCACTTAGGATAGTTCCTGAATGTATATAATAGATGATAAAATTAAGCATTCATGAGTATAATGTTAAGGGAATTTGAAGATCTTCACGGCCCTTAATAGACAGTGATCAGCTTTGAGCTTTGGCCCAGCCCACAACTTGAGTCACATGGAGTTGATGGTGGAAGGAGTTTGCTGAATGGGTATGTAAGAAGAGAGAGTGAGGTGGAGCTGAGAGAGAGGCGGTAGGTAGAGCAGAGCAGAACAGTTAGTATGGGTGAGAGAGGGGCATTTTGCCTAAGAGAGCTTGTTTGTGGGGAGGCCCTGACTGAGGGAAGGCTTGGGGATGATAGTCCTCCCTCTATTGATAATGTATGCAAGCTTCTTTGTTACCATGGTGGAATTGGCTTTCTGGGATCTGAATAAATATTTTGGTTTTGTCTTTAAGGAAGATAGTTTGTATTTTTCAAGTTTACCCTGGAAATACACCTGTATATCCACAGTGATTGCTGTGGGTATTGCATTGGCGCTACAGAGAGCTCATGGAGTCTTTCATAATTACCTAAGTTGAGCTTTTCCAAACAGTGGAGATACCTCCTTCTAATTACTTGACCTAAGGCTTAGCCAAGCCTTTTCTTTTTCCTTTTTTTTTTGAGCCAAGTTTATTTTTTAAATTAATTTATTTAATTTTAGTTTTCAGCATTCACTTCCATAAGCTTTTGAGTTTTAAATTTTCTCCACCTCCCTCCCATCCTCTCTCCCCTAGATGGCACACAATCTGATAATACACATTCTTATTAAATATATTTTCACATTTGTCATGCTGTAAAGAATTAGAATGAATGTGTTTGTTCATCTTTCATTTTCAAAGAGGATGATGACGTCAGAGAAATGATGGCATGACTTGCACTTCACTTTGTTTTGACTGAGGGAAGGCTGTGCAAGGTCAACAGCCTCCCTTCCTCCTCCTGAGCCATCTGGATCCAGTGATCAGAAATTCATCAAGATGACTGGAGATGACTACTGTAAAAAGTAGTCACTTTAAATAGAAAAGAAAAAAACAATCAATCACTCTGGAAGGGGCAGGAGCTTCAGGGTTGTTGTTTTCAAGAGAAACAGTTACTACTGACATTCACTCTAAGTCCAGAGGGTCCCAAAAGCAGGCACTGAGTAGAGTTTGGGAAGGGACCCATTGTTATTCAATCTATGGTCTTCAGAGTGCACTGGGTCTAAGGTTTTATGGAAGACAAGAAAAGAGAGAGAGAGAGGGAGAGAGAGAGAGAGAGAGAGAGAGAGAGAGAGAGAGAGAAAAGGAGGAAGGAAGGAAGGAAGGAAGGAAGAAAGGAATCTAACTGGAAACTATGAAAAAGAACAAAACAACAACAACGAAGAAAACAGAAAGCATGCCTCATTCTGCATTCAGACTCCCAGTTCTTTCTCTGAATGTGGATGGTATTTTCCATCATGAATCTTTTGGAGCTGCCTTGGATCCTTGTATTGCTAAGAAGAGCTAAGTCTATCAGTTAGTCGTACAATGCTGCTGTTACTTTGTACAATGTTCTCCTGGTTCTGCTCACTTCCTTCAGTATCAGTTTGTAAAAGTCCAGATTTTTCTGAAGTTCACCTGCTCATCATTTTCTTATAGGACAATAGTATTCCATTACATTCATATACCACAACTTGTTCAGCCATTCCGCCACTGATGGACATCCCCTCCATTTCCAATTCTTTGCCACTGCAAAAAGAGCTGATATAAATGTTTTTGTCTATGTGGATCCTTTTTCCATTTGCACCAACTTTTTGGGATGCAGAACTAGAAGTGATATTGTTGGGTCAAAGACTATGAACAATTTTATAGTCCTTTGAGCATAGTTCCAAACTTCTCTCTAGAATGGTTGGATCAGTTCACAACCCCACCAACAATGCATCAGCATTCTAATTTTTCCCATATCTCTAGCATTTATCATTTTCCTCTTTGTTGTTAGCTAATCTCATAGGTGTGATGTGGTACCTCAGAGTAGTTTTGATTTAATCTATAGTGATATAAAGCATTTTCTCATAAAACTGTAGATAGTTTTAATTTCTTCATCTGAAAACTATCTGTTCATATCCTTTGACCATTTATCAATTGGGCAGTGACTCATATTCTTACAAACTTGACTCAGTTCTCTCTATATTTTAGAAATGAGCTCATTATCAGAAATACTGGTTGTAAAAATTATTTCCCGGTTTTTTACTTCCCTTCCAATCTTGGCTGTATTGACTTTCTTCGTGCAAAAACTTTTTAATTTAATGTAATCAAAATTCTCCATTTGCATTTCATAGTGTTCTCTATCTCCTGTTTGGTCATAAATTCTTCCATTCTTGATAGGTCTGACCTGTAAACTATTCCTTGCTCTCCCAATTTGCTTGTAATCTCCCCCTTTATGTCTAAATCATGTATCCATTTTGACCTTTTCTTGGTATATAGTGTAAGATAGTAGTCTCTGCCTAGTTTCTGCCATACTATTTTCCAATTTTCCCAACAATTTTTGTTAAATAATGAGTTCTTATCTCAGAAATTGAAGTCTTTATGTTTATCAAACAGTAGATTACTATAGTCACTGACTGCTGTGTCTTGTGTAGCTAACCTATTCCACTGATCCACCACTCTGCTTCTTAGCCAGTACCAAGTAGTTTTGATTGCTATTTTATAATGTGGTTTTAGATTTGGAAGGGCTAGACTACATTTTCTTGCATTTCTTTTCATTATTTCCATTGATACCCTAGACCTTTTGTTCTTTCGGAAAAATTCTCTTATTATTTTTTCTAGTTTTATAAAATAATTTTTGATGGTTTGATTGGTACGGCTCTAAATAAGTAAATTAGTTTAGGTAGAATTGTCATTTTTGTTGTTGTTGTGTTTGCCCCTTGTTGCCAAAAAAGACTCATGCCATCAGAGAAATAATGACATGACTTGCACTTGACTTTGTTTTGAGTGATGGAGGACTGTTCAGGTAACTAGCCTCACTTCTTCTCCAGAGCCATATGAATCCAGTGACCAGATGTTCATTAGGATGACTGCAGATGACCCAGGATGCAATGGGAGACCTTGGCCCCTTTAGGTCAAGGCCTGTTTGGTCCTCACGTAGTGAGGTAATGCCCATTCAGTGAATAGGCCTGTTTAAGAAGTAGTCAGGGGATGGTCCCTTTAATGAGGCAAAGAAAAATAGCTAAATCAGAGTGGGAGGGAAAGAGAAACAGCTACTATTGATAATCACTCTTAAGCCAGGAGGGTCCAAGAAACAGACTTTAAGTAAAGCTTGGGCAGGGGTCTAGTGTGGTACAATCCATAGACTTCAGAGTGCAGGAGATTTAAAGTTTTGGGAAAGGGAAAGGAAGGGAAGGGAAAGAAAAAAGGATCTAGCCAGTAAACTCCAAGTTAATTGGGCATCCTCTGACCTTTCTTTAGATAGGAGAAGGAAGGGAGGGAGGGGGACCTAGCTAGCTGGGTCCCCATTCAGATAGCTGGCATTACTCACAAGTTGTTGTGTGCATCCTTTGTTGCTGACAAAAGACCATGCCATCAGAGAAATGATGATATGACTTGCACTTGACTTCTGATGACTCATGTATATTATATTAACTTGGTCTACCCATGAGCAACTGATATTTTTCCAGTTATTTAGATCTGACTTTATTTGTGTGAAATGTGTTTTGTAATTGTGTTCTTATAGTTTCTAAGTTTGTCACGGCAAGTAAACTCCAAAATATTTCATGTTGTCTGTGGTTACTTAAAGTGTAATTTCTCTTTCTTTCTCTTGCTGCTGGGTTTTGTTAGTGATATATATGATGTATATGAGTTTATTTTATATCCTGCAACTTTGCTAAAGTTGTTAATTATTGCAAGTACATTTTTAGTTGGTTCTTTAGGATTCTCTAAATATACCATCATATCTTCAAGCAGATTTATTTTAAGTGGTTTTATATTCTCTTAAAATATCACACTCTAGCATAAGATTGTATATATTAGCACTGATTATATAGCATTATTTACTGATCTCTGTATTTTACCATTTATAAAACTTAACATCATTAACTGAAAACATCAAACACTCTCTTGGTGGAAAGTTTGACCTTCCCTTAAGGCATTTTTGGTGAGAGTGATTAAAGGCCAAGCCATTTCTACATGAATTTGTGGCGTCAAACATCGAATTAGTTAAGAAACCTCCCAAAACTTAAATTTATAATTTGTCACTTCAATCACGAAAAGAGTATGGAAAGAAGGATGATGCAGTCAATTTACTGCATTAAAAGGTGGCAATTTTTTTTCATCAGGATCCTTTTTTTTATTCATCATCTTTAGAACCAGTTTGGCTCAGCCACATCAACCTGATCCCAGGTTTATGGAAATCATCTTTGTCATCTGTTTCATCTCCTTGTTTCCATTACATTACTGGGTTTTTGAAAGCTAGCCATTTGAAAAATCTGGGTTTTTTTCCTTACATCAAGGCAGAGTTGTAGCAGAAGTTTCTACTTAAATAATATTGCCACAAAATTGGCACTTCGATAAATCTGCGTGAACTGGTCTTTGTTGTCATCAACATATTCAGTGTGAGTATGTGTGTGTGTGTGTGTGTGTGTGTGTGTGTGTGCATGTGATCAACATATCCAAGATTAAGTCCAACTTTTTGCAGTAGTTGAGCAAGTTTGCAGCTGGCCATTTAGTACTATTTAAAAAAAGCATCCCTAGACCTTTGATAATCCTTTAGATATATCCTTTTATCATTTTACTAAAGGAACAGTTTTTAAAAAATTCATATATATATATATTTATATGAAATTGGAGTTGTTTATAGATATGTTTTTCTCCAAGAAACTTGTGTTAAGGCTTTGGGCTCACCATTTTTACCAATTCTATATTGAAACAAGAGATTTAGTTACTTGAAATGTTTATCTTTGTCATTAATAGAACACAATGCTTCTAGTTCCTTCTCTTGGTCCACGTTGGCCCTCATCCCTCGGACAGTGAGGTCTTCCTCCTTCTGGAAGTTGTGGGTTGGAGAGAAGAGGAGGCAGTTGTGGTAATGACAGGGCTTGAGCGCCCACAACTTACTTCAGTCACCTCTTAATTGACATCCTTACTGGACTCGAGGCAAGATGACATCCACCTCCAGAGAAAGAACTATGGAATGAAGCAGACTATTTTCTCTTGTGTTATGTTTTGTTTTGTCTTTTTTCTCATGGTTTTTCCCATTTGTTTTAATTCTTATATGTAACATGACTAATGTGAAAATGTATTTAATATGAATGTATGTGTAGAACCCATAGAAGATTGCATGCTGTCTCAAGGAGGGAGGGGATAGGCAAAGGAGAGGGAAGGGAAGAAATAAGACTTATGGAAGTGATTGTTGAAAACTGAAAATGAATAAATTGTTTAATTTTTTAAAAAATTTGTCATCCTTACTGTGCAAGCCTCTTCCTAACCTATTATATTCTAATTAATTTAATTTTTAATTAAATTTATTTATAATATGCAATTTAGTTAAATATAATATTCCTATTCTAATTTTCACATAGCTGCCAAAGTGATTTTTTGTAAACTTTAGATCTGCCCAATGTCCCCCTATTACCTCTAGGATCAAATAGAAACTCCACTCTTTAGCATTTAAATCTCTTCACAACCTGGCCTCTTCTTATTTTTGAAGTCTTTTCCCCGACGTTAGCTATCTCCATGCACTCTGCATTTCCACCATATTGGTGTAACCCGTGCTTCTAACATACTGTGCCTTATGTTCCATCTCGGTACCTTTGTGCTCTTTCCCATACCTGAATGCATTTCCTCTTTACTTCAGCCCCTAATTTCCTTTATGACCCAGTTCACACCCTTCCTTCTCCCAAGTGTCTTCAAGATTGTCCCCTTCATTATTTCTTATATCAAAATAGTATTCCATTATTTCCATATTCCATAATCTGTTTGGTGTTTCTCTAATTAATGAATACTCCCTTATTTTCCAATTCTTTACTACTACAAAAAGATATACATATTTTTGTACATATGGGTCATTTCCCTCATTCTTTGAGCTCTTTGAGGAATATACCTACTAGTGGTATTGCTGGGCAAAAAGGTATATACACTTTAGTAAGTTGGGGGGGCAAAATTCCAACTGGCCATGAAAACAAATTCACAGCCCCACCAACAGTACCTTAATGTACCTATTTTTCTACAGCCTCTCCAGTCATTTTTCTTTTTGGTCAGACGGTAGCCACCACGCTCTCCAAATTATCTTCATTTTGTATGTATTAATATTTCTGTATGTTTGTGTTGTCTCCCACTTGCTCCTTGAAGGCAAAGACTGTTTGAATTTGTCTTTGTAGTCCTAATACTCCCACAGTGTCTAGCACATTGTAGATTCATAATAGATCTTTGTTGGATTATGTTGAGTAGGAATCAGGAAAGACTTCATGTAAAGAAGGAGGAGACACACATAGAAGAGAGGCCAGAGTTGTCCTATTTGAATCCTGAAGGAATAACCAGCAACACTGAGTGACAGAGGCAAACTCAGGGGCTTAATGTTGGAAAAGGCCTCCTAATACATTAAAGCGGGGGTTCTTTACTTGGATTTCATAGGAACTTTTCAAAAAAAGCATTTTGCATTTCATTATAATTGGTATAATCATATGTGGTTTTTTGTCACCAGAAGTTCTATAGGTCTAAATTTTTGCTTTTTCCAGGTAGGTTGTCTGAATCTTACTCATCTTCCTGCTGTTGAGGCTATTTCTATCCGTCTATAAGCCAGATTCTTAAAAAATGTTTTTTTCAATAACTAGAATTTTTTTCTTCCCATTCCTCTATTCCCAAAGGGGGAAAAACCCAGCAACAAACAAACCCTTGTAACAAATAAGCATAACCAAGAAGAACATATTCCCACACTGGCCATGTCCAAAAATGTATCTCATTCTCCACTTTGATAGAGGATGTGCGCTTTATTTTTGTTTCAATTAAGATTTACTCCCAGGCCTCCCTTCCTTAGGGAAAAAAAAAAACTTTTACAAGTAAGTATAGTTGGGCTCCTTCTGCATACTTAGCCCCATCACCTCTGTCAAGAGATGGTGAGCATATTTTTAAAATATATTTGTCTATTTCTTTAAATATTTCTCAATTACATGTAAAAAATTTTAACATTTTTTTTTAATTTTGAATTCCAAATTGTCTCCCTCTTGCCCATCTTCCACCCTTTGAGAAGACAAGCAACATGATATTAATTATTTTTGTGAAGTCATGCAAAACACATTTCAATGTTAACTGTGTTGCAAAAGACAAAAATAGAAAAATAAAGGTGAAAAAATATGCTTCAATTCAGAGTTCATTAGTTCTCCCCTACAGGCGGATACCATTTTTTTTATTATGAGTCCTTTGGAATTGTCATAGATTGTTACCTTGATCAGAGTAGCTGACTCTTTGTCAATTGATCAACATTACAATGTTGCTGTTATTTTGTATAGGATTTTCCTGATTCTGGTCACTTCACTTTGCAACTGTTCTTATGAGACTTTCCAGGGTTTTCTGAAACTAGATGGCTTGTCATTTTTTTTATAGCACAATAATATTATATCACCATCATATAATATAAACTTATTCAACCATTCGCCAATCAGTGGGCATCGCTTCAATTTTCAATTCTTTTTTACCACAAAAACAGCTGCTATGAATAGCTTTGTATAAATGGTCCTTCTCCCTTTTTATTTGCTATCTTTGAGATATAGGCCTAGTATTGACTTGTTTCATAGCCCTTTGATTTTTCCCTTCAGTGCTTCCAGTGTTTTCTTACAGAGCCTGATTACTCTGACATTACAATATCAAAATGACAGGATATAACCCACCTCCTGACAGAGAGATGATGGACTTGGGGCACAGATCGAGACAATTTTTTTTGACACAGCCAATGCAGCATTTTGCTTTGCTTGACTATACATTTTTCTACCAGTGGTTTTGTTTTTCTTGCCTTCTCAATATGAGTGGGAAGGGTGGGAGAGGTAGAAAGGAAATAATATGTATCTGAAAATCTGTGAGCTGATCCAACCATTCTCCAGAGCAATCTGGAACTATGCCCAAAGGGCTACAAAAATGTACATACCCTTTAATCCAGTAATACTGCTTCTAGGACTGTATTCCCAAGAGATCATAAAAATGGGAAAGGGTCCCACATGTACAAAAATATTTATAGCTGCTCTCTTTGTGGTGGCCAAAAACTGGAAATCAAGGGGATGCCCATCAATTGGAGAAATGGCTGAATAAATTGTGGTATATGAATGTAATGGAATATTATTGTGCTATAAGAAATGATGAACAAGAAGACTTCAGAGAGGCCTGGAAAGACTTATAGGAACTGATGTTGAGTGAAAGGAGCAGAAACAGGAGAAATTTGTACATAGCAACAACCACAGCATGCAAGAAATTTTTCTGGTGGACTTAGTACTTCATTGCAATGCAAAGACTTAAATAATTCCCAATCATCTTTCAAGGCAAAATACCTTCCACATCCAGAGAAAGAACTACTGAAGTCAATGCAGAATGAAGCAGATAATTTTCTTTTCTGTTATGTTTTGGTTTGTTTTATGATTTCTCCCATTCATTTTAATTCTTCTATGCAGCATAACTATGGTGAAAATGTATTTAATAGTAATGTATGTGTAGAACCTATATAAAACTGTATGCCATCTCAGGGAAGGAGTGGGGAGATAGGGGGTAAGTTTGGGAGAGGAAAAAATCTAAGTTATATGGTAGTGATTGTAGAACAACGAAAACAAATAAAATAATAATAATTTTTAAAAAGACGATTAAAGGTGATAGCCATCTCCAGAGGAAAAGGCTGTTGGAACATGAATACAAATCAAAGGTACTTTTTCTTTATTATTCTTGTTTTATTTTTTGGTTTGTGTTTTCTTTCACAGATGACTTACATGGAAATGGGTTTTGCATGACTAACACATAAATAACATATGTAAAATTGTTTGCCTTCTCAATGAGGGGGTATGAGAGGGAGGGAAAAAATGTGAAACTCAAAAGTTGAAAAAAAAGAATGATGAAGTTGCTCTGCATGTAATTGGAAAAAAATAGAATATTGAATAAGATTTTAAAAAGCAATCATTTAGCATCTTCAGTAACAGCAGATATAATTTCCATCCTGAGAACAGGATGAAATCATTTTAGACTGGGAATGAATGAATGGAAGGGTGGGAAGGTGGGGAATTCTTGCATAGGTAGCAGAGCGCAGCTCACAGAGACCAGCCCAGCTTTGGCCATGCAGCATTGGCAGGAACAAGACCAAATACCCAGCAGCAGCAGCTGTTCTCAGATCCCTCAACCCACAAATGCCAAAGGCAGATTCAAACTTAAGTGAGAAAGCTTTTTCACCTGAGTGAAAAGGGGGCAGGGTCCTCTCCTAAGCCTGGTCCCAAGAAGTAGTGGTGGAGACAGCAGCAGCAGCAGGATTGGGTGGCAGCAGCAGCAGTGTCCATTTGTGGAGGCCTCCACCTGAAGCCTCTGGGGGAATTGATCCACTGATCTGAATCTCAGCCCTGAATGGTGGCCCTGCCCTCCACCTAAAGCCCCTAGGGGAATTGAGCAGCTGATCTGAATCTCCTGGCCAGGGATGAAGAGGAATGCTGGCATGGCATTGTTGGAGGTGGTTGTGGAGAGGGAATTCTACTACTAGCAGATTCTGGGAAGAAAATTTTGGGTTGTCCCCAGACCAGTGTGCAGGCCAGGAGTGGAGTAAACTCCTCTCCCTTGATTATGACACCTTGGAGGAACTGAGAATTTACAGGTCCCAAGAGTATACCCTCCTCTTGACAAAGGATTCAAAAGTCAAATAACTGGCTGGGAAAATGCCTTTAAAAGGGGGGAAAATAAGACTATAGAAGGATACTTTCTTGATGAACAGGTATTTCCTTCCATCATTTAGGATGAGGAAGAACAATGCTTACTGTCAGAGGCTTCCAGAATGAGTATGCAATGATCTCAGGCCATGGAAGAGTTCAAAAAGAATTTTGAAAATCAAGTAAGAGAGGTGGAGGAAAAATTGGGAAGGGAAATAGGCTAATTCAATTGGCAAAAGAGGTCCAAAAAGCCAATGAGGAGAAGAATGCTTTCAAAAGCAGAACTGACCAAATGGAAAAGGAGGTTCAAAAGTTCACTGAAGAAAATGGTTTTTTAAAAATTAGAGTGGAGCAGATGGAAGCTAATGACTTTATGAGAAGCCAAGAAATTACAAAACAAAACAAAAAGAATGAAAAAATAAAAGACAATGTGAAATATCTCATTGGAAAAATGACTGACATGGAAACTAGATCCAGGAGAGACTATTTAAAAATTACTGGTCTACCTGAAAGCCATGATCAAAAAAATAGCCTATGCAGCATCTTTCATGAAATTATCAAGGAAAATTGCCCTGATATTTTAAAACCAGAGGACAAAATAAATATTGAAAGAATCCACTGATCACCTCCTGAAAGAGATCCAAAAAGAGAAACTCCTAGAAATATTGTAGTCAAATTCCAGAGTTCCCAGGTCAAGGAGAAAATATTGCAAGCAGCTAGAAAGAAACAATTTGAGTATTGTGGAAACACAATCAGAATAATACAAGATCTAACAGCTTCTACATTGAGGGATC
>CM053774.1:106265228-106364771 GCA_028658325.1 Potorous gilbertii | reverse complement strand
AAGGGTTTGGAATATGATATTCCAGAAGTCACATGAACTAGGACTAAAACCAAGAATCACCTACCCAGCAAAACTGAGTATAATACTTCAGGGGAAAAAATGGTCTTAAAATGAAATCGAGGACTTTCAAGCATTCTTGATGAAAAGACCAGAACTGAAAAGAAAATTTGATTTTCAAACACAACAATCAAGAGAAGCATGAAAATGTAAACAGAAAGAAGAAATCATAAGGGACTTACTAAAGTTGAACTGTTTACATCCCTACATGAAAAGATAATATTTGTAACTCTTGAAACTTTTCTCAGTATTGGGGTAGTTGGAGGGATTACACAGACACAGACACACACATGTACGTATATACATATATATATATATATATATGTATATATATATATATATATATACATATATATATATAGGGAAACAGAGAGAGAGAGCACAGGGTGAATTTAATAGGAAGGAATCATATCTAAAAAAATAAAATTAAGGGGTGAGAGAGGAATATATTGAGAGGAGAAAGGGAGAAATGGAATTGGGCAAATTATCTCTCATGAAAGAGGCAAGAAAAAACTTTTTCCATGGAGGGGAAAGGGAGGGATGTGAGACAGAATAAGTGAAGCTTACTCTCATCACACTTGGCTCAAGGAAGGAATAACTTGCACACTCAATTTGGTATGAAAATCTATCTTACACTACAAGAAAGTAAGGGAGAAGGGGATAAGAGGTGGGGGTGGGGATGATGAAAGAGAGGGAAAATGGGAAGAGAGAGTAATTAGAAGTAAACACTCTTGGGGAAGGACAAGTCAAAAGAGAGAATAGAAGAAATGAGGGGGCAGGATAGAATGGAAGGAAATGTAGTTAGCCTTGCACAACATGACTATCATGGAATTCATCTGCAAAACTACATATATATATATATATATATATATATATATATATATATATAGAGAGAGAGAGAGAGAGAGAGAGAGAGACTATAATGAATTGTTTGCCTTTTCAGTGGGGATGGGTGGGCAGGGAGGAAGGGAGAGAAGTTAGAACTCAAAGTATTAGGAATGAATGTAAAGAATTGTTTTTGTATGTAACTGGGAAATAAGAAATACAGGTAATGGAGTATAGAAATCTATCTTGCCCTACAAGACAAGAAAGAAGATGGGGATAAGGGAAAGGAGGGGTGTTAGAAGGGAGGGCAGATTGGTGGAAGGGACAATCAGAATGCTTGGCCTTTTGGGGTGGAGGGAGGATAGAGATGGGGAGAAAATTTGGAACTCAATTTTGTGGAAATGAATGTTGAAAACTAAAAATAAATAAATAAATAAACATTTAAAAAACACTAAAAAAAAAAATTAAGCCCGGTTTTCCAGTTTGAAACTTGCCCAAGTCCTTTGTCTTCTTTGTTTTTTCTTTCTGCCCCCTGCCTTTTGGGCATTTCACCACTGAGAGAAGAGAGAGAGCAAGGGAAAGGCAGCATCAGTTTTTTTTTCTGCCTTAGCAGCTCAAGACCAGACTGGAGAAAAGGTTAAGACTTGTAGCTAAAAATAAGGCAGTTTTTTTCATCTGTGTATGTAAACCCTGGGGCTCCATTAGCATGGATAATTGGCAGTTTACAGTATCATAAAAGCCAGAGAGAAGAGGCCATGAGTATGGGCAGCTGCTCTGAACTCTTCCTTTTCGACAGGAGTGCTATGGCCTTTGGGGGCCATAACTACTGACTGAGCTACTTACTGACACATTTCCCTTGCTGGGACTTTTTATTTGGGGGAGACCTTGTCTTTTGGGACAGACCTGCCTTCATTAATGTCCCTCTTGCTTCAGAGGTCGTACTGACCGTCTGATTAACCTTCATTATACCCTGACTGTCCCCTCCTTCCTTGAATAAGCCGAAGTGTTCCCTAGGGCAGAACATAGATGTCATAAGGAAACCAATTTATTGTAAATATTAAATGTTAAGAGAAGAGAGCTGTCCTGAATGTCAGAATGACCTGAGTTTGGACATTTCTGTTTGGGTGGTCCTGGGTAAATTGTTTTATCTCTCTGGTGTCAGTTTTCTCATCTTTAAAATGAAGGTATTGGGTACCTGTGAGATCCCTTTTAGCTTTGCATCTATAATCCTGTGATGCCACCTTTCACCCATGCTGTCTGTGTGATCCTGGGAAGTCACTTAACTGTGCTCTGTTGTCAGTCTTAAGACCCCACCATTGGCAGAGCATTTTTAGGTTTGCATTGTTAAAGGGGATTTCCTCTTGGGATTTTCTCTCTCAAAAAGATCACAGATCTGTGCCCACAAAAACCAGATAAAATGGCATCAACATCATTTTGTTCCCATTTTTTCTTTTTACATAGGTGAGTCAAAGACTGTTAAGTTTCATGTTTCTCTACTAAGAATGTTATGAGGGCCATGACTCTATTTGTCTGACTTTTGAATATGCTTACCTAGGCCTCTTCCATAGACCTGTCACCATTCAAATTCTGTGATTGCTACCCTCATGATAACTGCTTGTGGATTTTTTAAAGTTCAGTTTGGTCCTGATTCTCATTTCAGAAATGGACGACAGAACAGAGATGAGCCCTGCAGAATAGACACAGGAACTGCAAGGACTCCTAGATACTTTGGTTGGGGCAAAATTTGAAAAAAAAATCTAGACTTAAGGGCACTGACTAATCCTGCAGAAATATGATAATTGGAATGTTTCAGGGCCATCCAAATCCACAGGAACAGTGTCATAACTGATGTCATCATGAGATTTTCAGTTTCACAATGACATCTAATGTTCTCTTATATTGCTGATGTAACTGTGAAACACCCTTGGTTGGGGGACCAGAATAGCTTCCCTTCAGAGCGTGAGGCATCCTGGAGGAATGATAAGTTTGCTGGACTTAGGGTAAGGAAAAATCTTGGTTTACAGTGCCACCTTTTAACACTTAGATGTGACAAAAGGAAAGTCCTTTGAGCCTCAGTTTCTTTTCCTGTAAAATGAAGATGATTGTGCCTACTTCACAGAGTTGCAAGTAAAACATGTAAGAGTATAAAGTTTATAAAACTTAAAAAGACATAGAAATGTCTCTAGGTCTTATCATTAAATCTACGATGGTCCTAGATATAATGAATGACTAAAGGAGTCTTTTTTCAGGTGAGAGTACACCTCTCTGGTGGAGTTCTCTGGAGCCTGTGTGCTCTCATTGGACTGAATACTTGGTGGTGAAGGCAGGACAGGTAGCCCCCCTCTACAAGGAGCTGGTGGTGAAACTGCTGAAAAAGTGTGGCCAGTGCACAAGACAAAACTGTGTTATCTGTTTTGAACTGACAGCTGGTGGGGAGCTCTCAAATCTCACTAACTACCACTTCCTGTCCTCCCTGAAGTTTGTTGTGGGACTGGAGAAGGCAACAGATCACTGTGAATACCCACTGTCTTAAAATTCCTGAAGGGATATTGAGGTTATCTCCAGAGAAAGTTAGCCCCTCCTCCACAACAGAGCTGTAATGGAGGGATGACAAGTAGGACGTTGCCCAAGGGTACCTCTATGAGGAGGACAAACTTCCTTGGATCAGGAGAAGACAAGAAAGGGAGACTCCAAGTCCCTTGTGGGTCAGTTTATGGATAAAGAACAGCTGGAATTCTGGTGATGAATGCATGAGGGCTCTTGGACCACTTTCTACCATTGAGACAGATCCCTTCCAAGGATCTTTTTAGATGGTAAAGTGGCACAGCGAACAGAGTGTCAGGTCTGCAGTCAAGAAAACTTGAGTCAAAATCTGTTCTCAGACTCTTAACTTACATGATCCTGGGCAAGTCACTTAGCCTCTGTTTGCCTTAGTTTCCTCATCTGTAAAATGGAGACAAAATTGGCACCTACCTCCTAGGGTTTTTATGAGGATCAAGTGAGATAATAGTTGTAAAACATGTAGCAAAGTCCCTGCAACATAATAAGTGCTATATAAATGTCAGATTTTATTATAATTGTAAGCACAAGAGGAAGTGCTCTCCTCTAGGCCTTATACAAGGGGTCATGAAGAGTCAGATATGACTGAAATGACTGAACAACAATATAGATAGCTTGGATTCTGCATTGAGAATTGTCTCTTAATATCTTTGACCATTTATCAATTGGCAAATGGGTCCTATTATTATAAATTTGAACAGATTAACTATGTGCACATATATTTCTGTGTATTTGCAGTACATGTGTGTGTATATATGTAAAATTGATACAAATATGTAAGAACAATAGTTATTCTACAAAAGATAGTCCAAGTTTATAAACTATTTTTAAAAAAAGAAATGATGTCAATCATACTAAAAATTCAGCATATCATGGGAAACTTAGCTTAGACACTAGAATTCTGATCAATAGAATGATCCATCATGACTCCAAATGCTGAAGCTTGCTTCCCACCTCTTGATAGAGAGATAGAATAGAAGGACAGAATGAGACACACATTTTCAGCTATAGTGTGTTCATTTGTTTTTCTTGACTCTACTTATTTGTTGTAAGAGAGACATTCAGGATCAGGAGTAGGCAATAGAAGGAAATAACATCAGTTACACATTGAGAAAACATGCATAGAAGAGAAAATATGGAATTTCATAAGGGGACACAACAAATAGGGCAGTATTGGTATTACTGTGTTTACTATATACTCAGAAAGCAAACTGTACATAAGTAAAACTTTAATATATAATCTTTTCTGTTTATATATTAAAATGTGCATTTTTTAGTATTTAAGTTAATTACAAATTCAGTGCTACTTAATTTCTCCTTCCCCTCCTTCATAATTTTTATGAATGTCACTAGGGCAATTATGGCTACTTTTTAAGGGAGATGACATACCATTTATTGTTATGCATGACATGCATTGTTCTACTTTACTCTGTGCTTTTGCATTTCTGGAAAGATTTCTAAGACAAGTAAACAAAGAAAAAAGAGAGACCAAACAACTGTATTTTATCTACCCTGGTTGAAAGCCTGTGTTTGAGAAGTTGAAATGATAGAGACCACTTTACTTGAATAACAATCTACCATTACAGAAATAGTAATCAAAATAGAAATGTTTTCATTCATAGCTATGAAAATCTTATTTTGGGTAGACTTTATCTCTGTAGATATCTCCCAAACTTTTTTTCTATGAAGAGAATGAAGATAGACCAGAGTTCAAAAGTAACTACTGAAATTGAAGGATGATTCTAAATTATTTCAAAGGTGACATATACATAAAGTAGTGCCACCAATGAGGAAAAAAAATTATTGGATGCTCTCTCCCTCCTACTCCCATCCCACACTAAATTTTCCACCATGAGATGATGAATTAAGATAGGAAATAATGACATCTAAGGTGTATCAAATTTGGAATTTAAAGCTAGTTTCTAGAGCAGTAAGCCTTAAGGGCATCTGATGGACCCTCCATGGAGAATGTAGGTATTCTTTTTGTCTCCTTGATGAGGATGCAGGGGATGGCTCCTATTTGGGATCCAGAGACTGGGGATACCCCTTGGGTCAGAGGAACCACCTTTCTCCTACAGATCAAACTTGAGAACAAATGAGATCTGGTTTTGCATGTGAAGTACTTTGCATACTTTAAAACACTGCATAAATTCTGGTGGTTATTATAGAAAAGAGGCAAAAGATTTCTCTCAAGAATACAGATCCATTCTGTTAAATGAATTTTGATTTGTACTTGAAGAGAGGGAAGAAAGAAAAAAAAAAGGTGTGTGTGTGGAACAATCTGACTTTGTTCTATGAAATCGACTCTTTTACAAGCTAGCAAAATCCAATTGGAATCCAGCCTTAAGGGTCCTAGCTAACAAATCATCTTGGTAATAGACCCTGTCATAGAAACCCAGTCAGGATCCTCTCCTATCCTTTCAACTAGAGAACAGTGGTCATGCCCACATTCCACGTGTCTGCAGATTCCCCAGAGGCTTACTGCTATATAAACACATGAAACTAATTAAAGAGCCCATCAAATTGGTCAAGAAATACATTTCCCTTTTATAAAATTCAGTTCTATTTTTGGATTTGAAGCTCTTTTTAGAGTTCAGTGCTCACAAATGATTTGCCCCAGTGAGCCTTTGAGCTGGAGCTCAAGGTTTGCCACAGAGCAACTTTTTCTGATCTCTACTTTTTGGCCTACTTTCTTCCAATCCATCAATGCTACCTTTGCAAAAGGGTGACATTTGAATGCTTTATAATTAGATTTAATTACCATGGATCCATGAAACTTGGCATAAGACATCCTAAAAAGATGACTAAGGAAAGAGAACAGATAAAAAAAATTAAAAGAACGGTATAGAGCAATGGTCTCCAAATTTTTAGATTGTGCACCCTTATCAGTAAAAACATTTTATGCATGTATCCCCAGCATATATTTATGTTGTATACATGTATTCTTTACTGATTATCTACATTATAAAATCTAAAAGTGAATGAAAGTTTAAAAAAGAATAAGATAAAGGTGAAACAATATTTTATTCTAGTCTATAGAGAACCACTAGAATTTGTTGAGTAGGAAGGTGACATGGTCAGACCTACACTTGAGGAAAATCACTTTGCTAACCGTGTAAAGGACAGATTGGAGTAAGGAGAGATTGGAGGCAGAGACATTATTTAGGCAGCTACTACTGTAGTCCAGGTGAGAGAGACTAAGGATCTCCACCAGAGCAGTGACTATGTTGAGTAAAGAAAAAGTAACAAATACAAGATACGTTGTGGAAGCACAGATGACAAGATATGGCATCTGAATGGATATGTGAGATTAGGGGAAATAAAAAATCTAGGATATTAACAAAGGAATAGAAATAGGAAGTTGGTACTCATGATATATCATTGGACATAAAATGTAAATTTAGATTTCAAGCTTGTTTTGCATGAGACTGCCTAGAAGTAATTCTGGACTGGTGGAGAGAATGATGACTAAATTCCACTTGGAAAAGGGGTAATTGGCTGGAGAGCTTTAGGGAGAAGATATATTCTTCATTCCTGCTTTGAGAGAAGACATGCATGATTTCAGAATCTCTTGGGGATCAATTCCAGACATGTAGAGAGAGGGACAGACTTTGGAAAGCAGAAATGTAAGGGAAAGCCTGCTCCTCAGTATGTTCTTGATTTTTAGCTTACTTCTTTAGACATTTTGTCTAAAATGTCTAAAAGAGTCATCTGCATAGATGATAATTAAAACCATGAAAGCTGATAGAGTAACTAAGAGGCAGAATATCAGTAAAGAAGAGAAAGGGGACCTGGATAGAACCTTGGAGAGCACCCACAGTTAGAGGCATGATATGAACGATGATTGAACAAAGATGACTGAGGAATGGTCAGACAGTAAGGAGGAAAACCAAGAGAGAATAGTGTCACAAAACTCAGAGAAAGGAAAGTAAGTGCCAATCTTTGGGACTTAACTCATTGGTAACTCAAACACAGACTTACAGCCACATTCGAATGCGGACTTGTTGGGACTAATGCTATATAGAAACCATGGTAAGCTTGAGCCCACTCATCCCAGAAAGGGAAAGACCATGTAGTTGACAGAATACTCCTGAGGTATTGAGAGGAAATATAATTACATTATACTGTATAATTATAATTCTTTCTTTGTTGTATCTTTGAAATAAATACTCATTTGTGTATGTGTATCCACACACATTTTATAGATGAGGAAACTGAGGCAAACAGTTAGTGACTTTCCCAGGGTCTTACATACACACATACATGTATATGTGTGTGTGTGTGTGTGTGTGTTGTTTTTCCTGATAGAAAGTGAGCTCCTTGAGGTCAGGGGCTCTCATTTTTGCCTACAGTTCCTGGAAGGTACATAATAACATTATATGCATTAATAAATGCTTAAAGATTAAATGACTGCTCCTAGGCATAAGAAGACACTGTGGAGGATAAAAAGATGAATAACATGGTTCCTGCTTTCTAGGAATAATGATAGTCCAAGGTCTTATGTGAAAATACACATAAGAGACATTCAGAGGAAAGAAAGAAATATTTCCTTTGTGGAAGTTGCTATTAAAAAAGTAAAAACTCATGGAAAGACACAGCTAAACTGGATCGAGTTTCTATGAGACAGTGATTTCAATAATTATTTTAATTAATTGTTTAATTTAATAATTGTTGTCTGACTTGGTAACGACAACACTAGACAGTGCCAGTTTAAGGTTTGTGTGATCTCATTTGCACCTTGACTTGATTTGTTGATGTAAGTGACTCTTATTGGGTCTTGGTGAGGCAGGCTCCCTTTTCCTCTCCTGGCCACATCTGCATGTACTTTAACCTAAAAGACCTCAGTTTCCATAATAGGCCCTTGAGTGTTTTATTTTCCTTTCTTTTTTTAAATTTCTATAGAGGCATTCAGAGAGGTAGCCTAGTAGATGGAATATGGGCTGGGTATCTCAGGCTCTGCCACTGTGACTTGCATGACCTTGGGAAGTCATTTAAGCTTTGAGAACCTCAGATCCCACATCTGTAAAGTGGGATTATTAATATTTGCCCAGCCTACTTGCCAGGGTTGTTATGAAGAAAACGATTATAAACTAGAAAGTGTCCCACAGGTGGCTATTCTTGAAATATAGCTCTCTCTGCCAGGGAGCAGAAGTCAGATCTTGGTTTCTATCCTCACTGCAGCTCCCTTCAGCAATATATTAATTTCCCATGTAGGCCACAGATCACAGAATTACAGAATGTGAGAATTGGAATGGACCTCAAGTGGCCATCTCATCCAATCCCCATGATCCTTTCTGTCACAAACCCTACACATGCTCACTTAAAGACAGACTTTCAAGTAGGGAGAGTCCACACTTCCTGAGGAAGGGCGTTTCACTCTGGGACAGCTCTAATCATTAGGAAGTATTGACCAACATCAAGCCTAAAGGGGACCTTTTGGTCACTCCTGGCAGTCATTATCCTTGGTTCTGCCCTTTGGAACCAAATAGAGTGAGTTTATATCCTTATTCACAAGACAATCCTTCAGATACTTGAAGACAGTATTTATCTTCCTGTGCCTTCTGTTCTCTAGGCTAAACATTCCTGGTACTTTCAGTCTGTTTCACATGCCATGGACTGGGCCATTCAGTCTCCTGATTGCCCTTCTTTGGGCACTATCCCAGCTTAGCAAAGCCTTTCTTAAACTCTGGTGCTGAGAACTGAATGCAACACAGTTGGGGACTGATGAGGGCAGAGTACAATGGGACAACCTCCTTATTCCTAGGACATTGCTGCTGTTCGGTGTGAGAATCAAATGAGAATGTAAAGGTGATTTGCAACCTTAAAGAAGGTTTTAAATGCCAGTTATGTTACTATTACACAGTATTATTATATTCAAATCAATACATGTTCCTCAAGAGGAACCCAGGCATCGCTGGGACTTGAACCCAGGATCTCCTGTTTACTAGACAGGAGCTTTAACCAGCTAAGCCACAGCAGCTCTAATTCTATTCCACCTGAGATTTAAAAGGTGGGAGACCATTGCTCATACAAAAGCTGACTGAAATTTTCCAGGTTATATGGCAAGAGGATGTTATCCCCCAGGACTTCAAGGATGCCTCCATTGTCCATCTCTATAAGGGTAAAAGGAATAGATTGTCCTGTGACAATCACAGGGGCATCTCTCTCTTAGTCATTGCTGGCAAAATTCTTGCTAGAGTCCTCCTTAATAGGTTAATCCTTCACCTGGAAGATGAGCGTATACCTGAGAGCCAGTGTGACTTCAGAAAGGGCTGAGGAACAGTCAATGTGGTGCTTGCTGCCTGACAACTCCAGGAGAAATTCCAGGAGCGGAACAGAGGTCTGCACACAACATTTGTGGATCTGACCTAGGCCTTTGACACTTATTAGTCGTGAGGGCTTATGGAAAATTATGTCAAAATTTGGATGCCTGGAGAAGTTCATCAATATTGTACGACAATTTTATGATGGCATGTTTGCCCAGGTTCTGGATAATGGACAAAGCTCTTGCACCTTCCCAGTCACCAATGGAGTGAAACAGGGCTGTGTGCTTGCTCGCATGCTTTTTAGCATGATGTTTTCAGCCATGTTGACAAACGCTTTCAATGAGGATGAACACGGCATCAAGGTCAGCTACCGTACTGATTTGCAACCTTAAAGAATATTTTAAATGACAGTTATTATACTATTATTACACAGCCATTATTATACTGATGGTAAGTTCTTCAATTTGAAACGACTACAAGCCAAGACCAAAGTGAAGGGAGTGTTGGTGCATGATTTTCTGTTTGCCCATGATTGTGCCTCAGTTCAGTCTCTGAAGCTGAGATTCAACGAAGTGAAGATCAATTCCCTGCTGCCTGTGCTTATTTTGGTCTAATAATTAACAATAAAAAAAACACAAGTGCTCCATCAGCCACCACCATACCATCCATATGTGGAACCATCAGTTACAACAAATGGAGAAGTACTGAATACTGTGGATAAGTTCACTTATCTCGGTAGTGTACTTTCCAGAGATGTACACGATAATGCAGTCAACGCACGCATTGCCAGAGCTAGCTCAGTGTTTGGAAGGCTCCGAAGAAAGGTTTGGGAGAGAAGAGGTATTAGACTGACTACCAAACTTAAGGTCTACAGAGACATTGCGCTGACCTTTTGTTATATGCTTGTGAAACATGAGCAGTCTACCAGCACCATGCCAGGAAACTGAATCGCTTCCATTTGAACTGTCTTTGGAAGATTCTGAGGATCACCTGACATGACAAGGTACCAGACACTGAAGTCCTTGCTCAAGTTGAACTGCCAAGTATTCAAACTATGCTTCAGAGAGTGCAACTCCAATGTGCTGGCCACGTGGTTTAAATGCATAATGTATGCTTGCCAAAATGAATATTTTATGGAGAACTTGCATGGGGCAGGCGATCACATGGTGGCCAGAAGAAATGATACAAGGACACTCTCAAGATCTCTCTCAAGAACTTTGGATTTGACTGTGCAGTATGGGAGACACTGGCACAGGACCACTCAGCATGGCATGCCCACATCAGAAAGGCTGCTGTGTTCTATGAGCAAAACAAAACTGAGACAGCACAAAGTAAGCATAGAATGCACAAATTTGGAGCGTCCACCCCACAAGTTCATACGGACTATCTGTGCCCAACCTGTGGTAGAGCATTCTGAGCTCGTATTGTTCTGATCAGCCACAATCGGACACATTGAAATTTCACTTTACAACAGTGATGTCATTCTAGAAGACAAAGGACAACCAATAACCAATTCAAATCAATCCTCTAACTTGTCAAGATCATTCAGATCCACTATGCTAATTATCCCTCCCATCTTTGTGTCATGTGCAAATCTGCTGAACAAAACATTAATCTATGCTTTTACCTAAGCCATTGATAATATTTGCAGAGTCAAGCACAGAGCTCTGGGGTACTCCAATGGAGACCTCCTGCTGTGTTGACACTAAGTCATTAAGATTACTATTCTTTGACTCTGGTCATACAACTGTTTGAATCTCTTGGACTTTAATCATCTAATCATACTGCTCCATCTTCTTCACAAGAATACAATGAAAAACTTTATCTAAAACTGTAGAAATCTAGATGAACTTTAACCACAGCAATCCCTTCATCTATTATTTTAGTAGTTCTGTTGGAAAAGGAAATGAGGTTTCTAAAATATATAGAGAATTGAGTCAAATTTACAAGAATACAAGTCATTCCCCAGTTGATAAATGATCAAAGGATATGAACAAGCAGTTTTCAGAAGAAGAAATTGAAGTTATCTATAGTCATATGAAAAAATACTCTAAATAACTATTGACTAGAGAGATACAAATCAAAACAACTCTGAGATACCACATCACACCTATCAGACTGGCTAATGTGACAAAACAGGAAGATGATAAATGTTGGAGAAGATGTGGGAGAGTTATAACACTAATTCATTGTTGTGAGCTGTGAGCTGATCCAACCATTCTGGAGAGCAATTTGGAACTATGACCAGAGGGCTGCAAAAATGTACATACCCTTTGACCCAGCAATACCTTTTCTAGGGCTGTATCCCAAAGAGATCATAAAAATGGGTCCCACATGTACAAAAGTATTTATAGCAGCTCTCTTTGTGGTGGCCAAAAACTGGAGATCAACGGGATGCCCATCAATTGGGAAATGGCTGAATAAATTATGGTATATGGAATACTATTGTGCTATAAGAAATGATGAACAGGAAGACTTCAGAGAGGCCTGGAAAGGTTTTTATGAACTGATGCTGTGAAAGGAGCAGAACCAGGAGAACTTGGTATACAGCAACAACCACAGTGTATGAGGAATTTTTCTGGTAGACTTAATACTTCATTACAATGCAAGGACTTAAAAAAATTCCCAATGACCTCTTGAGGCAAAATGCCTTCCATATCCAGAGAAAGTATTATGGAACTCCATTGCAGAATGAAGCAGGCCATTTTCTTTTTGTTATGTTTGGTTTGGTTTGGTTTTATGATTTCTCCCATTCATTTTAATTCTTCTATGCAATATGACTAAAGTGAAAATGTATTCAGTAGGAATGTATGTGTAGAACCTGTATAAAATTGTATGCCGTCTCAGGGAGGAAGTGGGGAGGGAGAGAAGAAGGAAGAGGAGGAAGGGGAAAAAAATCTAAGTTATATGGAAGTTATTGTAGAACACTGAAAGCAAATAAAATAATTTAATTTAAAAAAAAAGAAAAAGGAAATGAGTTTAGTCTGACATGACCCATTCTTGTTGAAATCAGTTGTCCTTTTTATAATTAGTTTCCTTCTACAGCTAGTTCACTAACCATGCCTCTAATGATCTATTCTAGAAATTTTCTAGGAACTGAAGTCAAACTCATTGGCCCATATTTGACCAACTGTTTTCTTTTCATATTTGAACATTGGGACATTTGTCCTCTCCTCTTGGAAGTTTCTCTCTCGTTTTTCATGATATGTCAGTAGTGTTATCAGGGCTCCCAATTTTGAAACACCAGACTAGAGGTCAGAAAGCCTGAATTCTGGTCCTGACTGTCATTAATTACATTTCTATCAGTGGGCAGATTATTTACTCTCCTTGGTCCTCAGCTTCCACATCTATTGATTGAGGTTTGGAATCAGACATGATTTGGGTTCTTCCAGCTCTATTATGCTAACCCTTTGATTTTTCTGGAACTTGGCTACCTTTGCTTGTCTGTGGGCTGGTTAGGAGATTGTTTTCATCCTCCCACCCCTTCTCAGCCTCCTGCCAGAAACTGGAGATGGGAACCTAGCCACTAGGTCCTGCCATTCTTTGCAATTCAGTTGCCTCATTTTCCAACCTTGGACCAAGACGCTAGCTGTTCTTGAGGTGTGACACACCTTCCCTCCTACCCAAAGGCCTCTATGTGTAATAGCAGCAACATGGACTGTTTAAAGATAAGGAACTTGGAGGATATGAAGACTGTATGAGGCCATACAATAAGAGTCAGGGCAAACAGGAAGATCATTTTCTACTCCAACCATTAAACCATCTCGTTTTCTCCCAAAGCCTTTGGTCTGAAGACTTAAGAATAATTTTGACTTTCTATCCCTTTCTATCTCCTAACTTTAATTTCTAGTCTTGCAAAAACTTTTTAGATTTACCAGCGTCTGGTAGTCACGATAATGGTTCAATGAATATTTCAGAGAAGGGAGAGGTATCAGGATGCCAGACCCTGAGTCGGAAAGACTGGAGTCCAGGTTCTGCCTCCTGATAAATACTGACCCTATGACCAAGAATTAAGTCATTTAACCTCTCAGTTTCAGAGCAGGGATGGGCACGTGATCCTCATTAATAGAGGGAATTTCCTCACTGGGACTTGCCTATGCCAACAAAATCACAGTTCTGGTCCAACATTACAGCAAAAAGAAGGGCATGTATGGCAATGTTGTCACAGGGTAAATGAGGCCCTGATGAAACTTTTTAGTCTTGGCTGACATGATTTTCTTGGGCATCAGCAAGTCCAATATAATGGATGTGCTAATAAGCAGAAAGATGCCCCAAAACATAAAGCAGGAAACAAAATGGAGCAGCAAGACTTCCGTGTGATCCAAAAACTGGAGAACTTATCTGTGTACAACTAAAAGGATAGACACTGTAGCCAGTCCTCTACCAGGTGGGAATTTAGTTCATTTATCCAGCTTCTACATCCTTTCTTTCTATGCCCTGGTTCATTTTGTATCACAGCAGACGTAACAGTTCCATCAGACAATATATTTTCCTTCCCCTGTTTAAAGAACTATAGACAGCCTAATACTAAGAAGTAGAGGCAAACAATGCTAATGACAGATCACCAAGGGGTTGGGGCTAGGGTGCCTAGGTGACTTAAAACATTTGTGTGAACTGAATTGATGGATGAGGCTTGATTTAGGAAAACCAGACCCTTTCCTTGGCCAAAATGGGTCTCTGATCTTGTTTTTAAGAAATATTTTGATAACTGCATTGCAACACAATCGGTCTCCATTGTAATTCTATGCATTTTATATATTTAAAAACATGATTTCAAGGAGCGATTTATCCAGAAAATTCCATAAACATTCATAAGAATGCAAGAGACCATGGGTCCTCCCCCTCCCCAACCCCCACACTCCCACCCCCAGGAAAAGATGAAGAATTCAAGGCTTAAAGAATGTTGATTCACATAAGACCGGAAAAAAAAAAAGCTGGCTTCACAGGTTGGTTTAAGCCTGTAAGGGAAGAGAAACCCCAAAAGGTAACCAAAGGCCCCGGGAAGTGATTTTATGATGTTTGCTTGAGGTGATCCAAACTTTAGGGGAAGGTGTGTTTCAACGCCAGAGCAGGACCTTCCCTGAAGGAGCTGCATTGATTGTGGCTTTACCCCCATCTGCTGGTGCCATATGAAAATGACTCCATCCCATAGAGACAGAAGATTGGTAGCATGAGCAGCCTGGGAGCCCCGGCCAGGGTAGAGGTTAAAGGAAACCCCTGAAACAGAGGAAAAGGGCTGCGGATTAAGATCCTTTTACTCTGATAGTTAGGGAATATGGTCTTGAACTTCACGCCTAGACCCTCTACTGTTATGCCAGTTCTTTAAGTTTAGAGCTTTCCAACATGGAAAACCTAGACTATGGTGGTGCTGGAGGAATGAAAAGCAACTGGATGTTTTAGCACAAATCCATAAATAAATCTCCTTTTTTTAAATAAGAAAGGTGAACTCAAAGTTACAGAATAGGAACACTAAACTGATAATTTGGACCAAGTGAATATATCACAGAAATTACTTAATAAGGCGTTAGAAAAGTATAATTTCCAGATTAATCTTGGTATTTTAAAAGTACCACAACAGCTATTGTATTTCTCAATGATACTGGTTTTAAAAAGCTAGCTTCCTCTCCAAAATTTCAAAACCAAAAGAACCTTGCAACTTTTTAGTAATTTTCAGCAATTAAAAATCCAATTTATTTTCTGAAATTTGCTTTTTTATTGAAATAATATCCTCTTGATGGATAAATACATAACTAATTTATAGTTATATATAACTAGTTTATAGTTATGCATTTATCCATCAAGAAAGAATATTATTTCAATTAGAGAAGTTGAAACTGGTACAAGATAATTTAGGTAGTAGGAGTAAATTGCCTGCGTCTGAAGACCTTTGCAATCAGTTGAGAAATTAAAATCTTCCTAATTTGCATTACAAATGAGTTAAGGAACAGATATAGATGCTAATTTGATTATATGTTCATGATAAGTTGTTGAAACTGACAGAGCATTTGCAAATGTAATGATGGCAATGCCTTATCAGGAGGAATTTTCATTAAAATCACTGAACTTAGAAATGTAAATAACATAACGGAGAGAATTGTACTGGAGTCATCATCTATGGAATTCAATGTCCAAATGAAACATAGATCTATAAGTACTAATTTAAACTTCTTGTGTAACTTGGACATGCTGCTTCATACACAATCACCTATACAAAAAAAGAGTTACATCCAATTTTTCAAGCTTAAATAAGAAATCTGCTTAAGAAAAAGTCGATTATGTGATTTTTTTTTCCTTGAGAAAGTTTTAAAAATTAGAACCAAATTTTTAAAAAATCTTGCCAACTGGATAAAATGTCATGAGCTGGAGGTAGAGAAGCGGGTACTTTGAAAGCATTATATAAAACATGTTGGCTTTCTGATGCCAAAGTACTTTGAAGAGTGTTTGAGCTAAGAGACCATCGTGACCCATTTTCTTCGTGATTGTTATAAGATCAAGCAAATTCATTTTTCTAATAAATTTTCTCCTGAAAATTACATTTTTTTTGGTGCACTTTATTTTTTTAATGGATGTTACCAATAGTTAATGAATGCAAAATCCTTCAATTCACATTTGGTTCCTCAATGATAAAATAACTACTTAAGAGAAACTCAGAGTTATAGATAATAAATTCAGAGCTATTTATGTATTTCCCAATCTAAAAAAAAAATCTGCCTTGAAAGTAAGAGAAAAACCAAACTCTGCTTTAGTCATTTTAATTAATCACTTGACCAGTCTACAGGAGGGAATTGTTATTCCTAAATACAAAATTATTAGGAACCTGTTAGCCATGGATTCATGACACATTTGGTTTGACTTCATCTAATTAAGAACAGATAGATTTGGTCTGTCTTGCGGACAAGTATTTAAACTTAAACATTTATTGCGTTGTTTCCAGATGAGTAAGGAATTTTCCATTTTATCAAAGTGATAGAAATCTTACTAGTGTTCATAGTATTTTATTTGAGTGAAATGGGGCTTTCTGCTACAGCCATTAAAAACACTAAATATCTACCTCAAAAAGTGAGTGAAAAAGTATCAATGACATCCTATTTTGAGAAACTTGGTTGGGCAGAGGCAAATTAGGAATCAGGGGAATTGAGCTTCCCTCCAGACTCCTCTTAAACAGATTTAGAAAATGTACTAGACTGAATCCTTATGGGGAAATCCAGAAGGGAAGAAAATGTATGGTATCTCACAGAAAGTCAGTATAGAAAACCAAATCTATACATCATGATAATATCATTATGGTTTTCATTTTACGTTAGCCACACAAACATTATACATAAACTACTAGATGTCCTGCAGATTATAAACACTGACATTCTATTTGAAGTAAAGTATGAGCTTTAAAAAATTCCCTTATTAAGTGGGTGGGTAGGGGCACTGCTATATAATGTTTGGAAACTGCTGCTTCAAATGATCCCCCTAAATAGAAAGAAGCAGAGTGAGAGTTTAGAAGGAAACCTAGCAGACCACTGCAAGGAGGGCTAGATTTTAAGAGGGCTAAAGAAGGAAATGTAACTCTCCATTGGGGAATGGTGGGAAAAAAGAAGAAAGAATTTTAATATGGTGTAATGGTAACTCTGAGAGTTAAAAGATCTTCCCCACCCATTAAAGGGCTTGCCCATTAAAGAAAGCTTGATAAGGGGAGGCCCACACCTTTTGTTAGTTTTCTAATGAGGCACTGGTTCTCAAGGGTTGTGATGTCATCTGCCTCTGAAAAACGTGAAAATACTCTGCGGTGAGGTTTTACTTTGGAGCTTAGGTTTTGGAAGAAGGTTTGCGTGCCAGATGAGACTCTGGGAAACCGCTAAGCAGCCCTCTGGCTTTGAAAATCTAGATGTTGACACCTCTCTCTGGTAATTGTATGTACGGTCAGACAGTTATCTGTCTGTTGATTTTTGATGCATGTACTGTTTACTCTCAGGCAGCTGGAAGCCCCTGTCTGTTGATTTTGATTTTTCTGTATTTTCCCTGAAGCTCAGGGTGCTGCTGACTTTTTCCCTTTAACTAAGTGAATGATATATGTGCTTGATTAAAGTGAACTGCTGACCCCTCAAACAAAGTTACCTTTCCTTTTAGAAAAGCAGATCTAAGAATCTGTGATAGCAGGCCCTCCTTTATATGTTGGGATGCTTGCTTTTACATAGGGTAGAGACAGTAGAAGATACAAGATGAAACTCCTGCCCTACAAAAGAGATTTTGGTTTTATTTTGTTTTTGCTGAAAATATATAGATAGAGCATTTACTAAACACTTACTAGGAACCGTGCAAAATCTTGTAGGATGGTAAAACTACAACTAACCAAGCTAAGCAATTAGAATAACAAATGAACAGTCTAAGCTTCTTGTGAGAGTCTCTATGGGACTCTCTTTGGTCAACCAGTCTAATGAGATGATGTCTTGCAGAGAGACTTGGGCACTCTGACATACTTCAGTTTTGGTGCTTTACAGAAAAGGTTCTTCAAAAAAGATTCAGAGATGGTTCTGCTGTTTTGACAGAGAGGAAGGCACAATCTGACATGACATGATCAGGATCTGGGCCTCTGTTAAAGTATTAGACAGTTTCTGGTTCTTGAGTGTGATAAGTCTCTGGGTAAGTTTTTTAGTTTAAAAAGGCTGACAGTGAAGGGGATATGTCAACAAGGCAATGGACTGAACCCCAGGCATTGTGTTGGAAGTGGATTCTTCAAAGATCAGAAAAAGTGAGGTTTTCAATTTACTTTTTCTTTTATTATAAAAGTAAAATAAAAAATAGCATTTATAAATCCAACATTTCTCCTTTAAAGTATTTGATCTAAAAATTATTTACAATAGTAAAACGCAGAAACAGTGGAAAATACCATTTTCAGCACTGATTAGACCAATGTTTAAATATTCACTGAAATATACATATTCCTTTCGTTCAAATCATAATAATCAAAAGCAACGAGCTTTTAAAAAATTGTACACTGAGTGACCCCCACTTCAAAATACTTTTTTCTTAATTTCTTTATAATTTGAATGAGTAACTATACTATGAATAGCTAGAGAGAGTATCCTTGTGGGCACTTCCCCAAGTCTTTTAAGGGGAGTGGATATGCAGTATAGAAACAGCAGGAACACAAACAGAAAGCAACTGGAGCTCATTGGCAGCCAAAAAGGTTTGGTAAGACCCATTCCCGTAAAGAAGGTACCACCCGGCCCCTGGGTTCTGGTTACTAGATATATCTTGTAAATGAACCAAACTAAAATTAGTTTAAGAAATAAGAAGAAAGTTGAACATCCTGGTTTTCATCCAGAATAGTTGAAACCAGCTTGCTTCCTCTAAGCACCTTGAACTTTCTTTCCTTTGAATGGCGAAATGGGATTTCAGGATATTCTGTTTCTGTCGCATGCTGTGAATCCTCAACAACGGTCATTAAACTTTGCCTTCGATCGATGTTTCGTGTCCATAGTCATGAGGCATCTTATTGAGTGTTATCAATGGGCTAGGGCTGGTCAGAGACTCAGTAAAGCTGAGTTTACGGAAGGAGGTCTCCACCCCACTGTCACAGACACTTTCATTGTCTTGGGGTTTATAAAATTCACCTGAAGAAGGAAGGCAGAGCATAGTGGTTTAATGCTGGACAGCTCCTATGGCCTATAGGTACATGGGGTTATTAGACATCACTAGGCCTACGCAACTGACACTAAACTCCTCTCCTTTTTCCACCACTGCCATCTTCCAACTTACTTTCTCCCCATCACACCAACCTAACAAAACCAAGAAAACATTTACTAAGCCTCTACTCTGGGATAAAGCACTGTGATAGCAAATAAATGGGAAGTCCCTTCTTTGAAGAACTTTCACCTAGCAAATATGCTTTGCTTCTCTCAAAATATAATTGTGATGGGGGCAGCTAGGTGACACAGTGGATAGGACACTGGCTCTAAAGTCAGGAGGACCAGAGTTCAAATCCAGCCTCAGATATTTACTAGCTGTGTGACCCAATTGCAAATATATATATTGCAATGAAAATGAAATGATAAGGGGAGAGTAGAGGGGACTTCCTGTGTTGGATTTCTCCTGGGCGCAGGTACAGGACTGGTTCTGACAGTCAAAGAAGACTTTAATTTAATATTCATTTTATGTGAAGCTGATGCAATTAGTACAACAAAATCTTTTTTCCCAGTCTCTTTTATGATGGATGATCACTGGCTAAGAAAGTACTTAATTACCTGGTATGATGTCGCTAGATGGCTCAATGGGCAAAATGAAAAAGGAACCATAGCCTAGATCTTTTACTGAGTGTTCTACATACCAAGAATTCAACCTATTTCCTGTCTTTAAACTAATCTGATAAAATATTTTGTTTTTCTTAAGTTGTTTCAGACATATTCAACTCTCCATGACCCCCATTGGGATTTTGTGGGCAAAAATACTGGTATAGCTTGCTATTTTCTTCTCCAGCTCATTTGACAGATGACAAATTGAGGCAAACAGGGTGAAGTGACTTGCCTAAGGTCACATAGCTACTAAGTGCCTGAAACCAAATTTAAACTCAGGAAAATCAGTCTTCCTGACTGTCAGCCTTGCATTCCATCTACTGTGTCACCTAGCTGCCCATTTGATAAAATATAGGATGATTTTTTTTTTTACTTTAATGAGACCATTCTGGAAAAATTAATCCAAATTTCTACTTGGTAGGAGACCTCCACAGGAGTATAAACAAGTTTCATGAGTTTGTAAATATTCTAAAGAAACTTAGGGCTTGAGTATGAATCAATCTCTAGTCAAACAGTGTCAAATTTGTGAAACTTCCAGTGGCATGTCTAACATATACTTGAGGAAATAACCCTAAATAAATAAAGTTATTCTGCACTTAACTCATTACACATTTACTCATAGCATTTCCTTAATGTTTTTGGAACAGATCAGCACCATACTGGTACTCCAGGACAACTGGGTTCTTGCCCTGCAAAAGGAGCACAGATCTAACTGGCTGACTTTCAGTGACATTAAAGGGAAAACTAAGTAGATGATGGATGTCCTGCTAGTTTTGTCTGTTAATCCATAAGACTAATTGCTGCGGTTATTACTGAACCATATTAAACTTAAGGTACTTCAGAGGCACAGTGAACATGACTCATTTCATTCTCAAAGAACAACCTCGTTGGGGGTTCTAGCATTAAAATCCTGATTCCTGCCCTTTTTATCTGGAGGTGCCCATCTATAGGTGAGCAGAACCTAGACTCTGACACCTGGTACTGAAATGCAATCTTACATCTAGGGAGAGCTTCTTGACCTGGGGTCCACAGACCAACATGGATAGATTTCAAGGTGGGAGGGAAATATTGGCTGGGAAAAAAATTACATCTTTATCTCAATAAAATTGGTGTGATTTGTAATCCACCTAATTTACTTTATGCAAGTAAAAACACTATTTTGAGAAGGAGGGTCCCAAGGCATCTAGAACACAACTGGTCCCCCTGAGCTACTCTTGCCGTTGGAATTCCAGTGGTTGAAAGAGCTGCTTCTTCATCTGCAAACCCTGGGGGCATTCAGGCTGGCTGCTCCTCAAATTCCTGCTTCCAGGAGTTAAAGATCTTTCTGTTTGCCAGCCCAACGCAACAGCAATGGGGTGGTGTCACCATTATACAACCTATATAATGCACACCAGGGCACCCAGCCAGGAGTCAGAGAACTGGAACTCTGGTCTTGGCCCTATCGCTATTTAACTAAGTGATCTCAGACTTCCTCAATGAAATGAAATGGATTAGTGGAGCATCCAATTCTCTGAGTTTCAGAATTGTGTGCCTCTAGAGTGGCAATAGGGCAGTGAGTGAGGTGGTTCAGTGGATAGAACACTGGCCCTGGAGTCAGGAGGGCCTGAGTTCAAATCCGTCTCGAGTAATTACTAGCTGTGTGACCCTGCATAAGTCATTTAACTGTTTCCTCTTCTGTCAAATAAGCTGGAGAATGAAATGGCAAACTATTCCAATATCTTTGCCAAGAAAATCAAATGGGCTAGTGAAGAGTTAGCCTGGAATAATTTCCTAAACAACAACAAAGGATGGTGATACCTGCCCTCTGACATCGAGGTTAAGAATGACTTATTTAGGAAGTCCAGGGTTAGGGAGCAGGGGAAGGCGCCTGCCTCCCATTCAAAAAGAAAGACGTAGAATGTATATCATCCCCGCCACCCTCCCAAGACAGAGCATGTCAAGTTTGTAATCATTCTCATACCTAGTTGCTGTCTTATGGAGGAGGGTGATGGGGGCAGTGAATATATTTGCTTCCTAGTCTGCTCTTTGAGGTTAGATGGATTGACTGAGGCATTGAAGGCCTTCTGGATGACTTCAACTGCTTCGGTATAACCCATCTGTCTCAGAGCATCCACCAGCTCCCTTATCGTTCCCCCAGAGACCTGTGAGACAGAAGGGTAAAAACAGCATTTCAGTGGGAGAAACACTGCAGTTTTCTTTAACCAAAAGAATAAGATGTGGGTCTTCTCCATTCAGCTGCAAGTTTCAATGCCCTGCTCTCTCCTCTGTGGCATCCCTCCCTCTCTTGTCACTACTGCCCTACACACTGGAGGGACAAAGTCACTACTGGCCAGATGCAAACCATCAGAGAAAAGTGACGAAGAAAATGTATCCTTCTTGAAAACAATTCAGTTTACTGTTTCATCTCTTGAAGACCACTCAGAAAATCAGTGAGGCTGTTTATAACGAGTACTGATCAAGAAATGGTAAGATAGCAAAGGCTCCAGCTTGAGGAGTGCAGCTTGGAGGGTTTCCCTGTATAAGTGAAGGGTAGAATTATTAGAAAACTGCAACTAGGGATGGAGTTTTCAAAAAAAGGAAAAAATGACTTTATCTCCATGCTGTTTCTACAGTCTGTATTCTGAATTCTTAGAATTTTTAGAAACAGAATCATCAGCAGGTCCATGGGCTCTTGCTATCCACACCACTACTCTCTGGTATCAAGGTCATTTTCCACTGGGCAAGAATGTGCATATTGTTTTTATTCCAACCCACTTATTCAATCAAGCAAGGGCACTAGGCTGAGAGGAGTGTTGGGAGCTGCTCTCTTCTCTTTCTGTTCCTTTATCCTTTTCTCTTCTCCTTCTATACCTATCTTTCTTTTTCTACTTCTCTTTTTAACCCTCTATTGTCTCTGCCCCCTTCTCTATCTCCTTCCTCAGAGGGTTCTAAGGGTAAAAACTCAAATCCTGGCAAGCAGGGACTCAGTCAGGACTACTTTTCAAATTCTCAATGAGACTTCAGGATCCCCAAACTATCATCTCACTAACCCAGGGGCACAGAATATGGCATGCATGTGTTTTTCTGGAGCTACAGCCTCCTTCCCTGCAGGACCATGTACAAGACCCATCCTTAATTCATTACTAAGAATACTCCAAGATCTCATATTCCAAACTTTCACCACCATCATTACTTCTAATGAACCCTGCTAATCAGGATGGTTTGCCACCATTCTGCAAAGACCTCAGTCTCTAGGTTGTGGTCAGAATATAACATTGGCTAAAAAGTTGATCAAAATGAAGACTTTGGGAGGTAATCTGTCAGTCTATCATGACCCATTGCAGATAGATGGAAGAATTTGAGTCACTAGACACTTCTGGCAATATTTAAAAAATAATCAAAGAAGGAATCTCATCTAGCCAAAACAAGTCCTGGGTTTCCTAGAAGTAAAAATACTTTCATTTTGTGTGTTCTCCTTTTCATCACATTCCTTAGACCTTGAAGAGCAGCACAGTAAAGGCTATACCATAATCACACAAAAACTGAGTGACAATAAAGAAAATCTCTTCCTGATTGGACAGCTGCACTGGGGTGTTACAATTTTTTTGTTTCTAGATAAATGTTATTACAAATAGATACTTGCCCACTTCCAAACAAACAAACAAAAACCCTTTCCAGAGAACACTTAATAGTTCAATATTCTTCTACACAGCTAGAGAAAATTACAGTTATCCTTTCCATGTTGTAGAGATTTGCAGTGTGGCATCCTGGCAATCTGGAAAATTTATATAAAACTTCTTGGCCTTCCTTTGGTACCAGAGAAGAAGATTGATTTTTAAAATTTTTATTTTATGGGGTATTCACAGCACCTTATTGGAAAATTTCAGTTAATTATTTGGTCACAGGTTACGTTACACAATACTATACATTTCTTTAATCTACTGACCTCCACATGTTATCAGTGGCTTCCACAATACTTCCCCCAAATTCCCATTTAACTTCTTTTACAGACCCATGACATACAGAAACCACAATGGAGAAAATCGTGATGTGGAAGAAATAACTAGCCAGAAAAACAGTGGATAGGACACTGGACTTGGACTCAGGAAGACCTAAGTTTGTCTGAATCCTGTATCAGACTCTCACTAGTTGTGTGTGCCTACTGTGCATTACACTTACCTCAGACAGTCTCCTCATTTATAAAATAGGAATTATATATATATCCCAGTAGGCTAGAGAACAGCCTTCTCAAGAAGGTATCTTTACTATCTATTCCCAGTTAGGATCCTGGGCACCCAGAAGCACCTTTCTTCCTCTGAGTTATTGGGAGGAGGGCAGGTGGAGGAAACTGTCTCCTGGCTAACAGCCAAGGTCAAACGCAAAGAAGCAAATGCTTAAAACAGGGCATCACCTCATAGTTGTCCATTAGAGTTTTGGAAGGAGCAGGACTCAGCCGGAAGGCATTGTTAAGTATCCCCAGCCCTAATTTCTGCGCCAGAGTGGACCAGTTTTTGTCTGGATCGGGCATTTCTAATAACTTATAAAGCTGCAACTTTGTATCTTCATTCAGCTGTTTCATATCTCCTGAAGGGAATGAAGCCACAAGAGAGACAGAATTAATAACCAACGGTTCATTACAGCATTGTTCCCTCACCATCTCATAGTGGAAGTGATGAAACTACTTTATTTAAGGATCAGTCAGGGCCCTGCTGAGCAAAATTCATATGTATTTCAGCAGGTTGAAAGTGGGCATTCTCCTTCCTCATGTCTCCAAGATCTTTAAACCCAAAATGACAACTTGGGCTTGGAACAGTGTGAAACATTTTTTTTTCCTAAAAATATGCAATAATTTGCATTTTAAAATATCATTAAGAGATTTATATTCTATTCCAACTTACCTTGTGCCAGTAAATCACAGGATGTTGACTCTGATTGATATGGCTTTCCATTTAATATGTCATAGACCTATTGGGAAAAGAGGAAAATGTTACATATTAATGGGAGTATCTGGGAGAAGTCTCTTCCCATCACCTCAAGATCAGAGTTCCATGCTTTCCTCACCTCTATTAAAAGAAAAGGATTTGTCTATTCAGTCTTTGTGATGGGATGAGGGCTAGTATGTGGGTCTCCCAGTTGCAGTGAAGACCATCTTACTGATCTGCAGGTGCAGGGATAGCAAAGTGGACCGGAAGCTACTATCATGAAAGCAGTCTTTTTGCTTGCCCAGGGTCTGGGGATGCTGATAGCCCAGAGGTTCTTGCTCTCAGAAAGCCAGCCAGTGTGAAGATGGGGGCTGCCTGGGCTGGAAGCCAGGCCAGAGCAGGCTGATTAGTCATCTATGTTTGGATGGAGGGGGAGTTTCACTACCTCCTCTCTGGGAGGCACCTGAGAACCTATTCCACACACACTGTGAAGCAAGCATGTGTCTCCCTTCAGGGGCTCTCTCCCCCAATCCTCAGGGGTCCTCCGAGGGTTCTCATGCTTTCTGACCTTCCCTACTAAAACTTGCTATCACAGGCATGACTTGAATTCAGGTCTTCCTGACTCCAAGGTCTGCTATCCATCCACCATGCTAAACTGCCTCTCAAACTCTTTAGTATTAAGGCTTAAATATTGAAAAAGCTTAAATTAATGTTATCTATCATCTTAGGGAAAATGGGAAAAACTTAAGCCAAAGTGAAAAAAAAAAAAAGCACAGTGTTGGAATTTCAAGCAGCTGTCAGAAGTTGGGGGTGATGTTTGGCGGACTGACTGAGGGATTATTTATGGTGCTCCCTGAAATTACACGACATAAGCAACTTTCTGTTTGTAAGGCCAGATAAGGAAATATATGGAAATTCTGCCTTAATGGTGTGCCCTTCATTTTAATGTTTAATGTCACATAAATAACATCACTAACTTAATAAAATGATAAGATACAGGAAGGAGGGCTGGGCATCTCCAAATGGGACAATGCACCAGTGTGGTCCTGACCTTGAGGCTGGTCTTGCAATACCCTGTTTGTTTATAGAAATGGAACACTCAACATATAGCCCAAGGCCATGAGAAACCACACTTTAAGGAAAAAATATGTAGTATCTCTGCCAGGGATCATTCATGACATCAGGATGAAATGTTGAAGGTGAAATGAGCATTCTTTTACTGTGTGTGTGTATGTGTGTGTGTTTGTTCATGTATGCAGTACCTCCCCCATTATACTATAAGCTCCACATTATAAACAGAATTGGATTCAGAAACCTGGCTAGACTCACAGAGCTTTTGCTATTTCAAAAGTCTTCATGTTGGCCCCCTTCCTGGGTCAGGGAACCTAACACATCTCCCTGGTGGCCTCTCTCCTCCAGAACTATGAGCAAAGTGTCTAACTTCTGTAATTCTACTCATCCTTGCTGCAATCCTAAAAGTACCACACATTGTTGTTTAATACTTAGCTGAACAAACCACAAGCTTCATGCCAGAGTGCAAAGTCAAGATGCCAGTGGTGGGGTGGTTCAGACTTGGCTGAGTCTCCCTTTGTATTGTATTTTTCCTCCTTCCCAAACCCTCTCCACCTTCTCAATTCTTATCACAGTACTACCTTTAATATCCAGAATTGAAATGGTCTGAGTTAAGGCAACAGAGATTTTTCAAGATTATTAAATATCATTAGAAGGATTTATCAAAAAAAAAAATGAAAGAGAGAGAGAGCGAGAGAGAGAGAGCATGGTGTTCAAGGAATAAGAAACCAGGAGACCACCATGGTTTCCTGACACATTTTCGATTCTTTGCCCTATCACCAGTTTCTCTATCTCAGTCAGGGATCAACAAACTGGAAGCACCCCTCACCTGGGAGTTGGCTGCCATATCCAGGGGCGTAGTCCCAGGAATTATTCCCTCATCTTCTCCATCCTGTTCCCAAACATCTTCCAAGTCAAACAGAGGTTCAAAGTTCTCCAAAAGAGGGTCTGCACCTGAGATGTAACATATGTCAAGATAGAATTAAGTAGGGGGCAGCTAGCTGGTGCAGTGTGTTGACAGAGTGCTGGATTTGGAGTCAGAAAGACCTGAGTTCAAATCCAGCTTCAGACACTTATTAGTTGTGTGACCCTAGGCAAGTCACCCAATTGCCAGCTACCTCATTTTCCTCATCTGTAAAATGAGATGATAATGCCCACCTCCCAAGGGTTGTTGTGAGAAGAAATGAGATCTTCTTGTCAAGTCCTTTACAAACATTAAAGTGTTACATAGATGCCAACTAGTATCTTCATTACTTTATTTCCCAGATACTTTTGGTGGTCATATCTGTATCAAAATACAGTGGAAGACAGAGGCAGTTATGTGTATGATTTCCAATAAATAAAACCAGCTGCTGCCTAAAATAATGAGACTGTTGCCTCGACTATGCACATTGCTTTGAATTTGAACTGAAGATGAAACTGGATATATCTGAAGCCTGGGCTTGTGACCTACAGATAACAACCATCAGCTTGGTTATGTTATTTATCAGTGACTAAATAGCATCTTACTGAGCCTCCATCTTCAAGGCATTAAATCTTTGTACTGTTTAAAAAACTGGGGGCTATAAAGGGCAGCATTGGAGCATGAGGTTCCTTCTTGGACTGCTGAGTTTTGAAGGCCAGTAAGAGGGTGACAGACTAACATCCTAGAATAAGATGAGAAATCTACATCTGAGAGCTGTTGTTAATTCCTCTCCCTTCAGATATGACTAAACCAAATTGGGAATTGGAAATGGAATGACTTCTTAAAGCTAACCAATGACTATTTAGTCTGTAAAAGCCAAGGGAACAACCCAAGGATCAGCTGAGACTCTGGAATACCTCACCATGCATAGCAATTTCTACAGATGCTCAATATGGGGCAAGAACCACGTTTTGCTCGTGCTATTTATTTTTAAGATGTTATTTCCCTATATCCATGTAGGTAACTAAGTACCACTTTTTATCTAGGTCTTCTCAGGATCATCATGACCTTAGGAGGGAATAAGTGCCATATTCAGATCTGGATCTCTAGTACTCACACAGTGAAGGCACTTACTAAACATTTGTTGAATTTGTTTATACTTGTAAACCTGGAGGAATTGAGGTATAAAAATTTAATGGATAGAATTGGAAAATCTCAGCTTGATTGACTTTACAGATTTGTAACTTAGTAACTCTGAAGTCCATTGTTTTCATCTGTATGTGGATTAAGGAAATGTATGCTTACTTACATGGAGTTACATAAACATTAGTGACAAATATTTATTTTAAGGATTTAAAACTTCTTTGTAAAGGTGCCCCTTAAAGACAAGGTGAGAAGTCTCTTAAGACCTCTGATTGATAAATGTGTATGTGTGTGTGTGTATATGTATATATGTATGTATGTATATACACACACATACACACATATACATACATGTATACATATGTATGTGTGCATATATGTGTGTGTATATGTATGTGTGTATATACATATACATATGTAAAATCAACAAACCAACAGTTGATAAGCATATATCAGCCCCTACTAAATACAGTAGAGCTTTCTATGTGCCAGGCACTGTGCCAGCTGCTAGAGACACCAGGAAAAGCAAAAACCAGTCCCTGATCTCTGATCACAGTCCCTTGCTAGAGACAGGTCTCATCTTCACAAGAGAAAGGGAGAGAGACAGGACACTGCTATTACTGCTTTGGGAAGCATTTCCTGATTGAAAAGAGAAACAAAAATCCTCAACTTATTCATTACAAATTTTGACACCTTTCTTCCAAGGAGCTAATAGTAGAGGCCTGCCCTTTTTTTGTGGGGGGTGGGGTGGTCGGAGAGAAGTCTTCGTCTTCTTCTGAGAGAAGTCCTGCCAGGCTCAAGGCACAAACATCAGCTAAGATCGAACCTTATCCAAGGCCATTTTCCTATTTATAAGGCCAAACAGTATCATATGTAGAGGAATGAAGTCATGAGTGTGGGCACTTACTTTTTCTTTCCTTACAAAGCACTAGCATTAGCAATATTGCACAGGGGAGGGTTTTCCTAATCCGGATCTCTGCTACTTCCCAGACTTGTCTCTCACGTATATACAAGCAGGTCCCATTTCATGAAAACCTGGTGTACTCAAATCCCCCTTTTCCAAAACAACTGATCAAGATAGGAGTGATGATCCACATTAGTAAAGGATATGATCTACAGTTTCTCTAAATAACAAACACCCTTAACATGCTTACAGTGGGATTTATTTTATGGGATTTCCAAGTATACCTAACTCTGCAGAATCTTGAGATCTGTATCCTATACAGATACATGACTGTTTTCCTCTTTCAGCTCTAATTGATGTCTGCATTCAAAGCCTGATCTACGACAGCCCCCCACCCCCCTGCCCCGATCCTACCTGCTGCTTTGAGGAGAGCAGCTAGCTTCGTGGACCCTCGACTAGCAGCAATGTGAAGGGGTGTGGTTCCGTCATAGGTGGTGCTGTCCACATAGGCATCACCCTAAAATGCCATTCACCAAAAGAGAGAAAAGAGTAGAGGGTGACTTCTTTTGGGTATATATTTCCTTATGTCATTGTGGTCTCTTTCTAGCCATGCATCAACAGATACATCATTGTGAAAGACTCAAAGTCGGTGGACAAAGTCACTGTCAGTATGAAGGATACGGAATTGAATGTGGAGGAAAAGTTATTATTGACATTATTTTTGAAAAGAAGTTTTTCAAGGGAAGCTAAGTATCACCAGTCCTAGAGTCAGGAGGAATTCAACTCCTGCCTCAAGTACTTACTAGCTGTGTGACCCTGGACAAATCACTTAACCCTGATATGCCTTTTGATTTGCTTTTGCCAGTTCCTGAAAATTCTACAAGCTCTACCTCTTGCCAGGTTGAACCCTCCTGGTAACAAATTAAAACAATTTAAACAAAAATATCTGCTATGATGAGAAGGTCTGATGGAATATAGAAGACTGTGATATAATAGTACTATGCCAAACCCTTCCCTTCCACAAGGACGGAGACTGATTTCATATCTGTTCTCTGGAGCTCTGTCCATTTTTCAGTCTGGGCTTTTAATTAAAAGGGCGGTGAGCACACTCACCTCCAACAACAGGCAGCCAGCCAACGAGATATTCTCTTGTTCAACAGCCAGATGCAGGGCAGTGCGCCCAGAAGTCTGTTCCTGAGCATTGACGTCTGCACCAGCAGCAATCATTAGCCGAAGGCAGGGCATACTATTGATTAGCATGGCCAGATGAACTGCATTCAAGCCTGTGGCACAAAGTACAAAATGCAGAAGTCACCAGGGGACGATGGTAGCCTGGCACCAAAACAGAGACTCTTGGAAAATCCCCAAAGATCAGTTGCAGAGTTTAGAAAACCCCTTTCTGCTTCCACTCTTTAATAGTCCAAGGTCCAAGCTCTTCTACAGGCTAACATCTCGTGACATTGTTTCCTTTTTTTTCTGTTCTCTGATGGGCAAAACACAGCCATTCTTTGAAATGATAATCCTCCATTTACCTTGTTTAGTTGTATCTTAGCAATCTCTTTTGCTACCTAACGTACCAAATTCCCTCTAAAAGTATTATTTCAATAGCAATAAACAACAGAAAGTTACAAGATGGTGAAAAGTAGGGTTAGTTGAGAATTCTTTATGGATTATGGCAGACATTTACTATGTAACCATCTACTTCAGCTACAGAAGCAACTGCAGCAATGGAGGAAATGTTAACAAAATCAACCATTCATTTGCATGAAAAACCAACGTGATGTTTTTCTTACCTTCACCATTGGGAAGATCGATAAGTGGTGATATCTTCTGGTGCTTTAATAATATGCTCAGGATTCGGTCATCTCCTTCCTTTGCAGCTAAGTGTAAAACTGAGTTACCCAGGCGGTCGAGAAGGCTCACATCAGCGCCAGCCCTCAGCAGGTCCTCCACAACATCTTCCTGCTTGGTGATGACTGCTAAGTGCAAGGGGGTCTGGAAACGGTTGGGAAAGGAGCATAAGGTTCATATTAGATAAATGGAGAAAAGAGGAAAAACTCTACTCTTTCTACAATATTATCAGAGCCAGAAGAGGTCCCATTTACCAATGCAGACAGGCACATCTTCAATTAATAGTATTACAGAAGGTATCCTAAAAGCCTTAGTGCAGTTAACTTAAAACTGAACTAAGACTTTTAGGACACCTTGTAAATTATTAGGCATAGTAAGTATTTATGGGAGAACATGGAACATATCCTTTAATTAGGGCTGTGTTCATACTTTTATTGTGACAATAATTTTTTTTAAATTTCCATTAAAATAGGTCAGGATCATAGATTTAGAGTATATATGGATCTAGACCAACCCCTTCATTTTAAAAACAAGGAAACCAAGACCTAAAGACTAAAAATTTGACTAAAAATCATATAGTAGCAGAGCTAGGATTTGGAACCTAGGTTCTCTGATATCAAATCAGTGCTCATTCTACTCATGATTCCAATTGGGGTTTTCTTGACAGATACTGGAGCAATTTGCCATTTCCTTCTTTAACTCATTTAACCAATGTTGAAACTGAAGCAAACAGGATTTAAGTGACTTGCCCAGGATTATACAGCTAGCAGTTGTCTGAGGCTAGTTTTGAACTCAGGGAGATGAGTCTTCCTGACTCCAGGCTCTATATACACTGTGCTAACTAGCTGCCCAATCACTCCACTCTTCTACCCTATTATTTGAATTTCTTTCTAGCATGAATTTGTTCTCAGCTAATATTTTTACTTGTCAACAACGCTACTCGAAACTTTTTGAGTCTTATTTAGGCTCTCTATTGGCTGTCCTTCATAAGGTCACTACAGCTAGAACCCTCTAGTTAATGAATGTGCTATTAATTCACTGAAAACTCTGATGCAAAAAAATAATAATTTTCTCTATCAAAATGGACATCGACTTGTGGTCTGTCTTAAGCCAAATCCATACTGTTGTTCTGGAGTGGCTAACAGACTTCCTTGGATTCCTGCAGGGACTCAGAAACTAACTGGATTTTGGAACACTGACACCTCACAGGGAATCAATGGACTTCACTGTCTAAGTGGATGAAATGTTGACAGGAAGGTCTGAAAACTTTATGTGAAGTAGGGGATAAAAAAAGACACCTTAAAAGAAAGAAGATAAAACAATCAGTAAAAGCAACTTTCTTCTAAAGAACCGAGATTCCTAAACAATGGAACAGCAATATTTTATTTTTATAAAATCAGACTTTCACAAAACAGCATGGTAGCAATCTACCCTGTCTGACAACACCTGTTTGCATCCTTTTCCCTTCAGTGGGGCAGTTACTGGCTGTGACTCTGCCATAAGGCTGGCCAGCAGCATCCTGGGTACATCACAGATTATGCTAGATGTGTTTAATGAGGGGAGGGAAAGTTGATTCCTTCCAGGGCCAGGTGTTTGAGATTATTTGGAATGATAGTCTCAGCATGTCTCTATAGTTTAATTACATTAGTTATCAGGGCTACCATAAACTAATAAGGAAGTGCCCTTCCTTTATAGTACCTATTTTTTTTAAGCTAAGTTGTGAGTTGTTCTGATTGAGTCACAATCATTCAATAAACTCAATTTAATATACATTTATTAAGCAAGTGACTATATGTACAGGCACTGTGTTAAGTGGTGAAAAGAAGTTGAATAAGAATATTAATGATAGTGGACACTGAGATCACATGCCAAGTGCTTTACGTTCACAACAGCCCTTTGGGTTAAGTACGATACTGCTAGGAGGCTTAGTGTATAGAACTCAGGGCCTGGAATCAGAAAGACCCTGAGTTCAAATCCAGCTTCAGATACTTCCTAGCTATGTGTCATTCAACATCTGTCAGCCTCAGTTTACTCAGCTATAAAATGGGATGAGAGTACCTGCCTTCTTGAGTTGTAAGGCTCAAATGAGATATTTGTAAAGACTTTAGCACCACGCATGAGCAGAATAGGCACTTAATAAATGCTTCTTTTCTTTCTTCCCCATAAGATTTCTTTCCCACTTGATTTCTTTGAATTTTTAATTGGGACAACGAAAGGTCAGCAACAGTTTTGCCGAAAATGGGGGTAGAGGAGAGACAATAAATTTTTTAGATGGATAAAGAGAAGGAAGTTCAAAAGGAAGTCTAGATAATCAGGCCAGTTTTGAAAGTATTTTGTAAAAACAAATGATATGAAATAGAGATTTATGGTTTCACATGGAATACTTCTCTGTGTTCTATATGTATGGAAATGTCTGGGTTTTTGTAGTCCAAGTTCAGAATAAGAATTTTTTTTTAATAGAAAAGGATCTGGGGAACTCAAAGATCTTTGTACCGTTATGACTTGTGCTTATGACAATATTTATTATATTTCTGCTTAGGACAATATCAGTTGTCTAAAGTAGGACAGGATTATTTTATGCAGGAGAAGCAGGATGTAGCCACAATCACCTTGTCAAACAAGTGATGTGAGCCAGGAATAGCGTCCCTCCCACAACTCCCTTGAAAGGTATCATTTTACAAGCTGTTGCTGGAGTTGTGGCCTCAATAGAAATTCTAACTATGGCCCCATCTACCCCTTCTTTCAGTTTGGAGCTGCTCTGAAATAACTTAGTGAAATGTTGTTGGTGGCTATGTGGCCCCATGGATAAAAGCACAGGAAGCCCTGAGTTCCAATCTTACTGTAGATACTTGTAAGCTATGTGACCCTGAGCACCCTATGTGACCTAGCTATTCTGTTCCTTAGTTTCCTCATCTGTATAGAGAGCACTTTGCAAATATCAAAGCACCGTAGAAATGCTCGCTGTTATCCTTACTGTTACAAATGTCACTTGCTTCAACGAAGTGGCTCATAGTTTTTTACTCTTTACCTAATTTACTGAAACTTTCATTTTTTTTGTAATGTAGATTTCGTATGTATCTATAATTTATTTACATGTATGTAATGTACAAGTCTTTTGTAATGTAGGTTTCACGTGTATCTAGTTATAATTTATTTACATGTATGTAATGTACAAATCTACTTAAGGGTTAAAAAAAACTGGTTTCCCCCCAATTATCTGGAATTCATCAGTAAGCAGTAACATAACTGTGCAGAGGCCCAGGCTTGGATCACATACATGATTAAGTCTTTTTGGCCCTTAGAGTTATGAGACTGGACATGAATCTCAAAGGTGTGACCTTGGGCAATCTCCCTAAGTCTCAGTTTCCTCATCTGTAAAATGGAGGCGTTGGATCAGTGACTGCAGAGGTTCCTTCTAGTTCTAGAGCAATGATGGGTTTAATACACAAGAAGGGTTCGGGGAGTGCTTGGCCAAGATGAAAGCAACAGGCAAATGTGCATAAATGTGCATCATCATCATCATCATCACTGACATCATTATGTTATAGACCATTTGAGGTGTCTGCTATTCCATCTTCAGGTGCTTGATCTTTAGCTGATTCACAAACACTCATTAGATCTCCCTTGGAAAGGGAAGAAATATAATACTGACACTGTTCATCAAGTGTATTTTTTTTTATTAAAAATAAGGCTGGTTGAAAGAATGTTGGAATTGGGGTCAAAAATGATAGAGATATTGCCTGTATATTGATCAGAGTATTTCAGGGCTATGTGATTGTGTCCATGGGGGCATTTACTTCTCAACTTCCCAATGGATGGGATTTTTTTTACTTTCTATAACCTAGTAATTCATCTTTCTGCAGCCAATGTGGCTCCAAGAAACTCCAAACTTGCTTTTAGAGGACAAGTGCCTAACTTGTCTCCGAGAGCCTGTCCCTTAAACTTACCAGGACTGGAACAACCTGGTATGACTTCTGAGAACCCAGGGTTCCTTCTAACTTACAATCTACAGACTGAATCCCAAGCATTTGTATCGTATCGATTTCCCCAAATAACTGGGGAATTTGTTGACTCAAAAAAAAAAAATCCCTTCATTAAGTATATCTGTAATTTTCTTGATCTACACGTTTTATTTAAAATTAAATTATATATTTCTAAATTAACATTTTTTTTATTCCTCCAGTCCCTCTCTCCCAATAATGAACTGAAAAAAAAATCCTCATAATATATATTCATAGTTAAACAAAACAAATTCCCTCCTTGGCCAGTACTTAGCAAAATGCTTGACACATAGTAGGTGCTTAATAAATGCTTGCTGATTGATTGGCCATGTTAAAAATATGACTTAAAAAATTTTAAATCTCAGTATTATACATCTTAATTACAGAAAAAAATAAGGAAAGGATTTTTGATGGCGACAGAAAATAATGCTTGAATTAATCCTTAAATTTAGGGAAATATAGTTTGAAGAAATTATGATAAAAAAGACATAACTGCAACCTGGTTCCCTCCCACCCAGCCCCATGTTATCAAAAGAATTAAGCACATATATGCTCATCAAGGTTGGTTACTACATAACCCTTAAATGAGGTAAAGTTGCATTTGCTTAATCAGTCTTAATACTGAAATTGAAGCAGCTAGGTAGCTCAGTGGAGAGAGTGTTGGGTCTGGAGTCAGGAAAAGCTGAGTTCAAATTTGGCCTGAGACACTTACTATCTGTGGGATCCTGGGCACTAGCCAAATGGCACAAATGTTTCCACAAGAAAATCTAAAATGAGAGTCACGCCAAAGCCCTGACCTATTCATGAGCCTTCTTGCAAATTATGAGTCATAGACCAATGGAGAATCCCCTACTTCAGTCTCCTTTCTGTGTCATAAGAGATCAGTTCCTTTATTACTTCTAACGTAATAGAGAAAAAAACATGATGAGAAATCAGGAGTATGTAATCTTTTGCCTTTCAAGAATCAATGACCTGTCACAGGAGAAAAATTAATCACTAGAGAGTTATGCACAAGTAACAATAGATTTTTGTTGTTTTAAAATCAAGACGTGTTGTTGTTTTTTCTTTAATTAAGAACCAGGGACTTCATTAAATCAGTACAACAAAAACCACAACAGAAATCTTAACTTCATAGTCTAGCTCAGAGTGAAGGTCTTACCTAAATTATGGAAATAAGGGGAAGGATACGGCTTAGACAACTGGAAAAAGTAAAAGGGAAGTGAGGGAAAGGACAAGAAAGAGGAGAGAGAAAGACAACCAAACAAAATATGGAGAGTGGCATTAGGGAGAAGGCAGAATCAGGTCAGAGAAAGATAAAAGGCTAAGGAAGAGAGTGGAAAAGACATCCTTATGTGTAGAGAAGGTCATGAGTTGAAGGGTGCCCACCATTCAATGACACCATTCCTAGGCACAGAAGGGTGGTGGTGTTTTATTCCATATGGACAGAGGGAACAACCACACAGACCGTTCAAAGTAGGCACCATTTGCAATGTGGTCCAAGTGAATTCACTAATTCCCCATCTGGTGCCTCTGGATACGTTTAAAGAAAATTATTGAAAGCCAGGAATTTTCCATGTTAACAGCTGGGCCCAGCAGTACTGACAAAGGTGAACAGATGCAGAATTAAGTCTCACTCACTCATGCTATATAAGATGTGTGCTCTATACAGTTTGGCTTTTTAAAAAATGTTTCTTGTATTGATATAATTTTATCACCTCAGACACAGAGCCTTTAAATGAAGATTTCAAAATAACTAAATTCAAGATAACATTTATGTAATATACTGTTGTGTTTTGACCAAACTGTTTAAGTTTCTCCTCCCTTCGTCTTTTTTCCTTTTCTACTTTTTGAAACGCATTTTTTCTCCTGAAATCATCTGATTTTGTCAGTTATTAATAATTTAAAGCACTCTTGAGAGCCCTAAATATTTTTGCTCTTTTGTGTACATTTATTCTGGATTTTCAACAAAAAATATTTTCCCTGTAACTGTCTTTAGGCTTCTTATGTATTGCTGACTTAAATTTTCTTCTCCTTTCTTTACTAAACACATTGAGTAAGAAAAGCACAAAAAACCAGATGGTGAGTGACTGACTTACCTAAAGTTTTTGAGACTAGAGTAGTTTGAGTATTAGAGCATCTTATTAAAGTTGTGACAGTGTATGTAAGTATCAGTGTATGTGTATCATATTTTAGTATATTTCCCTTTGCCAGTCTTCCAAAATAAACAACAGAAACATCCAAACTTGGATTTTTTTGGTTTATTCTTTCGCTGCTGTTCAGTCATGTCTGACTCTTCATGACCCCATCTGGGGTTTTGTGGGCAAAGATATTGGAGTGGGTTGCTATTTCCTTCTCCAGCTCATTTTGTAGATAAGAAAACTGAGGCAAACAGGGGGAAGTAACGTGCCGGGGTCACACAGCTAATAAGTGTCTAAGGCCAGATTTAAACTCAGTAAGTCTTCCTGGCTTCAGGCCTGGCATTCAGGCCCACCTAGTTGCCCATATCCTTTCATACCAAGGTGTTAAAAGCTAGTTGTGTCACAGTAATAACTCACCCAGGAAAAAAAAAAAGATTTTTAAGATTTTAGCACTGAAGACTTTTCAAAGCCTTGCCATATTTTTAACCACATGTAGAGATAAGTGCAAAAAACATGAATTTAATCATTTGTTGGATGAAATTTATTCAAGAGCCTAATATGGTCCCTGTTCCAGGGGTTGGAAGTTCCTATACTATCTTGTATTTTGGGAAATTTCTTTAGCCAACTTTTTTTTTTTAAATCAGTTTTTTTTACAAAACCTGACGTCTCTGCTTACCTGGTAGAGGTCATTTCTCATGTTAATGATGTCATCAGAAACCAAACCAGATATCACTTCTAGAACATTCCGTACCAGTTCAGCATGAAGGTGGATGATTGCTAAGTGTAAGACACTAAAATGTAAAGACAGTGATAACAACCAGTTAGTGGGGAGGAAATCAGTTAATGAAGTAATAGGTTCATGTTTAATGGCCTGCAAGCACCAATCAGAGGCTTCCTAAGAGAAACAGGATGCTTGTCCCTGGTGGTCTTTTCTGAGGCACTGTGCTGTAAGATGTCTATCAAGACTTGAAACATGGGGAAGGAATCACGCATACAGACCATTAAAAATGTCACCCTTTCCAAAACTTCCTAAAGAATTTCCATGTGTATGTCAGAGAAGAAATAATTTTCCCTCCATATGGGGATTTCCCTAACATCAGGAGTTTTAATTTCTTTTTTTCCATATGACTCATGGCCACAGGATTCAGATTGTTAATTGGCTAAAGATGAAAAACGCTTAAGGAAAATGAACCATATTAGCAGGAAAAGATGTCTGTTGTCTCTGTTATCACTCTCTTTGACTGAATCCCAGCTCTCTAACCCAAAGATGAAGATGATGATGGTGATGAGGAGGAACAAGAGGAAGATACTTATTATTTCTTTCCTCTACCATTGTCATATACACCTGGGTGGAGCCAATTCATTAGGACAGAAGATGCTGCTCTAAATATTCATTCAAATCCCTTCACACTGGTTCTATAGGTAAGGACAGGCTCTCACCACCTATTTTCCTAGGATTCTCTCTACACGCTTATACACACCTTATTTCCAAGTTTCCCCTGCTACTATAGCACATATAGCTCTTTACTTCTCCAGAAAGCATTTCTTTTAAAAATTGATCTTTATTCAATAGTATAATGAAAAATAAATGTGTATACCAAATGGCAACAGCAAAGAAATAATTATCTAATTGTAAAATTTCTTCCAATCTTTATGATTGTAAGAATATTTTTCTTAATCTCATAGAAATCAATCTGTAGACAAGATCTCAATTTCTGATGTTTACATTTAGCATTATTTCACGCAGACCTTTTCATAGTTTGGCAGTTATCACTTTTAGTTAATCTAAGTTTCAATTTTGATCTCAGTACTACATTTCCCCTTTATGATTTTCTCTTTGAATTATACATTATTTTGCACTAAAGAATAATTTCTGGTATACAGTTAATGTCGCATTAGACATAAAATTGCATGACTTCTCTTGGTTTGCACAATAATAAGGTCATTGGTTACACCACATCCTTGGTTGCACTGCAGGGAATGAGAACATCGGTTTTTTACACTAAAATTAAGGGAATAAAAACATCTCAGTGATGAAACTGATTTTAGTCAAAGCATTTGGCTTGTGGTAGTTCTTTATAGAACTTTCTGGATAGAGAAGGAACTCTCTGGATCATTTCCAATGAGGTCATGGGGATTGGCCAGGTAGGATGGGGACAACGTTTTAAACAGTAGTAAGAGAGAAATGAAAGACTTGGTGCATCATAATCACTGACAGATGCTATCAATGTGACATAAACCAAATAACCTCTCTAGGTACAAACCAAGGGGAACATTTAAATACGGGAAAAACAAAGAGACTGACCACAATTAATTAAGGTATTACAGAAGAAAGCAGTGACTGCAACAAATATAGTTACTTATTGAGTCAAGTATTTATTAAGCATCTACTATGTGCCCAGCTGAGCTCTGGGAATGCAAACAAAGACCAAGGGCCAAACACAGTCTTGCTCACAATCTAATCTAATCAAATAACTATGTACAAACAAGACAGGAGAAACTGAGAATAATCACAGAGAGAAGGCACTAGTATTAAAAAGCTTTTTTTATAGAAGGTGGCATTTTAGCTGGGACTTGAAAGAAGCCAGGGAGTCCAGAAGGCAGAGATGAGGAGAGAGAATTCCAGGCATGAGGCACAGTCAGTGAAAATGGTGTCGAAAGAGAGAGTGTTTTGTGAGAGAGACAGCGAATTACAGAGTACATGGAGAAAAGTAATGAAGAAGATGGAACAGTGCTAGTTTGTGGGATTATGTGGGGACACAGAATTTTGTATTTATTTGGTCTTAGAGGCAACAGGGAGCCACTGAAGTTTATTAAAGGAGGGGGAAAGGTGATATGGTCAGACCAGTGGCTTTAGGAAGATTCGCTTGATAACTTCCCTGTGGTCTTTTGAAAAATGTTTCAGTGCAAACTCTGTCTAAGGAGAGCAGTTTGTGGCTAGACTAAAAAAACTTTTAGAGGTAAGGAGAAACAAAAAAGACACCAATGACAGCAAAGCAGCGTTGAAGATATTGCAAACAGTAGCTAGTGGGTGATCTGAGGATGGAAAATTCAAGAAAAGGAAACTGCCTTTGCCCCCAGGAGCTGAGCTAAACAGAACAGATGCTGGAGGCTAGAGCCTTTGAAGGCTCATCTCCAAGGACCCTTTAAAAATAAAAAAATAAAATATGAGGAGCCCAGATACTCATTCAACTTTGGGATAGAATGGGTGATCTCCTCATGTCTCCTTCCTTGGACTTGCTTGGAAGCAATGTCTGGGTTGGTGACATCAACACAACACATGAGACAAGACTTCTCACCAAGGACTGGAGCTGTATATAGCCCATCTCAGTTCTCCTTCCCAGCAGGCTACACTATCTCAGACGCTTCTATGGAGGGATTATGAAGGCAGTAAGTTCAGCTAGAGAAGAAGGAGGTGGCTGATTGGACAAAGTCCCGTGGGCTTCACTCTATCCATACAGCCAGGTAGTACAACGGCTAGAGTATTGAATGTGGAGTTTAAATTCTGCCTCAGATACTTACTAGCTGTGTGACCCTGGGCCAGTCCTTTAACCTTTCAGTCTCAAGTTTCTTCATCTATAAACTGCAGGGGAGGGGTAATAACAGTACCTACCTCCCAGGACTGTTGTGAGGCTAAAATGGCATAGTATTTGTAAGGTGCATTATTAAAGCATTATATAATACTGGTTCTCATTACTGCTATCTGGATGTCTCAGAACACCCTCACCTTGGCAGTCATTTGACACACTGGTGCAATCCTTGACATCTCCAGGAGCACTCCCTTCCCTTTCTCCCCTCCCCCAACTCCTTGCTCTCTATAGAGTCCAACTTACTTGTCCCCATTGTCATCCTGCACTGCAGTTAGATGGCGCTGGACAGCTAGCAACATCTTCACATCACCTGTCACTGCATAGTCAAAAAGAGCACTGGCATGCCTTTTAGCAAGCTGTATAGCCTTCTCTAGGAACAGGTCACCTGCAAGGCAATCATCCGTCTTCTTCAAAGAGCTGATAGCAATAGTCATAATTCAGTATCTTGTGCATATTTTCAAAGGCAATTATACCCCCTGACAAAAGGTCAACATGCAGAAATCTTTAACCAATTATCCACTTTTGTTCTGAGATGTGCATTGTTTGACTTGAAAAGATTTGGGGACTTAACATTAGGAGAAACATAGGGGTCATTTATAGTCCTTCCAAAAAAATAAAACAGTCTGAGAATTCAATCTAGTGTTTTTAAAGGGGGTAAAAAATCCATGAGGGGAGAACCAGAGAACTGCCTACTTAAGAAAAAGTGAGCAACCAAGTATTTTTATCTTAATTCTTCCACTTCTGATGAGGTCTCTCAGCCTAAAAACCCAAGCCATATCAGGCTCTAATTGAGATGCATAATCCATCCCTTAGTGAAGTCAATATTTCATTTGATTCTGCCAGCAGCGATGGCAGATTCACTGTAAGTTAATGACTGAAGTTGTGGCTCTTTGGGGAAAAAATAATAGGGGTCCCAGTCTTTGTAGAGGTCCACCCTCTTGGACACTTTAGGAAAGAAGGGTAGCCTAGCAAAAACACGTAATTGATCTGCCTTTGGAAGACAGTTTCCATGAGCCGTTAGTGTTTTCACAGCTTACTTCCTCTTGGCAAACAGCCTAGAAATATCAGATATCTGAGCACTTCTCAGTATTTTCAGCAGAGGGCAGAAATAATTCATCTAGAAAATGATACGGGAGAAGGTCAGGAGAAAATGTTTAGCCTGTTTTGTTTTCAGACAAACCTTCACCTGAGCCTGCTTGAGAATTCTGAGGATATCTCACCTGGAGAAAACTTAGGGACAGTGATGGGGTGGAAGGAGGGTAGAAATAACGTGGCCATCTACAAGTTTCTGAATAGCTTTCCTGTGGTAGAGGAATTAGGCTTATTCTGCTTGGGCCCAGGAAGCAGACTGAGGAGTGATGGGTAGAAGCTGCAAACAGGCAGGCAGAGGTTTAATGTAAGAATCAGAGCTGTCCAAGGTGCACTGGCACTGCTTTGGGAATGAGTGAGTCTCCTGTCCCTGGAGGTCTTTGTTCAGTTTGGGTAACTACTTTTTGAGATGCTGGATTTTCTAAGTTAGAATAAAAATGATCTCTGAGATTCCTTCCTACTTTTAGGTTTTGTGATTCTGTTGACAAGACACTTCAGTAAGGAAGATTGGGGGAATCTTCTCTGAAGAACAGACACACATCCTTCCTGTATGTATTATCTAGAGGAGTTGTATTTATAAAAACAAGGCTGTGGATGGTGGAACAGAAAAAAAAAATAGACCTGACATGCATGGTCAGTCTATAATGCATCCCTACAGTATAAAATTCTACAAGATATATTATGTTAGGTATTAATGACTCATCTTAACATTAAAAAACAACCAATAAACCCTTTTAATCAGCTTCAGGAAATACCTTGTTATGAAGAACCTCCAATAAAGATTAATCATTTACTTATCACTCACCCTGTAACGTACAATCTTCTTCCTCTACTCCCACTGTGCACGTCAAAGTAACCTCATCTTCTCCAGTGACTCTTGACTTATCTTCTTGCTTTGTGGTTTGTAGTATTTTCCCAGAAAGTTCTGCAGAGTCCCTGTCACCTCTCTCCTCACAAACTTCATGGCCTTGCTCAGATGAGGAGTCTCGAGTTTCTAAAAATAATGAATACAGATCAGCTGGTTCTCAGTCTAATCAGCGCCCACCATGGTAATAGGGTATGTTAAGAAGAGCCCGACAGTACATGATAGGACTCCACTGAACATGGAGAAGAAAGAAGTCACACAACTGAAATGAATGAACAACGTAGTTCAGCAGTTTACAAAGTGTGGTCCCATAGAGCCCTAGGACTCCCCAAGGCCCTTTCAGGATGTCTTCAAGGGCAAAGTTATTGTCATAATACTAAAATGTTATTTTCTTATTAAAATACTTGTTTTTCAGCTAAATTGGGGGGGTGGTGAATTTTCTTCTTTCACTTCAAGACAACATACTACAACAGACTGACTGGAGAAAGATAGGAGAATCCACTTTTCTTCTATTGAGCCAGATATAAGAGAAAATTGAAAAAAAAGGAAAGTATTGACAATCTTAGTAAAACTTCTTTTTGTTTGGGAAAATATAATTTTTTCTTTTCTTTTTTTACATTATATATTGAAAAGGAATGGCAGATTGTACATAATAGATTTGAAGTTTCATATGCAACCATTTTTTTTATTATGTTATAGAAAGGCATGTTTTATTCCACAAATTTACACTTAAATAAATAAAAGAATTTTAAAAGCAACAGCATTAAGGCCTTACTTTTTACATAATAAGAACTAGGCTGAAAGCTAGGGAATAACTCTGGCCCTCAAAGACATTAAATTCTAATAAATAGTATTTAATATTTAATCAAATAAAATTTTAATATTTAATAACTGTAAATAAATATTATAAATATTAAATTTTAATAAAGAAGACTGCATACATGAGGATACAAGTGGCCAGGGATCATTTGGTTTGGGAAGGGGTTATGGTGAACAGAACCGGGGGAGCTGATGGATGCACATGTTCCAGTGGCAATAGCAGTTCTGATTTTATATGACTCTAGATCCTCAAAGTAGAAAGTGACAGAATGAATGCCAAGATGATGACTGGGGTAGAATGTATGACATGGCTAAGCCACAGTACCACAAGGTATGGTGGGCTATGTGATGCCCTCAACAAACAGGAGATTCCAGTCTCTAGGGTTGGGGTTCGAAAACTGAGAGTGGGAAGTCCATTAAAGTATTGTCTCTCGGATGAAGGGTATGGTAGCTGAATGGCAAGAAGATGGCCAGCCAGGGAGGAATATGAAGGGGGCTGGCCAGATAAATGTAGTTTTTTTCCATAAAAATGTTAATTATGTTAACATATCATGGGTTTGTTATTATTTTAAACAAATTAATAAATATTTGAAATTGATCAATTTTAACTTATACTACAGTAAGTGTTGACAGGCAGAACCTGTATAAATAATTGAGTATCTCTTCTGGATCCTCAATAATTTTAAAGAGTATAAAATTTAAATTTAATTTAAATTTTGACATTAAATTTTATTTAATTTAAATTTTAAATTTTATTTAATTATAAATTTATTTTAAATTTAAAGACTTATGAAAAGATTGTAAAATTTAAAAATTGTAATGTAATTTTAAGGAGCATAAAGGATTCCAAAAATAAAAAGTCTGAGAACCATTGTTGTGAAGGTATATACTGGTCTCAGTACATGGCTTTCTAGGTCCCTTCCCACTCTATTCTATGATTTCAAAACAACTTTTAGCAAAAGATCTTGTTCTTCAAGATATGAATAGGAAACGTATTATTGTGGTAAAACTCTAAACACTTTCCTTCTTTAGGAGTTTGTGGATTAATTTTTTTGTTGTTGTTTTTCCTTTAACATTACAAAACCTAGCATTCATTACCATGTTTCATCCCAGCATTAGACTTGGTTGTGCCAGGGTGGAAAGGAATTCCACCATAAGAAAATCCATAGGGAGCAAAGCCATACCCTAAAAAGGCAAAGGAAATAGAAGATGTGTCATTATACTTTTTTTCAGTCAAAAAGTCAACAATGACATCTCTCCCCCACCACCAACAGGGCTCGTTCTTGGGGTGAATGATATAATGACATATGCCTCCACTATAAATCAGAAAGCTCCAGATATTTTGGAGGAGAAATTTTGGTGGTCATTGCCACCAGAGCTCTCCTATAAAATTTCTGATCTTCCACTGTTTCACTAACTAGGAGATGTGTGACCATAGGGCACCTCTAGGGCTTCTATTTCTCCCAGTAGAAAACAGAGAAGACGATCCTACTAACACTGTCTACTTCATGGGGTTGTTGTGAAGAAAACAGAAAATAATAACTGAGTTACTTTTCCTGAGCTTGGGAGTTATGTGTGCATATAGATGTGCAGAATGGGGAGAGAAGATCCATTTCTTGAATAATTAAGTAGACGCATTAATGGTAGGTTATGATAGCCCTAACTCAAACATGTTTTGTTTAAAGGAAGGTCAATGACATTGCACAGGGACTATAAGAAAACACAGAAAGAACCAATTTAACCCACAGCCTTATTCTGTAGGAAAAGCACAATTCGCCCCAAGTAAATACCATGAATTCAAAAGAGGCTTAACATATTAATTGCATACCTAAAATGAGATCTCATCAAAACACATTTAGTTATGTAATGAAAAATAGCATTGCTTTTAGGGCCACACATGGGTTTTCTATAAGCTAATTGGGAGAATGAGTGGGGAAATGTGGTCTCCATGCAGACACTGGATGATAGTCTCACCTGGACCAGCAGTTCCGCTCACGCCGCCTCCACCGCCACCACCATACATCCCTCCTCCTCCTGCTCCAGGGCCACTCCCACCACCAAAACTATCGGAAAAATTAGGCATGAGTTTTTGTCGTTTTCTTTGAACTTCTTCTTTATCTGTATTTGATGAACGAGAGAGAGAGAAGAAAAAAAAGAAGAGGAGTAACCAAAGGGGGAAAAAAGATGAAAAAAGATTGAATTCGTTGATACCAGGGGCCACAGAGAGAATATCAACACTGAATATATTTTTAAACACTTTAAAGGGAAATTGAAAGTACTTACAGAGAAGAGACACTAGATTTCAAGAAGCACCCGTATTAGTGTTTCCAAAGGGTAACCAAATTGTGCAACAGTTACAATACCACAAGAAAGGGCACACCCAAGTCCTACCAACATTTGAAGGGCCCATGATGGTCCCCCACTGTCCTCGCAACAGTTTCCAACTTTGCGCTAGTTCCTGAGATGAATGGGACTTGAATGTTTAGAAAAGGGCAACAAGACTCTTGATGAGATTTCTTTTTTCTTTCCTTTTTTTTTCTAAAGCCTGGAGCAGGGCAGAGTGGCACACTGCTTGTGATTTTTTTTGCTCCAAGAGGAATGTGAAGTGGCAGAGTCACCAAACAGGGTTTCTCTGAGCTGTGATGGGGTTCAAGTCAAATGGATGCCTACACAGAACCTGGCTCCAAAACACAGCCCCTGGAGAGGGACCATCAAGCTGCTGGAGGAAAGTGGAAGCCTAGAGGGAAACTGAGCAGGTCAACCTTGCCCTATCAGTCATTATGGTCCAGGAAAGGCTGCTGTACTTGTAGCTGGGGAAAGATTGCTAGACCCACTCTCAAAACAACAACCAAAACAAACAAACAACAAGACAAGACCTGTTATTTCACTGGGTATGGTGGACACCCCTCCAAGGATGTTTCAGCATTTGCTTTAAAACTCCCAGAACACTAAGGGGTTATGTGATTTCACCTTGGTCAAAACTGTTTGTGAGAAAGCCAGGACAAGAACCCAGGTCTTGGGACTCTGAGGCAGGCTCTCTAATCCATTATTCCACAAAGCACTGTACCTGGAGTCAGAAGAGCTGAATTCAAATTCAGTCTCAGACACTTAATAGCTGTGTGCCCTGGACAAGTCACTTCATCTGATTGCCTATTTCCTCAACTTGAAAATAGGCTTAATAATGGCACCAATTCCCAGGGTTTTTGTAAGGATCAAAAGAAATAATTATCTGTAAAGTCCTTAGCACAGTACCTGGCATGTTATTAGGTACTATATAAACCGTGTTTGCCTCAATTTCTTCATCTGTAAAATGAATTGGAGAGAGTGGCAAATAACTCTTGCATCTTTGCCAAGAAAACCCTACATAGGGTCAAGGAAAGTTAGAAATGACCCAACAACAAAATTATGATTGGTATATATGATTATTCCTTCTTTTAAAGCAAACTAATCAACATCGTTACTGAGCAACATAGGATAGGGTGACATTAAAGAAGGCAGATGGCGTGGGTCATGGTAACCCAAGAAGTGGAAACGAGAGAGCATAAACATAGATATAAAGGAAAGTCTCCTTAGGCTCCCTGAAGTCATCAGGTCATGGGGATGAGGATGACTTTTAAAATAAAGCCCAGATATCTTAAGGGATCGCTTCAAGAGGAAAAGGCCCAAGGCTGGCCAACTTTTGAGGAAATATACCACCTGTAGAAACTTCACTGATGTGTAATTTTAGAGATGAGTGAATGTGGATCTGGGGAAATTCACTTCACTACTTTCAGTGTGATTTCACAACTTTTAATGGGTTTGTTGATTTCCCCCAAAATTTTACCATGGTGAATTAAAAGCCCAATTCATTACTCATCTTAGATGTGGCTGTTTGTAACATCATAGTGCTCTGGTCCTTGACCAGATAGAGAAGGCTGAAGAAAAAGATAGACATATCTATTATCTGTTAAATTCTAAAGAAGAGAAGGAATCTTAAAGGGAACCAAAGGAGAAAGTTTGGGTTTTCTGATGCTTTTTGCTTAGCTCATACCAGGGCTGTTTAACAGATGTATTTTGTCTGGAAAATGGGAAATTTGGAAGCAATTTTAAATAAGATAAATTCCCTAACAATAAATATCACTATAAATATTAAATTTCATAACAAATATTGGATTTATTTCCATAAAAGCGATTCACACAATGAATCCCCCATAGCCAACTTCATTATATTCACTGAGCATCATTCTGAATCTGTCTTGGACTGGACATAACCATGGCAGCCCTGGGCCTGTTTATTCAACCCTATATCCTCTCTCTGAAAAGCATGACAAGGGGATGTATTATTGTGAAAAGTCACAGCTACCCCATGTTGAACATAACCTTGATGAGCAAGGAATCAGAAAAATTATGGAAATATTTGGTCCAGATAGAACTTTAGATATCATTTAGGTCAATGCCATAAAGGCACAGAGACTAAGCAATCTGCCCAAGGTCACACAGCCAAGTCTCCTGATTTTTCTGGTGACCTTTTCCATTAACATTATGATGCTGTGAGATGGGTTTTCCTCCCTTCCCAAATACCCTATGCTTCTTTTAGTTATGTATTAAAGATCAGATAGTCATCCTTCTAGCAAAACCTTTTCTGAAACTATATTTTCAGCCAATATTATTTCTTATGGTACCCCAATTTCTGAATGTACTACCTGACGTCTAAAATAGAATAGGGAGCTGGATAGAAAAGTGGAATTGCTAAGTCCTGAATTCAAATCAGACCTCAGAAATTTACTAGCTATGTGATCTCAGGCAAGTCACCTAAACCCTGCTGGCCCTAGTTTGTTCACCTGTGATAACAGTACCTGCCTTCCAAGGTTGTTATGAATATGTTATGTTATGCATATAAAATAAGATATTTGTAAAGTACTATGTAAATTCTGGCTGTTATCTATTAATTGAATTTCTCCTGACCTTTTCTTTTTCAAATTTTACAGGGTACCCTCAGTTTTCATGCACAGATTTTTAAAGTCTATATTCATCCACAGTTATATAAACTTTGATCATACTATCAGTTTTTGTTTTCAGTTTCACTCCATACAGTGACTCTTATTCTTTTAATGATTTTTGTTGACTTTCCTTGTACTTGTCTGTTACAAGCCCAGTCTCCGACATATACTAGTTGAGAGACTTTAGACAAGTCACAAATAATCTGAGTGTTCAAGACAGCTCTCCTAGACTTAACACTCTTCTCAACGTATGTCTGGAGCTGGAGTTCTCTCACTGAGAGTTCCTAGCAATTGTGAGTCAAAGGTCCAGATCAAAACAAAGAAATAAAAACCTTATGTGTTTATAGCCCATTATCCTAATAGTATAATATAAATAATTTCTCTCTTTATATTTCCTCAAATCGAACTCACCTGTCCCTGTCCTGCCTAGTTACAAAGCCACATGAGAGCCTCCTCTCAAACAAATCAAATGAGCCAATATTTGCACAGCACTTAGCACAGTCCCTGGCACATACTATATGCTATATAAATGCTAGCTATTATACTATAATCATCCTGCAGTTCAGCCCTGTAGGACTTCCCTACCCAGAAGTTTAATATAATCTGCACACTGGGAAATGACTGTTCATTTTTTCTTCCAGATAATTCATGCAAATGTCAAATAAGACTAGACCCAGCACTATCCCTCAGAGAATGATTATCTCTGCTATACCAAAAAAAATAAAAGTTTCCTCTTGCTTTTCCTCCTATGCAGCATTCCCGCTTTTCCTCCTCTGCACTTTTTCCATAGACTGCTCTTGGGTTATGAATGTACTCCCTCCTCATTTCTGCCTTTCAGAATCTTTAACCACCTTCAAAACCCAAATAAACCAATAAAATCTCACCTCCTTTCTGCTCATACTACCATTTCTCCTTTCTATTCCCTCATTAAAATTACTTGGAATTTATTTTGCATATGCAAGCAACTACGTACTCAAATGCATCAGTAATCCCATCAGTTTGGGAAATCCCCTCTCACACCAGTGAATGCAATTCATCCATCCCTGCCCAGTCTGTGCAACTATCCTCCATGGCCTCTTAAGAGTCTGCCACAGGGAATTCCAACCAATGTGCTGGAGATCTTTCTTGCTGTATTCTTTAACTATGTTACTTATATATTTATTATTATACATATTATTAGATTATTATTCTATGACATATAGAATATAGTTTATCATTGTATGTTATATTATTATATTTTATATTATTGCTCTGACATTAATAAAGCCTATTGTTATATTATTAGATGTAACATATATAATAATATATATCATTATATATTACATATTTGTAAGTGTATATAGTGTTTCCTCCAACAGAATGGAAACTCTTCCAGGGTAAGGTCTGTTGCATTGTTGTCTGTGTCTCCAGCCCCTAGAATAATGCGCCCTTGTGTTGAGTAGGGAACGCTTATTGATTAGTTCCTTAACATAATTATTACAAACCCACATCCCATAAATTTTTAAAATAATACCTCCAAAAGCATTCTTCACAGGATGTTTTTAATGTTTCCCTTTTCTGCTCCATGGGACAATGAGTGGAGTTTTCTCTTTTATATACCTCTGACTATAATCTTTGCCAATTATATAAGCATAGTGCTATGTATTTCGGGAAAATCCATCACAAAACCCTGAGATCTCAAATAAGCTTGGACGGTGTAATATGATTAAAATTTGTTTAATATGGGAATGTCAAAATAGCATTTCTTTTGGCTCTTCTCTGGAAAATGAACCCCTGGTTTCCAGGGGATCAGAAATCATGAAACTATCCAGACAGAGGTCATATTTAAATGTTTTAGAGAAATGATTGTGAGACAAAAATGACTTACCTTTAATTTCTGGGTAATACAGAAAAGGCTTTGGCTCACTGGTTTCCAAGTCAGATTTCCGCCGAAGCTGGACAAATACAGAGGCTGGCTTGGTGATATTGACATCTTTATACTTTGGAGTTTTGAATACAATGGCAAACTGCAATACACAGAGATCCAGGTTTATATAGGATAAAGATGGGTGGTTTCTCTCTCTCAGAAATAGTTTAATCTGTATTGTTCAATTTCTCCCAGTGTTTTAAAATTGGTCATGCCCATATGTATACATTTCACATCTTTAAGATGGTCCAATAAATGGGCAGCCCATTGTCTCCCTCTTCCAAATCAGCCTAACAGCATGCTCTAACTGCTTCTAACAGCACTGAAATAATTAGGCGAGATGGGGAAGAAAGGAAGAGAAAGGGATAAAGAGTCGCTGTCCAGGAGGCACCATTCCAGAAATGAAATACACTCCTTTTATTATATTTCAGAGCTCTCTGTGCCATCAGAAGAGCTCCCGCAAATTATATGAGGCCTGAAAACTTATATGCTCTAATATGCTGCTGAGATACAGGCAGTGTGGTACATTGGCTAGAGAGCAGGCATTAGACTCAGGAAGACCTGGCTTCCAGGCCTACTTGAAGCACACATTGGCTGTGTGACCCTGGGTAAGTCATGTCACATCTCAGTGGCCCAGACTACAAGTAGAAGAGAGAGAGGGAGTTTTCTCACTGCATGGAAGGGAATGAAGAGGACTGGATGATGGGACTGATATCTCTCTGCCCTGAAAACCTCTTTTCCCTTCATGATAATCAATGTTCCTCAGCACTGGATTTCCGAAATTCTTAGTTTTCAAACATATGCTAAGTTAGCAATCATTGGACAACCCTTCTGACTTTTCATGAGGGCATTAAATATACTAGCAAGAGAAGGATCTCAGTTTAAAGACCACCTTTGAAAAGAAAGACTTTTCAGTAAAGTTTCCTTTGGCAGATTTCATATTTATTGATAGGGGCAGCTAGATGGAGCCCTGGAATCAGGAAGATTTGAATTCAAATATGACCCCAGATACTTCCTCACTGTGTGACCCTGGCCAAGTCACTGAACCTGATTTCTCTCAATTTTTTCATCTGTAAATGAGCTAGAGAAGGCAACAGCAAACCATTCCAGTATCTTTGCCAAGAAAACCCTAAAAGGAGTCATGAAAATTGGACACAACTGAAATGACTGAAGAACAGTAAATATTTATTTATAGGCTCAAGCATGCCACTCTTATGAGAAAAGAATAACTTTTAACAACAGTCATTTTGACTATGATAAATACCCAAATTAACTACAAAGGACATATGAAGGAAGACACTATCTACATCCAGAGAAAGAACTGATAAATAGATGCACAGAATGATTTTACATATATATGCATATTTTTGTCTAATAATAACTATCTCTAGGTTGGGGGAAGGGTAGGGAAAGAAAAAAGAAAAAAGGAAGCACATGATAATTTTATTATATATTTAAAACGAAAAGCAAGCTGTATATAACAGATCTGCAGTTTCATGTACAATCATCTTTTTTAATATGCTATGTTACAGAAATACTTGTTTTATTCCAGAAATTAAAAATAATTTTTTAGAAGAGTACAGCGACTCACTGCCTCTGACTCATCAAGGCAATAAGTAGGTAGACATACCAAAGGAAGACTAGTCATGGTTAATGGAGACTTGTATGATTAATGATTTTCTGGGGGCAAAAAAATCCCTCACAATTATTTCAAGTGTTTTGCCACAGAATTTAAATAAATGTTTATGAGTAATTCAATTCTTTTTGTGAAGAAAAACGGCTAGATTTCATCTTGATAACTGCTCACTCTTATGTAGCACCTGAAGGATACAGAATACTTCGATAACAACTACCCTATAAAAGGAGCATTTCATGTCATATTCCCTCAATTTTGTAGAAGAGGAAACTGAGGTTTGAAAAGGAAAAAAGATTTGACATGAGGCACAGACCTACTAAGTGTCATAGCTGAGAATGAAATGCAGAAACTGTGATGCTGGGGTTGCTGTGCTTTTTAATTACCCCAAACTGCTTCTTGAAAATACACAAAAGCAATGATTTTGTTTCATTTGGCCATTAAGACTACGAGCTCCTTGACATCGTCCATTCTTTCATGCTTTCTTTCACTTATTTTGCCTTTCTTTTTATCCCCAGGGCTTAGAACAGTGTCTGGAACACTGTAGGTGCTTAATAAATGCTTATACACAGATGATGCTCATTCCACAAATTACTTTCTTTTTTTTCTTTTACTGCTATAGCTAGATGCCTTCCAGTAAAACTAATGAGATTAAAGATCTTCCCCACCCATTTTATGGGCCTGCCCCTTAAGGGAAACTTGATTAGGGGACATCCACACCTTTTGTTCATTTTCTAACAAGGCACTGGTTCTCAAGAGTTGTGACGCCTTCTGGCTCTGAAAACCCGGGGTGAAGTTTTACTTTGGGGCTTACTCATTGAAGTGTTTGTTTGGCCAGAGGAGACTCTGGGCAGCCACTAAGGAGTCCCCTGGTCCCTGGCTTTGAAAACCCAGAGGTAGGTGTTTCTCTTTCTGGTAATTATGTATGTATGATCAGCCATTTAGTGGTCTGTGGATCCGTCAGGCAGCTGGAAGCCCTGTCTGTTGGTTGATCTTTGTTTCTTTCTTTGTATTTTCTCTGAAGCTCAGTGTACTTTCCCCCCCTGAACTAAGTAAATAATATATGTGCTTGATTAAAGTGATTGTTGACCTCTCAAAAGTTACCTTTCCTTCCAGAAAGGCAGATCAAAGAACCTGCAATAACAGGCCCTCCTGCCTATGTCTGGGTGCTTGCTTTTACATTGTCAAAAAACATTAAAACATCTCTTTACCTGTCTGTGAACATCTGTGGGAGAAAAATCTCCAAAGCCTTCCCAGAATCCACCATTCTCCTCTTCTTCATAAAATCGAATTTGGATGTCATCTATAAAAGAGTTATACCTCTTTATGGATTTTTTAAAATGATGCCATATAAGTGGGTTAAAAATGAAGAAATCAATGGAATTAAGATATCATTTCAAAATATGTCATAATCTATCTCTCTTCCAATCTGTTACCCTTGATATGATCTACAAATGCTTGCTACTTTCTCTTGGTAAAAGTTAGTAGCCAAGAAACTTCTGGAACAACTGTTGGTACCTGCTGATGTCCTAGGTATTCAGCAACTCCACACAATATTTGAGATCCACTGACTTTTTTCTCCATTCTATCTTTTCTCATCTTAATTCCTCATCCAATAAATAAAACAAATTAAATTATAGTAATTTTTTGCCTTCATTCATTTTTATTTTTTAATTTTAAAATTTAAAATTAACTTTTTGCCTTTTTGAAGATTTTGTGGAGATGACTCTCAGTATGCTGGAAACAAGTGACTACTATATTAGTATTCACTGTGGGAGGGGGTAAGAGGTGAGACAGTCCCTATTCATTCTGGCAGTATTGAGGTCACAGACTGTAACATTTACAATAATGAAATACATCTGAATTTACATTTCTTGCCTTTAGACTGTTACTATTCCTTGCTTCTTTTTATTCTTATCAGGGGAAAAATAATTAAGCTTGGTTTGAAAATAAGAGAGGTCTGTCTGGAAGTAAAATTAGCAAATGTATGAGTACATAACCCTAGTCAATCTCACAGGGATATTGTTACTGTAGCTTTAAGAGCCCCTCAAAAGCTCCAAATGAATGTTATGCAAAGCAACATATCTAGAATTTTTAAAAGAGTCAACTGAAAGGTTATCTGGAAATAAAGGTCTCCCTATGGAGTCCCAGGAAGATGTGTATTTTGTCCACAATCCATGAGGATCTATGAAGGAGAACACAGAAAGAGAAAAGGTGATATCAAACTCCTTCCTCATCAGAACTGGTATAAGGAATGCTATAAAGAAAGCTTTAAAGACAATTTTAGGAAAAATTTGGGAAAAGATGATAAGCACAGTGCATTTTAGAAGGACCATTTCCTGTTTTTACTAAAGAGAAGCCAAGAACAACAGACTGATCTAAATTATTTAATGAGAGACCGAATTTGGCTATTATACTGAAGAGAAAGATTCTGAAGATACCTAAATTTAGAAAGGGACCTAATGGGGTGAAACTAAGTTTCCAGACAAGTGAGGAGGAGTAATCTGCTGTCATATCAAGGGTTTGAGGTGACATAGGCTGGAACACAATCCACAGTCACAGTATTATCAATAGTTACATAAAACTTTGCTAATCACTGTCCTCATCTGTTAACAAATTGCATCTGTTCTATAATTCAATATATTTATTTAGTTATAAGAAATTAAGAATAAACCCCAATGGGAAAGTTTTCTCCAGTTTATTAAATAATTAATATTCGATGAACTAGGGTATAAATCAATTAGCTGATAAGATGACACTGAAATCTTATTAATGAGAAACAAATTGTGCAAACATACTCTTGCATCAGGCTAGAATTCTGGAGAAAAGAAAAGAAACAAATGTGTTGAGTGGCACATTGAGGGGGAGACATGCAAGTAAGATGTGGTCAGTTCCCAAGTCCTATTTAATAAACCTGATGCAGGTAGAAAAAGGAACACAGTTTGTAAGTGTTCTAAATACCTCCCAATCGCCAGTCTGAACTGTTCCAGCTCACGAGCTCAAACATGCCCTTACCTTTCTGAACCTTATCACAAAGAAGATAAATCTCCTCCCCTCCAGTCACACAGCCTGCTGTTCTGTCCATTCTTACAATCTTCAAGTTTGAGGCATTGGGGGCTTCTGTTGGCAGAATAAAGAGTAACAAAACCACAGTTTAGCCTAGACGCCAAGGAGGGTAGAGCCCTTTTTTGTAAGGGAGGTCAAGAAATTTCAAGAAGGATATAATTTTCACCTAAGATACTTTAAATGGATTAAGAATAATGAAATGAAAATCTCTTCTGTCAGAGTTCCATCTATATTTGGGTTTTAAGTCATTTCTCAAGCACCAAGTACTGTACCTTTAAGTTCTAGGAAATGCATCAATTTATTCATTCCCACTATGCACCTAAGAGAGGGGCAGAGGAGGATGGGGAGGGTACAGAGAGAAATAGGACTGCCTTGTTCCAAGTCTTATCTTAGACAAGTTTCTGATCACTTGGTTATATAGTTCTCAATTCAATCATGGAGCCATCAATCCACAAGTTTTTGTTGTTGAGTTGTTTTTTGGTCATATTTGTGATGCCATTTGGTATTTTTTTGGCAAAGATACTGGAGTGGCTTGCCATTTCCTTCTCTAGCCCATTTTACAGATGAGGAAACTAAGGCAAAGAGGGTTAAGTAAGTGTCTGAGCCTGGATTTGAACTCATGAAGAAAGGTCTTTTTGATTCTTGGCCTGACATTCTATCCATTTGCCATCCAGCTGCCCTACAACAAAAAGTTGCAAATACCATATGTAAATATGTACCTGGCATTGTGCTGGCACATAGTATCACTTGTATGATAAAAAAGGTAGGAAAAAATTCAGTTAAACTATTCGACAATTCCTGTTCTTAAGTAAAGGAAAACAGAAATGTTATTTTCCTCTCAAACTAAATTAAGGTTCTGTGTGGTTAAGGGCAAAGGTTTCAGTGTGGTAAAGGGTACCATACAAAGCTTCCTTCTTTGCTCCCAGCTGTGTTATATGGTGATCTCTTTATAGAGAAGTCTTTGCCTTTTTAGAAACCTCCAAGTTCCCTTTAAATACACTATCAATAACAAGAGAAACCTGTCTGTGGGATGACTGGAAGGTAAGGACTTTGCTCCTTAGCCTAAGCACCACAAAATCTTGACAAGCCCACAAGTCTTTTAAAGAATTTGGTTGGCAGACCTGTTTGCCTGGGGGATGCCACAGCATACACCTAGATCAAGTAAACAGCTGGGTGAACACTGTAGTTCTAGGGGAAAAAAAAAAAAAAACAACAAACTTGGCCAAATGTGGTCTGTATATGTTATAGAGTGAAACGCTTGCTTGAAGTGCATTCTCAGGCAAGTAAGTGGTTCTTAGTATTTCAATCACATAAACATTTCTGGAGTATTCATTTGAATACATGGTCTCAAAGAAATAACGCAAAGGGAAGGAACTCAACAACCCTTTTCTCACACCATCCCATTAGGATCCCAGAGGGAAACTGATGGTGCTTTTTTCCTCTCAGAGGACCAACAGAATCTCCTGCCAGGCTTCTCTCTGGCACCGGATGCACTGAATTCACATACCAAGAAAGGCTGGTTTTTCAATTCAGAAGAGTAAGATTTGCACATAAGGAGCCACATGAGGGACTGTGTACTTACTGCTATCGTAGATTGCATCTGAAACCACGGGCTCCAGTCTTCTCGTGAAGCTGCCTGTGCTGTCTGGAAGAAAGGCTGTGAACATCAGCCGAACCACGCTCAAGTCCATCTCTTTTGTTTGCTGGAGAGCTGCCTGTCGGATGATCTCCTTTTCCCTGTCTAGGAATGAACAGAGCAGGTCACTTATTCCACTTGCAATGCTTTTGAAAAGTGGAAGCATATTTTAAAATCTCCTTGTCAGTCTCTCTAGAAATACTTAAGATGTAAATATATCTGAAATGAATGGAGGGGGCATATTGAATTTTTTTAAAAATATGGAAATACTGCCCTCATCTAAAAACTCTTTCCAAATTTTTTCCAGTTTAAAAGGTCAGGAAAAAGCAGGCTTTCTTAGGGAAATAGATTAAAAGTGGAAATCAAATCTTGAACAAGGAGAGCCTCTTGTCCAGTTAAAATCTTTACCTTTCCCATCCCCGGTCCATCTTCGGCCATTCAGGAAAGATTAAGATATTGACTAGAGGGAGAAGAGTTGCTTGTTGATTACTCCAAGGAAACACTTGAGGGGAGGATCAAGGAAGGAAATGACTAATGACTATTGTTCTTGGAATGTTAACTCAAAACTATTTTAATATGTTATGTCATTTTTCTTTGATGAAAATTCCTACAAATACCACCTCTAATTATCTGGGGAGGGTGGGGATGGGGACCTGGGACAGGAGGCTTTATGCTGCTGTGGACATTTTTCTCGCTAGACTAGAAATGCATGGATTTGGAATGACGTTAAATAAAATAGTTTCTGGCAGATGAGCTTAAAATACAGGATACAGGATTATTTACATCAAAACAGAGCAACTAAACAGGAAAGTTGCAACTCCATGTTTATTTCCTAAACTTTCCATCTTCATATCAAAATTCGAGTTTGCCCATATGATTAGGTAGTTGTTTTCCTGCGTTCTCAAAGAGGATCCAAATGACATCACTATATTGAAGACAAGGTACAATGCGTCCAGCTGTGGCTGATCAGAACAACCTGAGCTCAGGTCAGGCATAGATAATCCATACTAACATTTGAGGTGGGTTCTCTAAATGTGTGCATCTCAAATGTCTTTTGAGCTACTTCAATTCTGCTTTGATCAAAATAACACAACATAAATTTTAATTTTCCTATATGTTGCTATACTAAAAGGTGGTATCTTGATTTCACCTGAGAAGAATTTTAAATACTTTATCTCATTTGACCCTCACAAACTAGGGATGTCAATGACTATCAGTGTTATTCCATTTTACAGATGCAGCAGCTGAAGCTCACATTAAGTGGTTTGTCCACAGTCACACAGATATTAAATGTCAGAGATAGTGTTCCTGACTCCACATTAGTGACAGCATTCAATTTAGGGTCAGAAGTCCTGAATTCAAATCCTGCCGCTGTTACTAATACTGGGCAAGGTATTAGCCACTTTTTTCCGCAGTGACCTCATATGTGACAGCTGGACTTGAGGATTGCTCACATCAAGCTCTGACAATCTGTGGCATTATGCAAAATAACCAAGAGAAAACTGTCCAAAAAGCAACATGTTAATCTTGGGGCTCCCTCCTCCTCTGACTTCCACTACAAGAGTCAGTGGCCTGAAACATGTAACTATAATGGAATAAAGGAGAGAGAGACAGAGACAGACAGAAACAGAGAGAGAGAGAGAGATTCACCTGTGAGTTGTCTTTCTCCACCACCTTCCGGTTGCAAATAGTTGAGTTCTGGATGCACTAAAAGTCCAGGATTATACCCCCTTATACAGGCATCTGTCATCCGTGCTTCCAATGTTTCATATACTTTTTTCTTTGTCACATGAAGTATACCCAGATTTGCAAACCTTCAATAAACACAAAGAATCAAACAACCACTTGCTGCTGGAAGTTGGTGCAATTCAAGTAAAGTAAAACTGCATAATTAATGAAGTAAGACAATTTCAACTCTTTCATAGTATATTTCTCTCTTTGTTGGGAATTAAGAAACTTATTTCCAAAGTGCTATTATAATAAACAAATTATATTTATATATTGAATCTTACAAAATTACATATTTTCTATGTAATATACAATATTATAATAATATATGATATAATATGTAGAATATAAAATATAATCATAATAAACAATTATAATAGAAAGATTAGATTATTGCACCAAAGGAAAAATCTCCCAAGAATCAGATGGCAAGATTTGCGGCAGAGTTTATTTTGAATCCCATATTTCATTTAGCAGTTGTGGAATTGGAGAGATCCCAGAATCAAAAGATCTGGAGCTGAATGTTACTAGAACCTGGGCTGCTTGATCCACACTCAGGATTGAGGAAATACATGTAGAATAGGGGTCTGGAACCTTTTATCCCTATTAAGAGCCACAAATGAATGGAAGAACTCATATTTACATTTCATTTACAAAGTGTCTACCTCAGATACAGTATTCTCATCTCTACATACAAGCAAAACAAAGTTAAGTGAATTTCCCAAGGTAACACAAAAAATGACGTGGCCCCTAAAAGCAGAGAAATATGAAAGTTCTAATTATCTACTTTTCCCAATTAGTGACAGGAAGTTTAATAACACTGTTCAGACAGAAAGACAGAAAAACAGATGGAGAGCCAGAAAGAGATATCAGAGAGATACTAAGAAAGACAAAGAATATAGAGATAGAGAGCAACAAAGAGACATCTTACAGACGTAAGGACAGAAAGTTACTCAGAGATGGAAAGAAAGTTACTCAAAGAGACAGAAAGCTAAAGATACAGACTTTAAAAAAGCAACACACAGAGTGATCTTGTGGATTATTAAGATATTACTACCATATAAAATAGGAGTCATATGGATTCGTATAAAATAGTACTGATTTGCCCGACTATAGGCCAAAATAGAGATGTCACTACTTGAAACGGCAGTGGCAGCAGCAAACATGCATTGAGCGTGCACCTACTACAGACAGATACGTTAAACACAGATTGACTGAAGGTCTAGTACCTCCCCACCTTTTGTGTAAGTGAAAAAGCTAACAAGAGACTTCTTCTGTGGCTACATTTCAGGAGTCATGAATTGTTTTTTAATCAATGTAGTTGAATTGCTTTGTAATACTATGTATTTTATTTTATTCATTTAGAAACATTATTCTGAGAAGCGGTTGATAGGTATTAACAGAATGCCAAAGATGTACCCAAAAGAAGTCAAAGAACTCTTGCCCAAAACAAATTTCTTTGATACAGGTCTCATTTCCAAAATACAAAAAGAAACTATTCAAATTTATAAGAATAAGAGCCATTCCTCAATTGATATAAATGGATTTGAAGAGGCATCTTTTAAGAAAAGAAAAGGCTTTGAAGAGGTAGTTTTCAAGAAAAGAAAGCCATTAATAATTAGAAAAATGCAAATTAAAATATCTCTCATATTTCAATTTATACCCATCAGATTGAAAGTGGTGACAAATGTTGGAGGGGCTGCCCCCAAATAGGCACACTCTTGTATAGCTGGTGGGGCTCTGAACTGGTATTGCCATTCTGGAAAGTAATATGGAACTATGTCCCCAAAGTGGCTAACTATAAATACCTTTTGACCAGCAACACCACTATTTACCCTACATGCAGAAATACCACTATTTGTTCTATACTCCAAAGAAATCAAAGAAAAAGGAAAAAGTCCTCTGTGCACACACCAAAAAAAATATTAATAGCAACTCTTTTTGTGATGGTAAAGAACTGGAAAACTAAGAGGGTATCTGTAATTGGGGAATGCTAAAAAAACTTATGGTAGTGGTAGGAAATGAGGAAGGAAACTGTTCTGGAGTTTGAGAGAGCTAGGAGGCACAGACTTGGAGACAGGAAGATATGAACTTGAATTACTTATTAGCTGTGTGACCCTGGGTAAGTCATGAACTTCTCAGTTTCCTCATCTGAAAATGAAAACGATGACAGTACCTATATCATAGGGTTGCTGTGAGGATCAAGTGTGTTAATATGTATAAAGAACTTTGCAAACCAAAAAAGAGTGCTACCTAAATGTCATTTATTATTATTTGACTAAAACAAAGTAGAGTAAGTAGAATATTAAAGAACAATTGATACCATAACACTACATTGAAAAAACAATTTTGAAAGACTTAAGAATTCTGATCAACTCAATGATCGGTCAAGATTCCAGGGGCTCGTTGATGACAGAAAGAGGTCTCCTGACAGAGAGATGATGAACTAATATACAGAATGACACACACATTTTTTTGAAAATTTAAAAAAATAAAAACAGATGTTTGAAAAAAGAGAAAGAATTGAAAAAAGGCTTATGATTTTAAAAAAGAACCCCTGCTCTCAACAGACACAGTAAGGAAAGGGTAGGAAGTAGGATGGTTTGCTATTAGGGAGAGAATTCTGAAGTATAAAAAACCCCTACATCTAAAGAAACTCAATTGATTTTTTTTAATCATTTGAAAAACCCAGAAAACTAAACAACTTGTTGAATCAACAGGCTAACAACCCAACAAAGCCTTAAACTGGGCCACTGTTAGGTGGGCAACTTCAACGGCCAAAGGAAAGCAACTTCTGCCTTTTTATTTCTCGTTTTCTTCTAAAAGCCCCAAGAAACAAACCAAAAAAAAAAAAATCAAACTCCCTCCAACTAACTTGACCACATTCACAAAAACCTAACTGTAAAGCTGAAAACTAATAAAACTATGATTCCACTGTGCTTTTGAAAATGGAAATTCTTTCTCATTTCATCAGTGATGCTGAGAGAAGGCATCACAGACATAGCATGGTTTCTGCTTTTAATGAGTTAAAGGGTTACTCATTTATTTTATACAGGTCATCCATCCTCTGAGTTTTCTATTACCCCAGGCTCAAGCCTCCTTCTGAATCCAGAAAGAAGATTTACAGAGAGATCCACAGCAGATGAATAGCATGGATCCACCACGGGCAAGTCAACTAAGGGAACCTGAGCTTCATCTCCAAGTCTCATCCATGTTTCATGTGAAAAATCACCGTCTTGCCAGTTCATTCAAAATGGCAAAATGCTGGCTGTAATATGACACAAACACATCTAGGTCGAGTTTGCTCATTTTACTTTATGGTGTTTCAGAATAAACAAGAATCATGGAATTTTGGAGGTAAAAGACTTTAGAGAATCTAGTTCAGGGGGTCTTAACCCCAACATCCCCACCCCTCCAGAATACTTGGATAGAGTTTAGTAAGGGAGGACATTTGTGAAGTTAGATCAGAAAAATGACATCTTCATTTTCACTAACGTCTAAAAGAAGCTAGCATTTTTCCCAATTATGAATTCTTTAAAAATCAGTTATTCTGAGAAGGGCTTTGTTTACTTCACTATGCTGCTGATGGGGTCCATGCCAAAAAAACAAGGTGAGAATTCCTGATATAATCCAAGTCGTAATGGAAATATAACCAAATTGGGAATTAAGCTGCAGAGGAGACTCTCAGTTTGGTTATTTGTTCATTATGCTAGTTTTTTTTCAGTCTCAATCTGTGATTTCATCCGTGTAAAGAACTCCCAATGTTGAAACACCCCCTACCATTCAAATGAGCAGGCAATTTATAGTTAATTGATGAACTGACAGACCAGTACATGGCGGAAGCTAGATCTTCCTGATTCCAAATCTGACTCTCTCTGGCATGCTGTCTTTCTATACATTATGGCCTCCCCCAAAGACAGTATAATGTCTATATCAAACAGTAAACTGGTAAGTATACAAAAGGAGATGCTCATTCAAGGAATTATGGGAACAAAGATCATTTTGTAAAACTAATTTCAAATGAGTTCCTGATGAGCTAGAAATCAGTTTAGAAATGCAGGGCTCAAGTGAAAAAAGCTCAACTTAATTGACTTAATATCCCCTGGGTCTGCTACAATCAACTTGAAGTGGCATCTTCTTTAGACTGTTTCCACGGGGTTGGGCAAAATCAGAAAATGGCCATTCTGGCTTAAACTTGTTATGTGTCTTAGTGATGCAAAGCCAAGTCTGAGAGGCTGCCTTATTTAAGGTGGCAAGGCCAGTTCCTCTCTTGGTGTCTTTGAGGACTCTCCATGTTTATTTAACCTGGCTTCTGTTATTGAAATCTGCCAATCAATGAAGCCCATTCTCCATTCCACTCCCTCATTGCAATGAGATCTTCTACTAGGAAATGTACACATCTCCACTTAAAGTCAGGGTCCTCATCCTGAGGCCAATCAACTTTTTTCTCAGAAATATTTTGATAGCCACACTTTGATATAATTGATTTCTTTGGTAATCTAATATACTTTCCTATGTGCTTTTAAAGACATTATTCTGAGAACAGGGTCCATAGACTTGGACATGACACAAAGTTAAGAACATCTGCACTAGCAAATGTTAGTGACTGTTTCCTTTTGTCTTTAAATCTCCAGCACACAGTAGAGTGCCTGGAACATAATAGGTGTTCAGTAAGTCCTTACTGATTGGCCCAAAGAATAAAGAGATACCTATTGCTCGTGTAATGGTCAAGCAAGGCTGAAATAACCATGGGTCTTCCTGACTCCCTACGTGACAACCTCTGTTCCTTTGACAACTTCCTAAAAAAGCTTCCATTGCAGAGACACCAATTTACTGGCACAACCATACCTATTCAGTGTCCTGGAAATTTCATAACAATAGACTTTGTTTCAAGGAACTTCTCCTTTAGCTCCTTAAGAACAGGATGCTCTGAACCAAGAGATATTTAAGATATATTAAACTGGAGTATATTTTCAATAAATAAGAGACTATTTTAATAAACCAGCAGACCCATAATTAAGTGTTCAATTATTTCTACAACTCCTTGCCTTTGCAAACTTCTCAGAGGTCAATTTGGAACAGGAAGGGAGTTCCTGAACAGACTACGGTGACTCACCCATGATGGTCCCAGGGAACAGGCCCAGTCTTTCAAGAGTTTGTTGAAAAGACAAGCTCAGATAAAACCAGTCTGAAATTCTAATATAAACTTAAGCTTCTTCCTTCAATGCACTAAGACTTTTGACATCAAAAGAGTCAGATCTTAGAGACTAAAAAGGAAATGGCTCTCTCTGGCTACGTTTTTCACACTTGAGTATTCCCATCATCAAACAAAGAAATAAATGCCAGAGCACCTAACATGAAAGCAAACTCTCTGCTAACAGCCAAACTGAAACTTGAGCTCACCCCAAAGTCTGCAGTGCCACTATATGTCTAATTACAGTGATTTAAAACATCTTCCTTTTGAACGGACAACAAAGATTAACTGATATTTCAGTATAAACTTTGTTTAAGCCAGGATCACAAAGTTTCAAAAGATCCTAATTTTTTAATTGATTTTTTCATCTTTTGGATTCAAATTCTCTCTATAAAACTTCTAAAATTAAAAAAAAGTCCAATTAATTCTTGAACAAATAAGTGAGCTTAATTGCAGTATGAATCTAGGAAATGGCAAAATAAAAATCTATTGCTTCTTGCCCTCCAGTAAATACATTCTGAGAAGCAAAAAGGTGGAGACTAATCTTCATTATTTCTCCTTTCTGAAATATTCCTCAAATGTTTTATAAGTGAAAAGTAATTTTATTCATGGAAAAAAATCACAAGAGTATATTAGAAGCCCCCCAAAATCAATCAATCAATCAATAAGCATTTATTAAGCGCTTAATATGTGTCAGACAAATGATGGAGAGAGACCTTTGAGATGATGTCAAGAATGCTTAGTTCCCTGAGAAAGCCTTCTAAATGTCCAAAAGAGGACTTCTACCAAAAATAGCTCCCTTTAAGAAAGGTCTTTGGCCTTTCATCCTTCTACATGTTGCCTTCCACCCAATCTACTGACACTGTCACTTACCCCACCACCATGTCCTTGGGTCCAGCAGTTACAGTGCAGATTCCATCCTCACAGTGTTTCCCCACCAGGCTGTGAGCATGCAGGTGGACATGCTTCCCATTGGTGACCAACTGGACAATAACTTTTGCTGGCCCCACATAGTTGCAAATCTGAATGAGAAAACATTTTTCAAAAAAACATTTAACACTTATGAGCAAAGACACTTTGACATGATGGAAATGAAAATATTGACAACAAAAAGACAGAGAGAAGTGGTTCTGAATGGCATCTTTTTGAAAGAGGTCTTGATAGAGTTGTCTTCGTTTGATATACAAGGTGTTGAATCTCAATGAAATATCAGCAATGGCCAGGAATAGGCAAAAGTACTGATGAATGGTTGGAACAGAATGTCTTTACTGACTGGTGGAAACCTAAGACCTAAAAAAATGAGAAGGTATTTCTTGATTTTTAGGTCCAGTTCTCAAAAGTCCATTTCTGAGTTTAATGATTCTGTTATATACCAGTGCTATCTTTTCCTTAAAATTTTAGCTTGTTTTTTCTTTTTATGTTTCCTTCATTTCAAAATGTATCCCTTCCTGTCCCATATTCAGAGGGTCATTTCTTGTAACAAAAAAATTAAAAGAAAAAAAAGCAGCAAAATCAACTGCATCTGACAGTAATTATTACACTGCATACCATCAGTTACCCTCCTTCCTTCTCCCCTGCTTTGCAAGAAGGGAGGGAGGTACAGTTTCTTACTTTTTCTTTGAGATAAGCTTACCAATATTATCTTTCATCAAAATCCCTGTTAAAATATAGCAATGTTCTAGTCATAATCCTCCTATGAACAAATTACTTTGAATCAACACTTCCTTTTTTGTTAACTCATAATATAACATCCAATTCTTTTCTCTAAATGGATATAAGTACTGTTTCATTTTGCTAATGAGGGTGAACTATATAAGCTTAAAGGACCAGCTTGGCAGCACATTAGGTCAACACCTAAGAAAGTTGGTGAAATCATGATTAATACGGGAGCACACTGAAAAAGACTAAATACCCTAACATTATTAGAATAAATGTTACCAGCAGAAACTCTTCAAAATGACTGAGCTTCCTTCCAAATAACAAAGCACTCATTTAGTTAATAATTTATTATATAATAATTATAACAGATTATTATATAATATACTAATGTTAATATACTACCTCCTATATTATAATAATTACATAATTGTTTAACATCTTCTTTTGCCCAATGTCTTTATAAGTTGCAGAAGGCACTGGCTTTTTCTTCACGTCTCTGCTTCCAATGCTATCTCTTATCCAATCTAAACTCCTAAAGCCCTGTAATTCTATCCATCAGACCATGTTTCTTAATGCATTATACACTTGGAATGTCAATTATGTGTGTTCCAGTCTTATTTCACCTATAGGCTAAGACTCCTTGGAGATAGGGGCCAGGTCTTTTTCAGTTTTGTATTCAAATGATTTTTTAAAAAAGAAAACCAAAACATTTATTTAGCCCTTCCTAATTGCACAGAAAACCCTCATTAGTAGACCTATGATGTAGAGACCATCTTGCCCAACTTTCTCAATTTAAAGATGAGGAAACTGAGGCCCAAGGAGATTAGGTGTCTTGTCCAAGGTCACCCAGGTAATATGCATCTGAGGGAAGATTTGAAACCAAGTCCTCTGATCCCAGAGTCCATGGTTTTTCCATTGAGCAGGGTACTTTCCTTAGCCCCTGCCCAGGGGGCTTATACTCAAAGGAGACAAATGATAAGTTGTACAAAAACATTTCAATACCAGGTAAGTTGAGGCAGAAGAAAACACCAATTATTGGGGCGGGGGGGAAGATAAAAAAGGCTTTACAGTGACACAAACTGAAACCTGAAGGAATTTAGAGAGTTAGAATTCCTGGCATACAGTAAACACTCAATAAATATTTGTCAAATTGAATTAGTGAGATTTTCCTCATTCCAGAAGTCACTCTTCCGGCCAAGGTAAGTAACTTGAGTACATAAAACTACTTCCTAATGTAGAAGCAAAAAAAAAAAAAAAAAAAAAAAACAAACTTTTTATATAAAGTCCTTTATACCCCTGAACGTAGACAGATTTTAATTCTTCATAAATTCAAAGGAAAATTGAATCTTTCCAAATCGATATCTTTTAATTTCCCTATGTGCTAACATCTTAAGTAGAGTTCAGAGATGTCTCCATTTACCTTTCCTTTCAGGACACATACTGTTAAAGATCCTGCTCTTCTCTCAACCTAGTTACAGAATACATTTGTGTTTGTTTACTTCGGGGCTGGGACAGCCCATATTCATTTTAATTCAAGATGAGTCAGTCATGCTAAGAGTGAACCTATGCTTTTTAAGTCTGGCATAATAGATTTTATTCCATCCTTCCCCCTATTTTAACTTTGTCTGAATCATTCTGCTTTAATTGTATATCGGGGGATATGGCTCAAGAAGTCCTTATGGGAAAAAAGTAATCCTACAAAACTACTGACCTCCGCTGGGTTTTGTTAGAATACCTTTGCAAGATTCTAATAAAAACAGAAGTTAAAAATCACACCTTGTTCATCTTTCTCTTGGCTACATATTTACCTACTACTAAAAATGAGATAAAGAGTTGGGCCTGGGAAATGGACAGAAAGGTTCTTGGGAAAATTGAACTAGGCAGGGCTGGGGTAGAGCCATAACATAACTGATCCATTCTTAATGTCCTGAAGGTAAAGACATCACGATGGTCCAGAGAAACTGAGAACAGAAACCAAGGCAAGAATTCTACTCATCATACTATCAGCCAAGAAAGCAGACCAGTTCCCGGCTACTGAGAAACTTCTGGAATTTTGTACAATAGACTTAAAAATTGGTAACCACAGAGATTCTTTTGCATTTTAAGCAATAAGCTTGTGCTTACTTTTTTCATACTCAAAACTATGTGTCTGTACCCTTGGCAGGCAGGCAGCCCTAGTACAGAAAACCATGTTTATTGTGAAAACATGCTGAAGCCAGAGTAGTTTACCATGCTTTTGGCAATTTCTTTCAAGGAACCATCCAGCTTATCAGTAAATCATTAACATATTCAGTCACTCACTAAAAGCTTAAACAAAATCCTTTCTCAGAGAAATAGTAAAAATTAAGTCAGATATCACAGACATGGAAGAGGTTTTAAACATCATCTAGTTCAAGCTGCTCATTTTACAGATGAAGAAACTGAGGAACAGAGAAGTGTCATGATCTGCCCAAAGTGGCTAATTTCTGGACTTCCAGTCTAATCCTCTTTTACATTTGCATTAAAGTGGGTATCCTGGGCCATCTCCAGCCGTCCTGATAAATATCAGGCCACTGGATCCAGATGACTCAGGAGGAGAAAATGAGGCTGGTGACTTTGCACAGCCCTCCCTCACTCAAATCAAAGTCAACTGCAAGTCATGTCATCAACCTTGACATCATGGTCCTCTCTTTGAGAACAAAAGACAAACACAACACAAAGGTGGCTAGGAGGAATAAATAATACAAAACATATACAAACACAATTTCATGTCATTTAAAAACTTAGAATTGCTTTATTTATTGTTTTTTATAGATATTTTTTATTTGGGAGAAGGCAGAATAATACGTTTAGATATCTTACTGGTGATGTCTTTTTAAAAACTTCTCCATAACTTTTCACCCAGTCCCAATGCATGCTTCATTCTGTACCTATAATCTAGCACATCTTAATGGTAAGGAGGGACTCAAGCTTCACCAATGGCCTTCAGAAGTCATGAAGGGTCACAGTATTGGTCAGATCTCTCTCTCTCTCTCTCTGTCTTTATCTCCTTCTCTCTTTGTCTTTCTTTCTGTCTCTGTCTCAGTTTCTGTGTCTCCAAGTTTTACTGATGCTTTTCTTTTTGGAGCTATAGCACTGTGACTTCCCACTGACACCATCTACAAATCAAATACATAAACTGTCCCCTTTATAACAAAAAATTACAACCGAGCAAAACAAATTCCTGCCTTTTTCTGACAAACATGTCCCTTGTTCCCTAGCTCTCTGACAACAGTGATGAAGCACGTTTCACCAGGAATCTTCTGAACTCACAACTAGTCCCTGAATTCATCAGCATTCTAAAACTTTAAAAAAAGTTCTTTTTCTTTATATCAATATCATAGCATTCATCGAGGGAATGATTTCCCCATTCTGCTTATTTTGATCTGCATCAGTTAATATAGGTCTTGTGCTTTTCTGAATTCTTCATATTTATCATTCCCTGTAGGCAGGCACAATAATATTTCACTAAGCTCATATACCAACATTTCTTTGAGTATTTCCCCAAATGATGGGCACCAATTTTTGTACCTATTCCCATACCACAATAAAAGATGCTTTAACAAATATTTCTGTATATCTGGAACCTTGCTCTTTGTCTCTGACATCCAAGGGTATATACCAAGTTCTTCAACACTCTTCTCCTTTACATGACGATATGGTCCTGGGCAGATCTGTGGGTAGTTTCTCTACCAATACAAATCACAACCTCTCTGGGTGGTGCTACAGTGATATACCACTGGACTTGGAGTCAGAGAGACCTGAATTCAAATCCAGTTTCATGTGCTTACTAGTTCTGTGACCCTGTACAACTCATTTAACCTCTGCCTGCCTCACTTTCCTCATCAGCAAAACAGGGATAAGAGTAATTGGTATTGCCAGTTGGTTGTTTTTCAGTCATTTCCGACTATCTGTGACCCCATTTGGAAACATCTTGGCAAATATACTGGCGTGGCTTGTCATTTCCTTCTCCAGTTTGTTTTACAAATGAAGAAACTGAAGCAAATAGAGTTAAGTGACTTGCCCAGGGTCACACAGCTCATAAGTGTCTGAGGCCGAATTTGAACTGAGGCTCTGGGATCTTAGTCACTGCACCCCAGTATTACAGTGAAATATCAAATGAGGTAATATTTGTAAAATGCTCTGCAAACCTTTCAGTGTTACATAAATTCTAGGCGTTATTATTAAACGAGGATGATGAAGATGATGATGATGACGAATGGTAACCGTGGGACCCTGGGCAAGTTACTAAATTTCTGCCTGCCTCACTTTCATGATGTGCAAAATGGACATAACAATAGCATCTACTTCTCAGAGTTGCTGTAAGGATAAAACAAGATAATAAACTTAAGCACTTAAAGCACTATATACTTGCTGGCTAGTTTCCTAATTCAGTAGCTGTTTTTTCCAGATCAAAAAAAATCCCCCCCCCCATGGAGCTGTCAACTTGGTTGATATTTGGTTAGTTTTGCTGAATTTTTTTTCCTTCTTTATCTTTTAAATTCGTCATTAGATGGAATTCTCTGGGAAGGGAGAAACATATTCATACATACACACACACACAAATGAATGCAATGAAAAAACAAACAAGCCAGCAGATAGCAATGATTTAAAAAAAAAAAAAAACAAGTTTAACTGGGGAAGAAATGCCTCCGATACATAAATCTCTTAAACGTTATCAGTCAGCTTGTTTCAGAACTTAGCTAGGCCAGTCCACACACAACAGACACACTGGGCGCATATTTGAAATCTCTCCAGCTTGGGGAGGACCTGCCACAGCTTGTGCTGCATTAGGCTACCCTCCCTTAACCCTGGATCACCCTAAAAACATGGCAAAGGCCTCACAACAAGTCTTCCCCACTGTATAAATTCTAAAATACAACATTAAGCAGAGTGGTTCAACAGCGACAAGGCTAACGTCAGGTTTCAGTCAAGGGAAAACCACTGGGCTGCCATCTTAAATTAGGTGACAGCAATTGCATGTTATCTTACTTTTTCTTACTCTATCACGTCAAGATTCGAGAGTGTTAAGAATAAGGAACTTGGAGGTTCCTCTGAGGTAAAGAACATGAAAAATCAGCCTGTGACTAATGTATTTCTTGATCTGTTTGGAAGAATAAGAAAGCATCATCTGGTCTTTACAGAAACCACACTGCATCTCCACAGAAGAGTAGCTGGCTGGAAATGGACTTTCCCAAACACCATCTGAAAGCAGAAGCTAAAATGTGAAGATATACAATGATGTCTCACACACACACACACACGTACAGGCTCAGTGACTTGTGCTCTGGGGATATAGTTACTCTTAAAATGTCAACTTCAATTAGGTATGATGTCATATGCTGGTACAACACCCACAATACTGCTATGTTTTGTCATAGTACTAATAAGAGCAATATTAAGGCTATTAATATTACGTCACAATAGCACCATGGCCAGAGAGCCTAAAAGAGGGAGAGTCAGGACCTTCCTGTGACACTCATTATATCACCCGGGTAACTTCCTTCACATTCCAGGGACTTCTTGAAGAATGCAAGTTACAGAGGGAGTAATGACTCGCATTGGTGGCGGGAGTTTTTCAACTGGGACTTTCTATAAAATCAAAGATCCAGTCCTATCTATTTGTATATAATAAAAGGTGATATGAAAAAGATATACGAGTGGGACCAGAGATGGACTGGTCAGATCTCATGAAGCAGGGATTCTATATGGACAGCTGATGTGCTTGGAACAGCAAAAGATCCAGGGGAGGGCTCCAGCATTCTGACAGGAGTATTTGTAAGACAAGAGACATAGAAGAATAGCTAATATGTTAGCTTAGATAATTTGGACCAGTGAAGGGAATGTCTACACCAATGAAATCGAAGTTTGGTTCCATATGCTATGAAAGGATCATAGATTTCTGAGTTGCAAGGGACCTTATAGATAGATACTTTAGTCACCCAGGCAGCTTACAGAATAAAGTACAAGGAGCACCTAGGTGGTGCAGATAGAACACTGATCCTGAAGTTAGGAGAACCTGAGTTCAAATCGGGCCTTGGACATTTGACACTTAATAAGTTATTGACCCTGGAGAAGTCACTTAACCCCAACTGCCTCACTGAAAAAAGGGAAAAAAGCGCAGGGCCTATAGTCAGGACTTCAACTATAGCCTCAGATACTTCCTAGCTACGTGACCTTGGATAACTGATTCTGCCTCAATTTCCTAAAAAAGTAAAATGGGGTAATAGTAACACTGTCTCCCAGAGTTGTTGTGAGAATCAAATGTGATGTTTATAAAGAACTTCTCACTGTGCCTAGTACGTAGTGGGCACTTCATAAATGCTTGTTTGTTTTCTTCCTTATTCCAACCCATCTGAAAGAGGAAGAAACTGAAGTCGAGAGAATGGAAAAGATTTGAGTTATTTAAGTACCCGCTCTCCTTCAGTGAGATTACCTGACTACCATGACAGAGTGTCTCTAGAGTGAGCAATCACCTTCACCACAGAGCACTTTATTTTGCCAATCTCTAATGTACTTGTATCATAGTATATACTATAGCTATTTTTTAACCTTATCCTACCAAACATAATCTATATGAGGGTAGAGACTTTGTCTTACTGATGCTTTATTATCTCCTCCTTGTGATTAGGACTGTTCAGTTGGACGGCACAATGGACAAAGCACTGGGCTTGGAATCATGAAGATTCTGAGTTCAAATCTGGCCTCAAACACTTACTAACTGCATGATTCTGGGCAAGTCATTTAACCCTGTGTGCCTCAGTTTCTTCATCTGGAAAGTGGGCTAGAGAAGAAATGACACTTTCCCAAGAAAATTCCAAAAAGGGTCACACAGAGTAAGACTCGACAGAAACAACTGAACAAGAAAAAGCAAAACAAAGCACACGGCCTTTCACATAGTAGGTGCTCAATAAATGGAGCGAATGAATGAAAATGGGCTTTCTTTAAGAGGCTGCAGGTTCAAACACCTACTGGTGACCACAGATAAATTATTTTTTTAAATTAGAGGTTGAAGGGCTAGATAATTTCTATTTTTTTTAATCTAACAGGCAACTGAGTGGTACAATGGATAGAACAACAGGTCCTGGAGTCAGGAGGACTTAAATTCAAATCCAACCTCAGGCACTTACTAGCTGTGTAACCCTGGGCAAGTCATTTAAACTCCGGCTGCCTCTCAAAAAAAAAAATCTAGCTGTGTGATTTCACTGGTATACAGAACTCCCAGGATAGAAATTTCTTCAACTGATCCAGATCAACAGCTCATCTGAGTATAACATCCATGGCACCGAGAGGTTAATGACTGTCCCAAGGGTCATGCAGTCAAATGGATCTGAGGCAAGATTTGAATCTAGGTCTTGTAGACTTCAAGACTGCTAATTATATGATGATATGCTTGGAAAATCCTAAGGAATCAGCAAAAATTCTAACTGAGACAATACCTTCAGTAAATTTGCATGCTACAAACAAAATCCTCAAAAATTACCAGTATATCTATGTGGTAACAAAACTCAAGAAGCAATAATGGAAAGGAAATCCCATTTTAAAAAACTACAAAATGCATAAAATATATTCATAATGTGCATATGTACATATGCATACATACAAACACATGCAAACGCACACACAGATGGACTAGATCATGGACTGTTCATTCTACTGAAGTTCATAATCTTGACCAACTGACACTCTTTGTGCATTTGATTTTTCTCTCATTAGCTATTCGATGGTATTCTGAGTGACGAGTCTCATTTAGAAAGTTCTACAATGCTCCATGGCTTGATACAGTCTCTGTCATCCACAAACTAGAGCATTCTGCTGACCTCACCCATCATCTATAAAGAAATTGTCCCCTACTTGGAGCTCAAAACTAGCTATTCTCTAAGAAAGTGACAAACAACTTTGATAAGAAGATGCCTCCCAGCTTTGTAGTGACAAAGGTATCTTTGCTCCTGCATTTTTCAAGAATTCTCGTATGGGAGATATTATTTTCAGAAGAAAGTCTTTGATTTCTCTATCACACAAACACCTTGGACAAATTTTATCCTTATCCTTAAGTTTATTAAAACAAGAGCTTCTGCTAGGAGATGGCTCATACTAAGCTACTGAAACTGATTAGGAGGAAGAGACAAGCTAGTGGGATTTCATAATTCTCTCAGATATTGAACCATCCTGGGCCATCACCCATCATCTTGACTTTTGCCCTACCACTGGACTTTCATGACTCTAGAGGAAACAGCAAGGATGATGACTTTATGTAGGTAGCTCTGCCTGACTTAAACCCAATTCTAAAGCAGGTCAAGACATCACCCCATGATGTCACTGATCCTTGTTGGGAACAAAGGATGATGAATGAGAACCATGACAACTTCACTCATTCAATATATGCATTTTAAAACTACAGTCACAAGCTCAAAGAAGGCAAGGATAATATCATATCTCACCTTTGTACCCCAGCTCCTAATAGTGCCTAATGCACACATAGTGGGGATTCAATAAATGTCTGTCAGATTGTTTTGTTGTTAGATTCCTTCCTTCCTAGCACTGCAGAGTTGCAAGATGACATCCCAAGGGCAGATCTCTTCTTAGCAACGAAGCAAAATCAAATTTTTTATAAGTCTTTTCTTTTGTTTAATATTTATTGAGCCACAAAGCACACCAGAATAGAATACCTGATGCCATCCCCACTCTGCTCAAGGCTTTTTTTTCTTTGGTATACTAATAAATTCATGTCTCATTCTTTGTACGCACAGATGGTAATACTGACCTGATGCTGACAAGGTTCTACCAGTCACCACCATTGATATGTGCTGATGCACTTGGACTCTCTCACCTGTATTCCTCTTTAATTTTATAAAAATGTATTTATTTCACACTTAATTCATGGAATAAAACAAGCATTTCTATAACAATACCACAAAAAAAGATGATTGCACATGAAACTGCAAATCTATTTTGTACAATTTGCTATTTGTTTTAAAAATATAACAAAGTTATCATAGAAATTTTTTTTCTTTCTTCCTTCCTCCCTCCTCCTTAAGATGGTTACCATTAGATACAAATAAGTGTGTGTGTTATATATGTAAAATCATTCTATACATATTTCTATTTTTAAGTTCTTTGTCTGGATGAAGATAGAGTCCTTCATGTCCTTTGGAGTTCATTTGAGTATTTATAATAGTCAAAATTACTTTGTTGCTTAAAGTTATTCTTAAAACAATATTGCTGTTACTGTATACGATGTCCTCGTGGTTCTGCTCACTTTTTTCTCTGTTATTGGTTGAGGAATGTGTGTCTGTGTGCGTGCGTGCGTGTGTGTAAGGTATACATGCATAGAAGCTCATAGGGAAATTGGTAACTATCAGGTTACTATCAGGTTACCTACACAGGAAACTACCAGATTCTATCATACACTGTTCATCTGAGAACATGAGCAAAATGACCTACGAACAAATGGACCCGGTTTACTTCTTAAGCCATTTTGTTTCCATTTTTGTCACTTATATTACAACTATCATCCACATCAAGTCCAGCTGTCTCTCATCAGTTCTTAGTAGCAGAGGCATAGGGACTGTCATTTAGCAAGTAGTCTAAGAGGTCCAATGCCTGTGACCCTAAGGTACTTAACCTCTAATGCCCAACTCTACAACACAACAGTTAGAAATTTGCATGGGGAGTTTCCTCATGGAGATTTCCCTACATGAATGCAATCCCAGGTTCAGAACGAAAAGCCAAAACAAAAACATCAACAAAGATGTATTCTAGCCCCTCACAGTCTATGATGCTGTGAATAAAGTTGATGCAGGTGACCATAGGATATCTGGGAGTTCTATAAAGATCGGTGCTCTTGTGAAACCCTGCCATTAGGAGCTTTCTAAGATGACGTACAGTTTGTCTATTGGGCTTGGGGTTGAGCCAAAGCACTGGGATGGGTGGAAAAGAACTGTCATCAAGGAGATCATGATAAGACAGAAGTGACACCATGAGGGTGAGAAAATGCAATAAATCATATCGGTTCAGTCTCCAGGGTAAAACATATCTCAGCTGACTGCTGCAAAGTCTTTTAATCCTGGCCAGAGATCTCTAATTCACAACCACTTGCTTACTGTTTCTGCTAGAAGATAGGTGGAGGAATGCCTCTAGCACTTGCATTTAATGGAGAGAGCTTTAAAAAAAAAAAAAAAAAAGGAGGCAAATTTGGGTCCCTAGACACTAAAATCGGTGCCTACCACAAGTGCTCTAAACATAGTAGGAGCTTTACATATGTATGTTGAATGGAATTCAATTAAATCAGTCCTGAGAAGTAGGTCACCCTGAATATCTTCCTGTCTTCTATCTAAACCAATGTTTGGGAAATATAAAACCTTACTTTATATAAAAGCTTACTAGTACAGATGTCTAGAATACAGTTGGTGAATGGTCATCACAGAATAACGTCAAACATGTTTCCTTGCCTACTGGGTTGATTTTCCTCTTGTCCTAAACAAATTATCTTGTTGAATGTCAATTCAGATGCCCGATTATTTGGAATTCTTTTTTGGCAAGTGTAAATAATCTATTCCATATGCTTTGAGGCATAACTTAACAACCTTATAACTAAATAACTTTGTAAACAATAAAGTCTAACAGATTATCTTATTTTCATAGTGCAGCACAGAACACATTATTGATAAGAATATATACTAAATAGCAAGTGCCCAACTCTTAACCTCTTTTTAAAAAATTATTTTATTTTTAATTCATGGAACAAAACAAGCATTTCTATAACCTAGTAGAATTTTTAAAAAAAGACTGCCCATGAAACTACAAACCTACTATGCACAACTTACTATTCCTTTCAAATATACGAAAAAAAAACTGTGTAGATTTCTTTGTTTTTCCTTTTTTTCTTAATCTCTTAACTACAGTACCTGGCACATAGTAAGATATATACATATACATACACACACACATATATACATATTATAGATACACACACATACATACCCATATACATATATTATACATATACACACATGTATATATGCATTATGTATATATTTACACATATGCATATATAAAATTATTTCTATAATCATCATCTACATATTAATATAATTGCTATAGTCTTTCTATTTTCTAACCTTAGTTTCTATAGAAGACAGGAAGACATTCACGGTAACTTACTTCCCACTCCTGATTGAATTCAATTGCATTCAACATATATATATATATATATATATATACACACATAAAAATAAAATGGAAATAATAGAACCTATTTCTCAGGGTTGTTGTGCGGATCAAATGAGCTAATTATTGTAAAGAAATTTATGTCTCTCTCTACCCAAATCTATGACAGAAAAGTTACAGATTTGCATTGGAAGGAGTTTCTTCACTCAGATTTCCCTACATGAATGCAATCACAGTCAGACCAAAAAGCCGAAACCAAAATATCAACAAAAGATGCCTTCCAGCCTCTCATGGTCTGTGAGTCTATGAGTAGAGCTGGTCGCGGTGACTGTAAAACATAAGGGAGTTCTATAAAAATCAGTCCTCCATTAAGGACTGACTGATAACAAAATAATAACTCAAAACTCTCATTACACTCAAATATTATTTTAAAAAAGACATGAACACTATACAATTATCTGTGGCAATTGAGTGGGAATGGGCTTTGAAAGTATGGAAATAGAAATCCAGAGAAAATAAAGAAAATCTTAATTTTAGAAATTTAATTTCCTTTTTTTCACCATTAACTCATTTATCAGAACTGTTCAAGATTAGTCAAAGTGACTACAGCAAAGTCCCTGGATAATGAGCTACTGAAAAATCAAGAACTTCCTATACTTGCACTGTGTCAGAAACACTTTCATGACTAAAGCTCACCAGAAATGGAAGCCAATGAACTATAATCAAAAGAAGTTTTACCAAAAAAAAAAAAAAATGCTGATATCTATGAGTTAAGAGTACCGGGTCAGGTGGTTTAGTTAGCCCTCTTGTACCTGAGATAGATTTCAGTTCCAGGTTGGATCTTTCAAATCTAGAGAAGCACCAATCCTAATAATATTGACGATTCATTTTTCTAGAGTGTCTCAAGGTTTTATATCCTAGATAGCCAAGTGGGTACAGCTGGACTTGGTGTCAGAAAGATGAGTTCAAATGTAGTCTCACTTACTAGCTACATGACCATGGACAAGCATCACGTAATCTCTGACCTCTATCTCAGTTTTCTCATATGTAAATGGAGGTTAATAAAAATAACTTTGTCCCAGAAATTTTGGGAAGAGAAAACTGATATTTGTAAAGTACTTTGAAAACTTTAAAGCACTACATACATGCTGTGTGTGTGTGTGTGTGTTCATCTTTCGTTGCCAAAGAAGACCATACCATCAGAGAAATAATGACCAGATACTCATCAGGATGACTGGAGATGACCCAGGATGAGGCAACTAGGGTTAAGTGACTTGCCCAAGGTCACACAGCTGTTGAGTGTCAAGTGTCTGAGGTGAGATTTGAACTCAGGTCCTCCTGACTCCTGCACTGGTGCTCTATCCACTGCACCACCTAGGTGCCCCAATATACATGCTACCATCGCCATCATCACCATCATCATCATCACAGTTGCTGTTTATTTCTTTCCTCAAACCACCTCTGAGGGATAAGGAATGAAAACTGTGCTAGTCCCATTTTAGAGAAGAAACAGGCCCAGAGGTTAAATGGTTTTCTAACAGGATTAATAACAGTCAAATCTGGAACTAAGATCAAAGAATCAGACCTGGAATCATTCTGCCCCTTATTTTATAGATGGGGAAACTGAAGCTTATGGCCATTAAATGATTTGCTTAAGACCTCCCAGGTGGTACAGAGAAACAGAGACATGATTTAAATCCAGGTACTTTCACTAAAAACAAACCCAACATGCTTTATTTATTTACTCCATGAGAAATATAAATTATTCCTGTAATGGTTAAAAATTCTAAAAATGGTTTATGCCTCTCAAACCACAAAACATTTCAAATGAAAACTGAAAACTTGAAAGGACTAAGAATATCTGATATTGTGATCCAGTCAAGAAATGAAATGATATCTTTCTTCAGAAAAAGCACAATCGCTTCAATATTATGTTTTCCTGCTAAGAAAACCAAACTTTTACATCAACTTCATTGAAAGCATTTGATGAGGGAATTATCATTGAGATAATTTGACTCTTAATGATGTAAAAAATCCTTCTAAATTCACTAGCTCTACACAAAATTTAATTTGCATTACATTAAATACAGCTGCAATGCAAAAGAGGGATGGGAGACATTTTGGTGGCTGCTGGAAGAAAGCCAATGAACTGTTCCTTTCTTCAGAAGGAAAGTACATGAAATAAAGAACATTTCAATTATTCTTCTGAGATTTCCTGTGGAAAACCCCCACTAAATTAAGAGAATTTCAAGTGAGTAAAACTGGGAAATTTTCTATGTAAGATTTTTCACCCTTTAATTAGTTATTCTAAAGATCAGGATACAAACAGGGCAAAATAAGAAAGCCCATCTAAGTGATAGACTGAGGTTAACCAAAATATTGTAACAGTGATACACGATGATTAAAAAAAAAAAAAGAATGGCAAAATTTCATAGCAAGGGGAAAATATCACATGATCTGACATGTTCCAACACACAATCAGACTAAACAGTGTTGTGGAATATAACTGTACTTTTAACCTGCAGCCAAACCAATATACACTACCACTACTACTGATAAGAGAGGTAGATGCATTTATACTCACATTTATAGAGTGTTTTTATAATTTATAAATCATTTTCCTCACAACCCACCCTAGTACAGATGGGGAAAACTGAATCTCAGAGATAGGACTGGTACAGTATGAAATAGTTAGCAAGTATCAGAACCTGGTCAGTTGCCCCTAAAATCAATCAATCTCTCTCTCTCTCTCTCTCTCTCTCTCTCTCCCCACTGCTTCTCCAAATCACAACACAAACTCATTAAGTCACTAATAGAATATTAAAAATCTGAATGGAGTATGTCCTGAGTTTTACTCTCATGTGTGTCTTCTCAAATGATAAAAGAAAAAATCAAAACAGAAAGCAAGACAAAGAAAGCTCTTTCTTTGTATTGTACAAATGGGACATTTTAATTAAACAGCTTTGACAAGGACTATAAGTAAACTTTGTTCCCATTTATTCTAAAAGGACTCCCTCACCTTCCCAGGATATAACAGACAGGTTCTGTTAAAATGCTGTAGAGAAATGGAATGATGTTAGGCAGCATTTTAGCTCAAAAACCAACAGTTCCAGGCTGCTTATTAATAAGTTAAAAAAAATGCTAAGAAATAGGAAGACATGGCCGGCACCTGGTAAGAGCAGTTAACTCTTTATGAGGAGAAGGTTTCTGAAAGCAATACTGATGAGAACTGGGAGGAACATTATTATGTTAAATAACTTCAACTTTTATTAAATGTTTACTACGTGCTCTGGAACTATGTAAGGGGCTGAAAATACAAAATCAGAAACAAAAAAGTCCTTCTTCTTAAGGGACTTAGTTTAGGGGTAGGGAAGCAAATACAGTACAGACCCAAATAAGAGGGCTCCAAAGAAGGCCCTGATCAGGGCAACGTTATCAGGGCATCATTAATGCCATAAGAAATTTGAAGGAAAGGGATCATGTGGTGTTTGGGAAAGACTTCAGAAAAGTAGGACCACTTAAACTGGGTCTTCCTTAGAGAAAAAAATGCAAAGAAGATGTTCCTGGAGGAGGTAGACTGCCATACAAGCTCATTTTAAAGATGGTGGAACAAGTTTACCCTAATAATCATGTAAGCTTTTTTTAATGTGAAAACTCTCATTTGAAGTCATTCAATGTCCCCTGAGAATACACAGCACGTCCGTAAGTTTTGGTGTAGTTTTAAGCATTAATGCTTTAAAGATAGTACAGCTTAAAACTGCACTAAGACTCTTAGGAAATGCTGTGTATTTAAGCCTGGAAAAGTGGAGAAGTTAAATGCCATTCTGAATATCACTTGAGTTTTCGCATATTATTGCAATTTTCTACCAACCTGGGAACCCAAAATGGTTGGAATAATTCTAGAAGAGGGTCAAGAGGACAGTGAAGAGAAAGATGGCAGACGAAGATTGGATGGAAGAATGAGGCATGCTTTACCTGTCACGGAGAAGAAAATACGGCAGCCAAAACTATTATCTTTCAAAGATCTGAGGGATTTTCTTCTGGAAAAGAGATGGAAGTGATTGAACTTGGCCCTAGAGTGAACAGCTCATTATGATTCAATTCAGCAAACAATTAGTAAGTTCTTACTAGGTGTGTGCTAGGGGATGGGGAAATATACAAAAATGATTTCTGTCCTCAAGGAATTTCTATTCAACTCAAGGTGTACACAGCTACGTACATATAAAAAATATTCAAAACAAAGTGATTTCAGCGTGAGCTATGCTCTGAAAGAAGCCAGAGATTCTGAGGCAAAGTTGAAGAGGGAGAGCATTCCAGGAGCTATAAACAGCCAGTACAAAGGCCACAGAACAGGAAGTATAGGCAACGATAACAGCCTGGTTTGGCCTGAATGAAGAACTACCAAGGAAAGTGAAATCAGTCTGGAGAGGTCCGGAACCATACAGTAAACCAAAGACTTGGTAGTTAGTGATCTAAGAAGCAACAGATTGGTGCTTCTTAAGCAAGGTAGTAATGTGGTCCTTCAGGCATGTCCAATTCTTCATGTCCCCATTTGGGATTTTCTTGGCAAAGATACTGGAATGGTTTGCCATTTCCTTCTCTACTTCATTTTACAGATGAGGAAATTGAGGCAAAAAGGGCTGAGTGACTTGCCCAGGGTCCCACTGCTAATAAGGGTCTATGGCTGAATTTTAACACAGGAATATGAGTCTTTTTGACCCCTGGCTGGAGACTCTACACATTGCACCACCTACTTACCCTAGTGATAAGGTCAGACCTGTGCTTTAGGAATGAATTTTGATTAGAGAGGGGAGCCACCAGAGGCATGAAGACCAACTCAGAAACTACTGAACTCGTTCAAGTTAGTTCAAGTAATTAAGGCTTGAACTAGAAAGCTTAAGTGGCCTAGTGTGAGGAAGACTTGAATTCAACTCCAGCCTCAGACATTTACTGATTGTGTGACCCTGGGCAAGTCACTTAACCCTGATTACCTCCCCCTAAAAAAATTTAAATAAAATAGAGTCAAATTCAGACATTTCTTAGCTATATGACTTTGGCAGAAGTTAGAGTAGACAAAGTATAAGTGACTTGGCCAAGATTACACAGCTAATAAGTGTGTGAAGCTATATTTTAACTCAGAACTTCCTCACTCCTGGCTAACTGCCCTTAAATAAAGCAGATGATAAATACAGTGTCCCAAAAGTTTTAGTGCAGTTTTAAGCTTTCATAGTTTCTGTATTGTCATATAAGAGCTGAGGTTCTTAACCATTTTTATACTATGGAACCTTATGGACAGTCTAAGGAAACAAAACGTATGGATCCTTTCTCAGAATAATGGTTTAAATGCATAAAATCCATAGAAAGGATTACCAAGGGAACCAACTACACTGAAATACAGTTGCCAATATATTATATGGATATATAATACCAACATATTGATATTGTTGTATCAGTATGTTACATATGACATACCTACATACACAAAATAATTACACTCCCCCAATTTGCTCATACATTCATTCATTCATACATTTACTAAATGTATATTAATTATCTATTGTATGGTAGACACTGGAGATATAAAAACAAAAAACATACTTTCTGCCCTTGAAGAATTTACGTTGTGTAATGCGGAACAACATGATCCAAGGTAAATAAATACAAAATGTACTCAAAATAAAAATGCAGCAATTTTGGGGTGAAAGGGCACTAGGAAAAGGTACTTGGGGGATCACACAAGGTTCTGTAGCCCTTAACATGGGGCTCAAAGAAAACAGGATTCAATGAGTTGGAAGGGTTGGCAAGACATGGAGGCTGGACATGGGATTTGGTGCATGGAGAACAAAGAGTCGGCTAGTTGGGCTGGACAGAAAAGTACATGTTTTTAAGAAGAGGAATGCTTTAAATGATCTGAATACTGGGGCAAGGGGTAGCCACTGAAGCTAAGTGCATTATAAAGATTATCTCATTGGACCCTCACAACCCTAAAGAGATAGATCCTATTATGACCACTATTTTACAGATCGGGGAACTGAGGCTGAGAGAGGTTAAATGACTTGCCCAGGGTCACACAGGTAGTACCAAATCTGAATTCCAGTCTTCATGACTTCAGGACCAGGCCTCTAGCCCTTGTACTACCTAGGTGCTGAGGTAGCATCTTGAACAGGTGGGTGACAAGGTAGAAATTATGCTTTAGAAATATTAATTTGGCAATCATGTGGGGGATGAATTGAAGAATGGATACAGGTAAACTAATCAGGAGTGTATTACAAAGTCCAAGATCAGGAGTGGGAAACCTATGTACTGGAGGTCACATGTGGTCCTCTAGGTCCTTAAGTGTGGTCCTCTGACTGAATCCAAACTTCATATGAAGTTTGGATTCAGTCAAATGTGATCCTCTTGGTCCTCAAGTGCTGCCCTGACAAAGGGTAGAATATGAGGACCTAGTGGGCCAAATGCGGCCTCAGGGTCACAGGTTCCCCACCCCTGGTCCAGGTAATCACACTATAAGACAAAAAAAAAACCCCAAATGGTATCAATAAAAAAAAAATTATATATATGTATATATAAATCTTTGGTGCATTACACGCCTCACATGCTAATAACTTTTTCTAAAGGAAACACCTTTAAATATAAAATTTATAAGCATAGACCCAAAAGCTAGCATTATTTGTAACGTGGAAACAACAGCTTTTCCAGCAAATTAGAGGCAACGCACATCTGCCTCCGTTCCTCATTGCTGTTTGACACTGTGCTTTAGAAAGCCTCCAATGTTCTGAAAGAATGAATTGTCAAAGTAATAAGCCAAGAGAAAGAAATTAAAGGCAGATGATACTCCACTATTCCTATTGGCTAATGAAATAATGAATGACTTTGAAGATGCCAAGGAATCAGCAAGCATTTTAGTACAGTAACATGGACAAGACCTTTAGCAAAGTAAAAGGACACAAAATAAATCCACAAAATCAACAGCATTTCTATATAGTAATAAGAAAATTCGAAAGGAAATGACAGAAAAGGAAGTCCCATTCCAAATATCAATGAAGTTCATAAAAGGTCTGGGAATATTTTATAAATATAAATAAATAAAATGAATAAATAAATGAATGAATAGATAAAAAAATAAAGGCACACTCAGGACTTAAAGAAATATAATTTGAAACCACTCTTTAAAGAAATAATCAGTTACATAATTAAAAGGAACTGAGTCACACCAATATAATAAAAATATTACCCAAAGTAAGTAAACAGTGGTCTACCAATCAAACCGACCAGAGGATTCTTTACAAGGTTAGAATAAAATAACAAACTTCCCTTTGAAGATGAAAAGATCTAGAATCACAAGGGAAATAACAAAAAAAAAGTACAAATGGGGTATAAAAATGGCACTCTCAAGTTTGCATTATTCTATAAAGCTTCATCAAAATTATTTTATGCTAATATGACTGTTTATGTCATAATATAACAATATATCAGACTGCATGCTGTCTTTAGGAGGGGGAGGTAGGGGGAAAATTTCAGAACTCAAAATCTTATAAAAATGAATGTTGAAATCTAATAATAAATCAATATGTTTTAGCAATTATCTAAAAAATACAAAAGTAGATGAATTAAATAAACTAAAGATGAATAAAAAGCAACTGAACAAGCCAGTGTTTCATGCACCTGAAAACATAAATTATTTGGGCAAACAGTCCCCATCTGACCAGAGCTGATGCCTCTTAGCAGCTTACTTCTGCCAAAGGGAACAAATCAATTCCCTCTTCCAGGGAACATCTCTTTAATACTTGAAAACAGTAATTGTAATCCACCCACCCCCCACTCCCATAAATCTTTTCTTTTTCAAGAAAAATTTCTCCACTTCTTTGTAATAATCCTCCTATGGTATAAATATCATTGTGAAGTCTGTGAGCTCATGACATGAACGAGAGACTGATGATGCATATCTATCACTTGAGACCTTTTTCCATCACTTGTATGAACTTGACCCTATTAAATCCTTGGCATTGGTGACTTTCATGTGGTGAATAGAAGTGCTAAATTACCATATAACCAGTTATTCTGGCTCCCTATCATGTAATAATTGCTATCACTCAGCCCACCATGAGGTGCTTTGGATCCCCAGTCAATTTATTTCTTGCTTTCTCATTTTCCTTTTGAAATCTCCTCAGCAAGAAGTGACTAATATAAAGGTGACAGGAGGGGCCATCAGTCTGACCACAAAGTGAAATTTTAAAATCTTGAACAGCTTTACCGAGGAACTTACTAATAGGACAAAATGAAACATTGCCATTGAAAGAACTAGATAAAATAATTCAAAGAGAGAGTATAAAACAGTAAACATATTTACGGCATCCTCCAAGAAGTCCAACATAATTATGCTACTAATTAAGGCTACTTTGCCTGTCTCCCTCTCCTACACAATTGAGTGTTCACATTAGTAATTAAATGGTATAAACTGATAGAGCACCAGGTTTACAGTCAGGAAGACCCAAGTTCAAATTAGATCTCAGACTTACTAGCTCTGTGACCCTAGACAAATCATATAACCTCTATTTGCCCCCATTTCCTCATCTGTAAAATGGGGCTATAATAGCACCTACCTTCCAAGGCTGTTTTAAGAATTAAATGATATGCCAATTACATGGCATTTAGCACAGAACCTGATATTTAGTAGGTGCTATATAAATGTTAGCTATTACTATTATATTATCTTACATAGCCCATGAATTACTTGTCATTGGCATTTGAACTTAAAAGGTAGTTCGGTGGCAAAGTGGACAGACCATTGGCCCTGAAGTCAGAAAGACCCGATTCAAATCCAGCTTCGTATACTTACCAGTCGGTTGACTCTGGGCAAGTCACTTTAAACCTCTATTTGCCTCAGTTTCCCCAGATGCAAAATAGGGGTTAATAATAACACCTACCTCACAGTATGATTGTGGGAAACAAATGAAATAATATTTGTAATTTACTCAGCATAGAGCCTGGAATATAACAAACACTTAAAAATGCTTATTGCATTCCTTTGCACTAGTCTTATCCGCAGCTGTATCTCAAGCTCTTCAAGGTCAAAGACCTTTTTTCTGCAGCCCTTCCAGGTTTCTAATCTGGGTGACTGGATGGTGCTGTATATCCACAACAGCAGGAAGAAGAAAAGAAGGCTGAGGACAGGGAGAGATAATGAGTTCTATTTTAGACATGTTGAGCTTAAAATTAAAATAAATTTGAAGAGGAGGAAATGCAGTACGTCTAGATTTGGTGGCAAAGAATTTGAATTCTGGATCTGATTCTCACTATCTGGATGAGCTAAAAGCTAAGAATATTCAAGAGAATGTATGGCAGACTTCAAAGGAGATGCAGAAGAACGTTCTGGAAAATGACAACATCCCTAGGGCAAAGATGCTGAGTATTCAAAAGGAGATATTCCTCATTTGGTATACAATTTTAATTATGTTAATTAACCAATCAGTCACGCAACATCAACTTGAAATCTTTTATGACTGACAGGGAGACAGATAGAATGAGAAGACGTGCGTCCTAGAGGCTGTAAGAGAAAGCATCTTCCAGATCTGGAAAGGTGACATCAGCCAGTCAGTCAATTAGCGTTCAGTGAGCTTCTGCCATGTGCCAGGCACTGAGTCTGGCTCTGAGGATATCCAAAAAAAAAAAAAAAAATGGCAAGAGTTAGTTCTTGCCCTCCAGGAGCTCAAATGAAGGCGATATCATGAAAATAATGATGTATAAAGATGCTATTCATAAATGGTAAATAACCATCCTAAGAAGGTACTAGGATGGATGGAGATCAGGAAAGGCTTTCATGGAAGGTGAGATTTTAGTTAGTACTTGATGAAAGTCAGGAAAGCAGAGGTAAGGAGGGAGAACACTTTGGATGAGTGGCTTCAATTCAAATTCAGTGGGAAGTTGCCCTGAACAATGTAATGGTGCCTATTCTCTATTCTGTGTCATGAGGCTAATTTGGTTCTGACCCAGTCTCATTGGAATCAGTGAACTGTAATTCTAATTTAGACCATCACAGCACTACCTTGGAAGGTTGGTCTGGTCTTGAGTTATTTCTGACTAAGACCAACCCTGCAAAAACAGGTGAGTGTCTGAAGGGTTATCGGTTTGAAAATCAAGAAAACTGGGTCTAGTCCAGGCTTTGCCAAAATAATGAACTGTAATCTTGGGCAAGTGATGCACTTCGCGTCATTGAGTTTGATCTGTCCAATATGAAATAACCATGAGTTTTACCAAAAAAAAAAAAAATCATACACTCAGGGGTGTCCTCAGATCTCTCAGGAATTTAGAAACCAACCTCAATCTTTGGTTGAACTAGAATAGGAATGTTTGACTGGTTGATTTCTAGGATGGTGTATCTGGAGCTATGCTTTGCAACCAATGTTACCTCATTATTAGGACGGAAGTTTGCTAGCACATGGAGTTAGGGGAAGGAAGGGTATATAAGGTGTTACAAAATACAGAGTGCCTTGGACCAGAGATTTCAGGAGTAACTGAGCCAGGATTAAGGATATGCAAGAACAGAAAATGGCAGTGATCAGAAGCCATGTAGAGAGCTCCTCCTCACTCACAGATCTAGAAGAAGTACCAGACCAAATCCACATGATACAGTCACAGTGAGTCATCTGTCCAGTACAGGTTTGCATTGGGAAAGAGACAAGGAGGTCTGCATATACTGGAGATGGACTGGGCGAGGAGCATGCTTCACTAGGAGACCTCCAGTGTCCAGGGAGAGGCTATGCACCTGGGCAAGAAGTTTCAGACTAGGACACTGCAATCAGAACAGGTGCCAGCTTTGTCACTCATGACTCAGTTCTGGGTAGCAGGTCCAGGGCAGAGTGAGGAGACCTGTACATGGCAGGGACTTTCCCAGGTAGGAAAGTCATGGATGGTGTAACGAGAAATGGAAATGTGCAAAGGTGGAAAGGTGCAAAGCAGGGTCTCACTTCTTATTTCTAAACCAGCTTACAGAAGAACTAGAGTAAGGATTCCAGACCAAAGGGGAGCCCATAATTCTGATATTCTGAACCAATAGAACTTTCCAGTTGACTGACAGGAGTTGAGTTCAGCAGCAATCTACTTTTGCCCAGACCCAAACCTAAGTCAGAAGTTGCAGGGTTCAGACCTGGACAGGGAGGGTGGCCTGGGAGTGGGACAGTCATCAGACTTGGTCTGGATCAAACCAATTTGGGAGTCTTGAAAGCTTGCAAGTCTCTAGCCTGTCCCTGAGATCCTTGATTAACAGAACACTCAGTGGAGCCAGAAGCAGCAAGAAAACCAGCAAAAATGCCAAAGTCTTGCCTAACATCAAAATCTAAAGTCAGTAAGCAAGCTGGAAGAATGGGTAAACAAAAAAGAATGAGTTATTACGGTAGTAAGGATACTTAAGACACAAATATAGAAGAAAAGGATTTCAATGTATCTACAAATATTGCTGCAAAGAAAAATACAGGCTGGGCAGAAACTCAACTAGAAATACTGGAAGAGATGACATAAGGTTTTAAAAATAGTTTTGAAATGTTTTTATAAATGGAATAAAAGTACCTGAGGGAAAAACTGGAAAAGACAGAGAGCCATGAAAGAAATAAGTGCAAAGGGAATTAACAACCTGGCATGAGAGGAACAAAACCTTGTCCAACACAAAATGCCCTGAAAATAAAAAATGGACTAAAGAGAAGTCAACGACTCCATGCAGCAACACATAAAATTAAAATGAAGTCAAAAGTCTGAGAAAAATAGAAACAAATAGTAAATAGCAAAAACAACTGACCTGGAAAATAGAGAGAAGAGAAAAAAAAATTAAGAATCATTAGATTACCTGAATACCTTGCCCAAATAAGGAGCTGAAAACAGCATGTTTCAAGAAATCTTAAAAGAAAACTGTCTAGCTCTCACAGAACCAGAGGGCCAAATGGAAACACAAAAAACCTACCAGTCACTTCCTGAAACTCAAGAACACCATAGTCAAAATTCAGAGCTTCCAGTTTAAAGAAAAAAAAAACATTGCAAACACCAGAAAGAATATGAGTACTAGGGAACCATAGTTAGGATGACACATGGTTTATCAGCCACCCCCATAAAGGAGCAGAGAACCTGGAATATGATATTCTAGAAGGCAAAGGATATGGGCTTATAGCCAAGAATAAACTCACCATCAAAAGTGAATATAATGCAACCGAGACAGTTAGGTGATGCCATAGTACATAGAGCACTGAGGCTGGAATCAGGAAGACCTGAGTTCAAATCTAGTCTCAGATACTTACTAGCTGTGTGCCCCTGGCCAACTAATTTAATCTCTAATTGCCTCAATTGTAAAATAAAGATGACAGCACCTACTTCCCAGGGTTGTTTCGAGGACCAAAAGATATAATATTTGTAAAGTACTTAGCACTGAGCCTGGTACACAATAAAAATGCTTTCCCCCTTCCCTTCTCTCCCTTCCCCTCCCAACACTGGAGAAGGGGAAAAATAGGCGTGAAACTTTGAAGTACAACTCCAAGAGCAAAGAGAAACAAAAAAAGGGTAAACATAAAGGATTAAACAAGGATAAACTCCTCACATCAAAATATAGGGAGGTGACACATGTCCTCTCTGATCCCTAACAACATCAGGGCTCATAGAGCTAGTCCAATTAAGTAAGACTTGGGAATGATTCTGCTTTGTCTTGACCTTTAGAAAAGAACAGAAAAAAGCGGGGAAGAGGAATACACTTGAGGATTGCAGAGTGGAGGTTAGGAAAAATTATCTTATAATTGGATGTACAAGTACACATTTATAGAAATGAGGAGGGGTGGGAGAGCAGCTGACACTTAAACCTGACTTTCATCTGATCTGGTTAAAAAAAAAAAATACACACACAAGCACACAAAGAACTGGGTCAAGAAATACCATTCAACAGTGAAAAAGGGAAAGGGGAAGAGGGAGGAAAGGGAATTAGAGGGCATGTAGATTAAGGGAGGGATTAGCTAGTTCTAAGAAAAACAAATTCTAAGGATGGACAAAATATTTGCAGCTCTTTTTCAGGTGATAAAAAATGTGGATCTGGGGGGAGGGGTATCTGTAAATTGGGGAATGGCAGCTCTTTTATATGGGACTCTCAAGTCTCCCATCAATCACATTCCCACATCAAAAGCCAAGAAACTTTTTAGATTGCTTGTAGCAACATGCACTTCTATAGGAAAAATCACTTGACAGAAAGTGCTCCGTTTAACTAATGGTAGCTGCAATAAGATCGCTGTCTGATTGGCACATTCAATCAGATATTGCTGGTTTTTCCCCAATTGCCCTGAATCATTAAATTAGTCCCTTTTAAATTTCTCTCACCACCCCCCCCACCCTTTCTCCTCTCAAACAACTGCAGTCAGATAGTTAAAACTGGTGAAAACATCTGAATGAAGTTCAGCACCTAAATAACGCTATGTGAGACACTTCATGACTGGAGCAATTCAGCCATCCTTTAACCCTTGTCAACTCAGGACAACAGTGCTTTATATGAACGATGAGTGTTACATGAGTGGCCTTGAGCTCAGGCCTTTCTTTTGTCATCAAAGGAAAGTCCTTGTTGATCCAGACACTTCAGCCCAAACTTTGTTGCTCAACACGCAGCTTTGACTATATATAGGACCATGATATAGGATAGCTTTCAGAAGACTGTTAGCTATAATAAGCCACACAGAGATAAGTCGTGATTTCAAAGCATAATTCAATATTTATGCCAAGAGGAAAAAATGTAAATGGGCAAGCATTTACTGCTTCACCATTTACATTATACCAACATGCTCATTTTTGTTGCGTGAGCCTTCTTCCAAGCTCCAGACGGATCGAACACCTACAGTAACATCCAGGTTATCAGACAATCCTTCGGACCTCCAAATGGTCACAAGGGTTACAGGTTCTGCTCCTTTAAATACAGACTAGGAAGCTGGGGTTTCTAAGGCACAACTGGCTCTCCTTAACTCCCTAAGAGTTCACCCTCATGATGAGGCAGGCAGTTTGATGCTGATTAAAAAACTCAGACATGACTTTCGGGAAAAAGAGAGAAGCGAACCTTTCCTGGCACACCTTGCTGAGTCAAAGACAGGTAGCAACAAGCAATGGCCTTAAGGAAACTGCATGTGTTTATTCACCAGCCTCTCCCATCAGGTGTTACCATAAAGAAATTAGTGTACAGGGAATACCAGATGCTTTAAAGGGGATAGTATAGAGGAGAAAAAATAGAGGCTATTTAAAAAGTTACAGGATTTAAAAAAAAAAAAAAAAAGATGAATTTTAGGACTTTCTGTTTACTCATTTCCCTCCCTTTCCCCTGGTAGTGTTTCTCGACTGTGTATCTTCTCTATGGGGTTTTTCTATTTTATATCACAGATCCCTTTGGCAATCTGATGAAGTTTATGAATCCCTTCTCAGCATAATGTTTCAAAACACATAAATTATTTTTTCAGTGTTTAAGGAATTTTTATTAAAGCAAGAATTTTATCATCCAAATTACATCTTTGCTCAGCTCTCAATTCTGCTACCTAAAACAGAGGTGATAGAGTCTAAGTTTTTCCACAGTAAGGAATTACAAAGAATGCTTTAAATTTTTGTACTATATTGAAAATTCTTTTCCCCCTGGGTCTATAAAACTTTAATTTGTTAAATAAATTTGTTAAAATGAATTTGTTAATAGTAAAATACATAAGTATTTTTGTTTCAATAAGTAATCTAGGACCAGCATTAAGTTTGCTAGATCTGGTAAAATGCATAAATTGAAATACATAAAGAAATCAATTATACTGAAATACAGTTATCAAAATATTAAAAAACATAAACAACTCAAGTTCATGGCTTCAGATTAAGAACCCCTGCGCTCTGTAGGGATTGCTAAGCAGAAGGAACATTATCTCTTTCCATAGCCTAAAAAGGAGGAATTGTATATAGCAGGAAGAAAAGACCCTCGACTAAAACTGAAAGAGGGCAAATATATTTGAATTCTTCATAGAAATTAAAGGAAATCTCACCCTGCAGCCAGGTTATCACTAGGGATAAGGAAGGCCACAAGAATGTTTCCTGGGAGTAGGACGGGTGGGGAACCTGAGGCCTAGGGGCCACACGGGGCCCTCTAGGTCCTGAATTGTGATTTTTTGACCTGGTCCAAACGTCACAGAACAAATCCTCTAGGTCCTCAAGTGCGGCCCTTTGATCAATACAAACTTCAGAGAACAGATCCCCTTAAAAAAAAGATTTGTTCTGTAAAACTTGAACTCAGTCAAAGGGCCACACCCAAGGACCTAAAAGCCTACATGAGGCCTCCAGGCTGCAGGTTCTCCACCCCTGGGCTAGGAAAAAGAATGAGACCAATGAGTCCAGTCACCTTTTTACTAGTTCAGGAAATAGGGTTAGAAATGGAATTAAATCTCTAACCTACATGAATGTCCCTAAAATGACATTATCGGAGACCTAGCTAATAAACTATTTAGCTAAAAAAATAAGATATTCTTCTTTTTCTCAGTTTTGTACACAATAGTCTCAAGAGTTTACTATGACAGGATGGGACCTAAAGTTGCAATAAGTGAGAGATAACTCGGAGAGAAAATCCCAGCAGTCTGAAAGTCATAACCCAAAGCAAACAGCCATGTGAACACAACAACCTAAAATCCTAGTTACATTCACATGGAGCTTAAAGGTCTACATACCTTTTCTCCTTTGATTTTCACAAAAACCCAGTGAAGTAGGGCTGCTATAAAAGCCTCATTCTATAGACCAGGAATCAAGAACTAAGTGCCTTGCTTAGGGTAACAAAGTTAAGTGTCTGACCCAGAATTCAGACTCAGGGCTTCCTGAATTCTACGCATCTACCCACATCAGTGGTTCTCAAAGTGGACCGTTGGGGGTTTCTGAGCGCCTTTCAGGGCGTCCATATGGTCAAAACTATTTTCATAATAACACTAAGATGTTATTTGCCTATTAAAATACTCCTCACTTTGGAAAACTAATTTAATAAATTAAAGAGATTTGAAAAAAAAGCTAAACAATGCCACTTCTCACTAATTTTTTTTTATTTGGGAAAATACAATTATAGTTCTTTTGAAAATGTTATTTACCTTAACATGTAATGGGTTTGTTACTTTTCAATTAATAGACATTTTTAAATTATTAGTGTTAATGGCTAATATAGTAAATATTGATAGATAGAGCCCATGTAAACAAAAGGTCATCAGAGGTATCCGCAATCATTTTTAAGAGTGTAAAGGGGTTCCTCATGAGACCAAGAAGCTTGAAGACCAGATAATAGCATAATATGTAATATACCAGATAATAGTATAACATGTAATATACCAGACAATAATGTAACATATAACAGTGCTAATAGGAAATGGACTCCAAGAAACCACATCCAGCCCCGCTAGGGCTTTAGGGAAGGTCTCTCACCCTCTGCTGCTGTTAGGAATTTAGGCCAAACCCTACCCCTAAGTCTTGAAAACTATTTTTTGCCTCCCTGTTACCACCAAGTGCACCCTCTGACCCTTGGTCCCCAAACTTTCCCCTGAGGCTCCAATCATTTGGATCTCTGAGCTTGGTTAAAGTCTCTAGTTGGCAACAGGTCTAACAGGGAACATGGAGTGCACAGGGAGGGAGCAGTCTTGGGCAAGGCAATGAGATGGACAGGCAGGAGAGCAAGAATGGTGGAAGAGAGAGACTACAGGAGAAGAACTCCAAAACGTAAGATGAAAACTAGCTGTTAAGAATGGTACTTTATCATATGAAGAACTGGACTTCTAAAAAAATGCACGTGGGACTATGTAAGTCATGGCCATCAGGTGCCAACACAAACTGCAAGAGGAAGGTGGCAAGGTGGGAAGAGACAGACACAGAGAAGGACAGAGAGACAGGCAGAGAGAGAAAAAGACGGAGATAGATGGAGACAGAGAGAAACAGAGAGGAACACAGGAAACAGACAAAGAGAAGGGGAGAAAGGAGGAATGAACGAGAGACACAGAGAGAGTAAAGAAGAGACATGCACATTCACACATACCAAGAGGTGCCAGTCACTGCCACCCACACGCTTCCCCCTGCACCTGGAGGAAGGGAATGTAGAGGAAGCTGCCACCACTGTCTAAGACCCCACAGTAGTTGGTCTCAGTGAGGTTCACCAGGGGTTGAAGCAGACAAGGACTGTGCATCTGCCAGAGATTCTCATACCTGGAATGAAGTCAGGTACCTACTACATGAAAAGTCTTTTAGCAAACATTTCAGGGCCAGCTAAATGCTGACTCTTATGATTTCCCCATCACTAGGAGTGAGAACAGGGAGGAAGCAGGAAGAGAAAGTCTAGGATTAGGAGAAAAATTTAAAAAGATCTGAGAAGGAAAGCCTATTGTGCCTCTGGGTAGAACAAAGAGGAAGGAGAAAGGGGAGGAATTTCTGGTAATGGAAACCTTATAGGCCCTTAGAGTCCCCACCCCATTATTTTAGAGTTGAGTCAAAGACAGTGGGGTGAAGTCACCTGAACAGACAGTGTCACAGAGCAACTACGTGTGCCTGAGGCAGGATTTGAGCCTGGGTCTTCTGGACTCCAAAGCCAGTACCTCCCTGTTCTTCAAGTAGCAAGAAATAGGATTATATGAATCCTCAGCGGCAACCACTGGAGTTGATCCCCCTCCTGCCTAACTGGGGAAGGTGCAAAAGAACACAGATTAGATGTCCATACATCTCAAATCCAGTCATCAGGCCTGCTTTTTTTCCCTTTAAATCTATTAAAGAAAAGGTAATCACTACAAACCCTAAGAAGAAAAATAAAACTTATCAAATAAAAATAAGCCAAAAAAACCTCACTGAATAAAAAAATTCTGTAACAATTAAAAACTAAAAAAAAAATAATACTAGAGATAAAAAAAAAAGGCTGTGGAAAATCATGATAATGAGGAGTAGGTCTATGATTTCATCATTGCTTACCATAGGTAGTTTCACCTCCGTCACTGAAGGCTGGGAACTTTCCCTACAAGTTATAATCTTAGAGTTTCCCAGAATACTCACGAGTTAAGTGACTGGCTCAATATCACATGGTCAGTATATAGCAGAGGCTGAATTTGGACAGGTCTTCATGGCCAACAGATCAGCTCTCTGGAAGCTATATCAGACTAACTTTCAAAAGGATCATGCTAGGGCAGGAAATAACAAAGCATTTTAAAAGAATGAAAGGAAAATATAATTCTCTTTTTTTTGGGGGGTGGGAAGGAGAAAGGCAAAGGAATAGGAACTGACCAAAATAGCAAAACAAGAAATAAAAATCAATAAAAGCAGAAAAGAGCAGAATAACCAGAGCCAAGCAAATCAATGAGGAATGCAAATAAAATTGAAAAACAAATTTAAAAAGTAATAGAAATTTTTAAAAATCAATAGCCATGTGCTAGGTGAAGTAATAGAAGTGAGGGTGAAGAAATTAAACTTTAAATTAATGCGGTCCCTACAGGGCATTCAAAAAGAAAAAAAAATAACTGAATTCTACATAACTGTATAATTGAATAGAAACTGTATAATAAAAAAATAATTTTAGGAAATTCCCCAAAGTGATCAAGAACAAGAATTATTCCTCCATTGGTGAGAATTCACAGAACTTGTCATGGAGAAGGTCAAAATTCAAGTCTCCAAAACATAAAGAGATCAAATTTCATAAGAACAGTAAAAGCAACTATATTAAAGGTTACTATATTATATTTACTATATGATTTATTGAATTATCTATTTATTGTATTATAAAGGCAACTATATTAAGGGTTAGTAATTACATTTTAACCAGATCTTTCAGGGACAAAATTGGAAAATGACTTCAAAGTATTGCTATAATACAGAAAAATAATCAAAATTTATGTGCATATACATATATATGCTTATATATGTCCATATACATGTATAATATACACGTTTTAAAAGCATCAACAAAAACGTTACACGTCATCAAGAAACAGAACTTCTCTGTTTCATGTGTTTTTGTTGACGTCTCACTAATCTGGTTTTTCAGCTTTTAACCTTCACACTCTTAGGACAAGACCAGTCACCTTTCTTCAGAAAATGAATGGAGGGCAACAATAGATGTGGAACAGAACAGTTCTCTTTGGATTTCTATGGTAATCTATACTCTCTAGCAGTAGTAGGTAGAAACTAAAGAATTACCCAAGGTCACAGAGAAGGTTAGCTTTCAAGGCCCCAGTCAAAGGTCACCTCCCTCCCTGAATTCTCCCCTGACTGCACCCAGCTGAGGTCTGGGTCAGCTAGGCAATACGATGCATAGAGGGCTAGAGATGGATTCACGAAGACTCATCTTCATGAGTTCAAATCTGGCCTCAGACACTTATGAGCTGTATGACTCTGGATGAGTCACTTAACCCTGTTTGCCTCAGTTTCCTCATCTGTCAAATGAGCTGGAGAAGGAAATGGCAAACCACTCCAGTATCTTTGCCAAGAAAACTCCAAAATAAAGAGTCAGACATGACTAAACAATAACAATATTCATGAACTATGCATATCTTTGATGAAAAAGGAACAAAAGGAACTTCATCAACAATTTTCCACAGCAGTCCACATTTTTACAGTTTCACAACTAAGATTAGAGAGAATATATCTTACATCAACTCTCTGTTGATTAAAAGAAACCTATTACATTAAAGGAAGATATTTAAAATAAACACAAATACTGATTACCAAAATTTAGGGGATATTGCCAAGGCAGCTTTTGGAGAGAAACTTACAGTATTGAGTGACTATACAAATAAGTGAAAAAAGGGTTGATTTACATGAATTCAGTCTGCACTTTACGACATCAGAAAAAGAACAAAATGGAAAGCAGAAAAGAAGATACAAAGGATAAAAGCAGAAATAATGTTTTCTATTTTATTGAACTGATAAAGCCGAGTTGTTTTAACACCAAAAAATAAAAAAAACATTACGTTTAATAAAAAAGGTAAATAAAAAATTATCAAAATTTATAAGGAAAAGAGAAAACTACAAGGAATAGGAAAGAAATTAAATATATATCATCAGGGAATGAAGATATTTGAGGTATTAAATTGAACAGATAAAAATTCACAAAAATACAAAATCATGTCAAGTGACATGATAGGCAAAAATAACAAATATTTCAATTTCAAAAGAAGAAATTAGACATCAAAAACTATCCTTCAAAAGAAAGACATGGTCCGGATTTGTAAATTAATACATAATATACAGATTATTTTTTAATAGAAAAATGTAATGCTATCAGGTATTTTATGTGAAGCCTTGATATTAGAATCTGATCAAGATGATGAACAAATAATAAGTAAATTGTACTAATTAATGTAAAAACTGAGAAGCTTCAAATTAAAAGATAGCATCACTTTGAAATAAAACACTAAAAAATAACTACATGAAATCTAGAGAGAAAATTTTTTTGCAATAGACTAACATGAAAGAATTGTCCCTAAAAAGAGGGATACAAGCAAAGTACTACTATCTGATATGATTATTAGAAATGCTAAGAATAGTGAGACAATGAAAAGAAACTGAAGGAATGAAGGCAGGTAACAAAAACGTCAAATATATTCTGAAGATGTTATATGATTATTTCAAAATCAGTTCATTTGCTTAGCATGGTGTTTATCACATAGCAAGCACCTAATAAACATTTACTAATTGATCACTTCATTTTAAAAAAGAAACAAGCAAGGTTTAAAGGATAAATCTTCAAAAAAATTTTCACATATAAATCCGATATATACATTAATTTCAAAATAATTTGTAACAGAAAAAAGAGGAAAATTCATTTATTCAGACAGTATAATCTAGTAACTTTTAAATTTCATTGACAAAAATGAAGGAAGTGAATAAGCAAAGGTAAATTCGATGTTCATGGATAGGTTGACACAACATAGTGGAGTAAAAATAATTAAATTAATTTTAGATTTAGTATAATGCCAATCAAATTACTAATGGTTTTCTTTAGAGAACTGAATAAAATAATAGTAAAACTCATATGAGAAAATAAAGGGAACTTCAGGCGAAATGGCCAAACCTTCCATATTGTACAGCATAAAACAAAGAAGCCATTATCTTTTTATTAGGCACAAAATAGAAACGCAGACTAAAGGAACACAATGGAGATCTCAAAAATATAACCAAATTGTACAGAACACAATAGAGATCTCAGAAACAGAATTAAAAGGACAGAACCTTGTAGGAAATCAAAACTGTGGGGAGAATATATTGCTATATGGTCCTGGAAAAAATTTCTAGCAATACAGTAAAAAATAATTTTAAGTTCTCACCTCACACAATGAAAGAATTATGAGGAAAGCTGTAAGAAAATGGAATTTTGTCCTAATTGTGAAAGCAATATGCATTTATATTTATTAAAGAAATATAAGAAATTGGGAGCAAGAAAAATGGATTTAATAACCTGAAAAAAAAATTTAGTACTCCATAGTAGCATTTTAAAAAATGAAAAACGTTGATAGCCTTTTAAAATCTGTAGCAAATGTAATATATAAAAACTAGACAATCAGAAAGCATTTATTAAATGTCAATGTGCTAAGTACTATACTAAGGGCTACTAAAAACAAAAAAAAAAAACCTCCCCCTCAAAAAAAAAAACAAAAAAAACCCTAAGAACAATCCCCTGACTCCAGGAACTGATACAAATATCCAAAGGGAAGATTTCTTCCTCATTAATAAGAAGATAAATAAGAAACTTATAAAATATGATTCAAATGTTATAAACAAATCACTTGAAAAAATATTCAACCTCACTAACATAAGAAATGTTCAAATTAAAGTAGTTTTGAATTGTTTCTTTATACCATTAAACTTAACTAAAAAATGACAAAATTAAAAGGTTGCAGCATTTTTGAGAAATAAGGACATTTTACATATTGTTGGCAAAATTGCAAACTTTTTTGGAAAGAAGTCTAACTATTACATAAAATTGCACACCTTCGTAGTCAAAAATTCTATCATTGGTCACTCAAGAAGCATTATCAAAGAAAGGAAAAGCGAGCTATTTGTTTAAAGTTATTTCTAGCTACATTATCTATAAAGATAATATTATTTCATATATTATCATATTGTATATTATATCGAGCAGTATTATATTATAAACAACCAAAACTATCCAGTAGTGGGAGAACAAATGAATAAACTGGAAATCAATGTAATGAATATTACAATTAATAAAGGGCTATAAGAAAATTTGGAAAAACACGTATGGTGGTGTGAAGAAAGCAGAACTAGGAGTTTATGTATTGATTGCAAGAGTATAAGAAAGGAAAATTATATACACAAATTAAATCTATAGACAAAGAATGAAATAGGATACAGAAGGTAAAACTATGTTAAAATGATTTTATAATTTAATTTTCTAAAATGTAAAGAGTTGTAAATATATGCCTTGATTTTCATATTTAGATACATACACAATTACTTCATTATGATAAACCAAGCCAATGAAATACTCATTTAGCGCATGACTAAAGCTTTGCAATTCCCTTTTGATGTCATTTTTAGTTGAAAATGCAGAGGGCTGACTTGTCATCCAGAGACTACAGTTCCAATTCTAGCACTGCTGCTTTTTGTTTGAGGGGTTTAAAATCTCATGACTTCTAAAGTCCTTTCCAATACTACACCTATGATCTTGTAACCTCGTCAAACCCTCCACAGTGTCTACTCAAAACCTCTTCTATAGTCCTTAAATAATCCAAACGCAGACTTTCCCTCACTCTGATCATCTCAATTAGCCCTAAACTCAGATCAATGAGAGGCCTTCATTTCTCACCTATACTCTCAAAAGTTTTTTAGTACTTCTATGCTCTTCCTCCTTTCTCTCCAAGTAAAAGGGTTGACTCGTCTTTACTCCAATCCTAACCAGAGATCAACCCACCTTCTCCAAGGATAAGCAATGGTTAACCCATCTTTTCACCAAGGATAACCAAAGGTCAACCTATCTTATCAAGTTTAATCAAGATTTAATTCATCTCACCAAGACTAACTCACCAAAGAAAACCAAGAGTCCATCCATCTTCTCACCAAATCCAAATCTAAAGCAAATCCAACCAACCTATCCTGTCACCAAGCATAACCAAGAGTCAACCCATCTTCTCACCAAAGATAACCAAAGGCCAGCCCATTTTCTCACCAAGGCTAACTCCTACACATCTGCCCTTGATATCGTATTACCACCTGCATCTTTCAAGAAGTCCCTCTATCAATCATTCATCCTCTCGTCTACATCTTCAAGACTTCACCGCCCCATTCCGA
>CM053774.1:106234793-106265128 GCA_028658325.1 Potorous gilbertii | reverse complement strand
GAGAGGAGAGAGAGAGAGAAGGAGGGAGGGAGGGAGAGAGAAACAATGAGTAGAAATTACAAGAGAAGAGATTTCAACTCAATATAATTGCAACCATGTAACTGTTGTTAACCATTCTTCCTGTTCAGAAGCATAGGGAGTGGGCTGTCTCTGGAGTTAGTGAGTTCCAAACACCTGAAATTTTCCAATGGAGGAGGTTAGATCTTTGTCAGAGGTATCAAGAGAGATTATTCCTGTTACAGGAAGGACATGGATTTCATGATCACTCTTCCATCTCTTAATCTTGCGTGATTATAGAGCAGCTAAGGTGGTGCAGTGAATGGCCCCGGTGTCAGGAGGACCTGAGTTGAAATCCAGCCTCAGACATTTGATACTTATTAGCTGTGTGGCCTTGGGTCAATCATTTAACCCCAATTGCCTTGCCTTTCCCCCTTCAAAAAAAAAAAAGATTCTGTAATTAAGTTTTAAAATCTGAAGGCAACCCCCTCATGTTACAGTTAAGGAAACAGTGCTCAGATGTCCAGTGCCACTGAATTATAGTTGAACCAGCATTAGAGGCCCAGATTTCCTGACTCCCCAGCTGTTCCAGAGCCAAGTCAGACCTGAAGACTGTTACATTTCAGCGTGAACACTTACCCCTCAAAAATGTTATAAATCAGGGTTTGACCTATTGCAGTGTTGATTGCTCAGACTTAAGAGTGATGGAGAAGGTGTCAACAAAGCAGCTAAAACTAAAAAGTATATCAAGCCTACACTGTGCCCGCCCCCCCATCAAAGGCCCTTGTTCAACACCTGCCAGTCAATTACCAACCTTTTCCACTACATAGAACTAGTAAGTGCAGATAATTACACAAGTAACTCCAATAAGAGTTAGAAAATAAACACAAATGAGAATTTCATTTCTGGCCATCTGGAAGCCATGCAATACGCTTCCCAGCCTTTAATCAAAGTCAACAAGTATTTTTTTAAGTGACTATTGACTAATCTCTACTTTTGTCTGGAATTGGAAGTCTCATTCCTGTGACCCTGGGCTCAGATAGGTGGGCATTTCAACTTCTTTTGCCCACTCTACGCCCCCCCCCCCGTTTTCTATCTCCATCCATGCTAACAGCAAACAAATTAACCCTTCCATGCCAATCAACTACCCTATTGCTCCAGTCCTCATTTATTCAGATTTCTCTGCCTACCACACTCCCCTCCATGGGCTCTCTCCTCTTACCACATTTTAAGCTGCCTGAGGTCAGGGAATGCCTCACTCACTTGTAACTGTATTTCCAGTGCTTAAGAAAATGCCTATGGACCACAGTATGCCAATATCATTTTCTTAGCAAAGATACTAAAGTGGTTTGCCATTTTCTTCTCCAATGGATTAAGGTAAACAGAAGATAGATGACTTGCCCAGAGTCACATAGCTAGGAAGTATCCGGGTTGAATTTGAACTCAGGTCTTCCAGACTCCAGGGCCAGCGCTCTATTTAGTGAGCTACCTAGCTGCCTCTTGTCCAGCACATAGTAAGTGATTAATAAAAGCTCTTTTCTTCCTTCCTGCTTCCTCTTTTTCTCCTCTCCTTTTCTTCCTACATAAAAACCACTTGCCTACATTATTCCTATAGCCTTGTAATGCATCTCCTTACCTCTAGTTCCTCACTGTCAAAAATATACCCTACAAAGTTCCATCAGATCAATAGTCTTAATAGAAACATCAGATAATCTGACTCTTCTAATATGAAATTTTTCAATGATTACCTAATAAGTGAGGGGTGGGGGAAATCCAAGTTCTTAACCTTGAGATTCAAGGTACCTTACAATCTGGTTCCAAGCCACCATTCCAGTCTCATCTGTCTCCACATACATACATATATGGCGTCTGCCTTCCAAATTGTCATATTCTGAAAATCCCATAATCTCCTACCTCCACACCTTTGCTTATGCTCCTTCCTAGGCCCAGGTTCTCTCTCTCTATCAGATGACACCCTCTTTTCCCTTCAAAGTTCAGTCCAAATATCGCTTTTCCCGTTGGTCCCATGCCTCTTTTTCTCAACCAGAAATGAAGAAAACATTTTCCTAACCTTTTCAAACAACTCCTTTTTACATTTTTTTTAACATAATTCTACTTAGCTATGGCTATGTACATGACTTGTCTCTTCTCCTACATGTGAGTTCCTTGTGGGTAGGGATCATCATGTTCTGTATTTCTCTTTACCCCTACTGCAGGAAGCATTAGTCTCTTTGGTGCCATAGATCCCTTTGGCATGTGGTGAAACCTATACATTTCTAAGAATCCCATTTCTAAAGGCATAAAATAAAATAAATAGGATTATGAAGGAAACTAGTTTTAAAGAAATACAATTATAATGTGTGTGTATGTGTGTGTACATATACACACATACATATAAACATCCACATATATTTTAACTTCAAGAACTTCAAGTTAAGAAAGTCTGCCCTAGCACAGCATCTTACATAGAGCAAATAAAATATAAATGTTTACCGTATTGATTTAACATCATTTTTATAAGTGTTCACATATACACCATAAAGCTGGAAGGCTTATCCTCTAATTCCAGCTTAACCCCTTCTTCCCATATGAACTTGAACAAATCACTAAATTAGGGTTTCACTTTTCTTAGCTATAAAATGGCACAAATCTTTTTTAATTTGACTGTTATCGAAGAATAAAGAAAATCCTGGGAAAACTGCAGACTGCTATAACAATGTAAGCCATTGTTATCTGACTAAAGAAAAACGAGAAATGATTCTTCACTTATAAGCTGACTCCGAAAGCTTGAACAAATGTACATATTAACAGCGATATATCACATTGGAATCATGATATATCCTAAATGCAAAGGTATCACCCCCCAAATGTCAATTTCCTGTTGGGATGGATAGTGACAAGGCCAGGAGGTGGGAGGGATCACAGGACAATGGTTCCCTTCACAAGCTGGGCACTGCCTGGTTTCTACTTCTCTGGGAGGTTCCTTCCAAATGATCAGCCATTTCATAGATCCTTGGCAGCCAGTTCTAGGTATACACTTTCACTTTCTCTTTTGTTCTGATTTTTAACCGAAAACAAAACACCCACCCACCTCTTCCCTCCTTAAAAAAAAGTATAATGAAAATGGAAAAATTTCACAGTTCAGCACATTGAAGAAATAGGTGATGTAAAAAGAAATGGGTATGGGAGCATCACACGATGTGAAAGTATCACAAGTATTTTGGTGTCTTTTTCTCCTTTTTCTTCCCACTTACTATTATTCAGTTCTTCTGCGTTGTCAGAGAAACTAGTTTTAGCTGGAACACAATGCTGTCTAGAAAGTGCTAAATGATGGATAATATAGAATTACTAACCGGTGAAAATACATTATAACATTTTTTAAAAATAGCTTACATATATCATTTACTGTGTGCCAGGCGGTATGCTAATAAGTGCTTTACAATTATTATTTCATTTGAGTCTCACAAGAACCTTAGGAGGCAGGTACCCCTAGTATGCCCATTTTACAGATTTTGAGGAAAGTGAGGCAAACAGAAGCTAAGTGACTTGCCCTCATTCACACAACTAAGAGTGGTCTAATGGCAGATTTGAATTAACTACTTGTGCCTTTGTCTGTACTCTGTAGAATATACTCTATGTAGTCTTAAAATGAATGAATATATTTTTAAAAGAATGCCAAGGAGTAAGGTCAAGACTTGACCCCTTTCTCAGTGTCTATTACAATAAGCTCAATAAATACTTGGTGAAAGAATAATACTTTATATATCCAAATAATTATGAATAGGATGAGGATACTGTCAATGCCTGACACTGCTCAGAAACTGAGTTTTCTTTTTTCATTCTATCCTTGGAGATCACAATGAAAAGAGTGAAAACAATTGAATAAAGGCTAACGTTTAGATGAAAAGATATGAAGTGCTCTTTGTGGACAGCATCTTCATCTCTACTTAAAGAAAGTAGCTTATGGAAAGAGCCATTTCCTCCACCTCCACCACTGAAAAAGCTGTATCCAAGATTCACAATAGAATTGTTTCTGATAGCTGTTAGAAACAGAAGTTTTAAGAGTTCTATTGACATCTGCAACAGGAAACCAAGATGGCTTGCAATGAGATAAGCATGGTCTAAGACCTAATTCAGAAGATGCTTAACAAAAGTGAACAGTCCTATTCTTCATCCTAAAAATCGCTCCTTTTCCTGAAAAGTATATATTAGTTGGTCAATAAATGTTGGTTGAGTGAATAGTTCAGTGAATGAGAAAACCTACAGCCAACCCTAATTCCAATGCTCAACAGTCAACTTTCCCTCTAACTTTTAAAAGTTGTACACAGATGATTGCATCATGTGGCTAGATGTCCAAGTCACATGACCAATATCCTAAGAACGCTGAGCATGCAAACGTTTGTTCAGAGTGTTACTGCAATCAAATAAAATATTTATTATAATTATTTATAATTATTTTAATTACTAATTATTAGCAAAATTAATTATTTTAATTCCTAAATTAAACATTAATCATCACAATCACTATGTTCTACATGGTAATTATATACAAGTAGTCAGCAATTCACATAAATGACTAATTATTAGTGTTGCTTTTGCACTGCCAAACAAAATTTTTTTTTTCATTTACTGTCAGCCCCTGACATCAGTTTCCTCTGACACCATGAACCTTTATAGTTATGGATACATTTTAGAAATCAAAATCGTAGCTAGCTCTTACTGCCTGATGGCTGGGATTTCCAGTCTTCAAACCAAACCCATGGTCTCAATTTTCCTTTGTTCCTTCTCCTTATACTCCCTTTCCCCTCCCATTTGAGAAGTCCTTGGGCAGGTCTCCAATCATTTCCTGGTCCTATTCTATCCTGAAGGTGAAAGGAGTTGAGACATAATGGAAGCTCTAGGCAATGAGGCTCTAAACTGTCCAAATTGGAGACCCTGGCTTCAATGGCATTTGTAGAATTCCTTTAAAAGAGGGTTTCTGTCCCTACTCTTGTGGTAATTTCCTATAGTCAAGAGGTTTGCAAGCTTAATACCAGATCTATTCAATTATAGATTATTGGTAGGGGAACATCTGAGGTTAAGTCTAAAATTAAGATATCAGGCATAGGACTTTAAACCAACAACAATAAGTTAGGGTCCTTTCATTCTTAGTAATACTGTGGAGACAATTAGGTCAAGAGCTTGTGAAGTTGGCAACATAAATATTATTTGTGTCTCAGTTGGTTAATGTTTAAAAAGAAAATTCTTTTGTGGTCCATATTGTAAATGCTTTAAAAAGAAGTATCACCTGATCAAAAGTTTGAATTGTTTTATCCGTTATAAACTGTGTTCAAAATGAAAAATTAAATTAAATAAAAAATAAGAGGATTTCTTAACCTGATGATTGTGAACTTGTTTCGTGAATATTTTCATAACTTTCAATTTCAATAAAACTGGTTTACTGTAACAACTTTCTGAGGAGAGTTCTATTAATTTCAACAGACTATCAAAGAGGTTAATGAAACAAAAAAAAGGTTAAGAATTCTTGTTTATAAATTTACAAAAATTTATAAATAAATTGTTTTATAAAATTTATAAATATATGTCATTCTACAATTAAGAAAGAAGATATTTAAAACATTCAAGAGGATGAATGGTATGAATGAGTCTTGATTACAGGGATAAATGATGTTATAAGATGCTTACCTAATTTGAAGGAAAGGTAGATTGAGGTGGGGTCAGAAGGCAGACATTGAATACCTAGAAATGAAGGCTTGGGGACAGAATGCCACTAATGGAGAAAACTAGTAAAACCAATTATCTAGAGACTTGCTTCTCCACTTGAGATTTTTACTGAGGGCCTTCCCTTATCTACCGTGTTTTTCCTAATGTAAAAATATTTTAAGTTCTGGGAACTCAGACGATAACCATAAGTACTATTCTTAAATTATGAAACAAATACCAAATTTTTCAAAATGACTCCATCAATTTGGTATTATGCCCATTGATTCAAATTTATATTTTCTAGATCAGAAAGAAAAGATGCTCACAAAATGAATAAAGTAAGATGCCATTGTCTTATTGTGAAAATAAGATACTGAAATTAATATTTATATAAAAAAGCTTAATACAATCAAAGAATATCAGGATATGTGGATGGTAAGACTAAATTTCATGTGTTATAAGTAGTTATTTATTTGGGTTATCTTTTTAAATAAATATTTTCATTCATCTCATTGAATCTCTATGGAGAAAGTGTAAAGGTGAAGATACTGCTCCATAAACCTGAAGGCAGTGCTAACCAATGCCACTCATTAAAGTAAAATTTTTACACTACTTGTACTAATTTTCAAGATAACTGAAAGCCACTGAAACTGAACAAAGTAAAAATGTGTTCATAACCAAAATAATTTAAATGATTTAAAAACCATATTTAATGGAAAGAGGAATGCCAATTTTATATCCCATCATTCTCCTTGCACAGAATTTAAGTCCTAGATGTCACCAACCATCTTTGTTTTAAGTAAAATTTTTATGTGGACAACTAAGAGTAAATATTTGACATGCTGTGTTTTAAGAAGACCCATCCCTGTTCCTGCTCAAACATCATCAAATCTCCCAGAATTATCGACCACAAGACATAATCTGGTAGAAAATGAACCACAAACTTACTTTAACTTGTGGGTATGATTTCTTGTTCTTTTCACTAGAAGCACCAGGAAGTCCTCCATGGGACGGTCCTTCGCACACATAACGGAAACGAAACCCCCTCTGCAAAGGTTAACATAAAACAAAACGTGTCAAAAATGCTGAGCTAAAGAACTACAACAGATGAAAAAACACTTTAAGGTTCTTATAGCAATTGACTACAAGTGGGGAATTACAAGAAAATTATCATGATTGCTTCACTTGACTGTTGTCCTTCCTTCTCAAAGAGGACCAAAATGACATCACCATTCTACAGTCAAGTTTCAGTGACGAATCTGAATAATATGAGCTCACAATGCTCTACCCCAGGTTGCACAAAATAGTTCATATGGACGTTTGGGATGGATTCTCCAAATTTATGCATCCTGCAATTCCTTTGAAGTTGTCTCAATTTTTCTTTGCTCATAGAGCATAGCACCTTCTCTGATGAGGGCATGCCATGCTAGGTGGTCTTGTGCCAGTGTTTCCCATGTCCCACAATCAAATCCAAAGTTCTTGAGAAAGACCTTGAGAATATCCTTGTATCGATTCTTCTGACCACCATATGATTGCTTGCCCTGTGCGAGTTCTTCATAAAATAGTCTTTTTGACAAGCGTAAGCATACTTATTACTTTCAAACAACATGGCCAGCCCATTGGAGTTGTGCTCACTCTACAACTGAGTTGGAATGCTTGGCAGTTTAGTTGGAGAAAAGGTCTCAGTGCCTGGTGTCTCATTCTGCCAGGTGATCTTCAGAATCTTCCTAAGACAATTCAAATGGAAGCGATTCAGTTTCCTGGCATGGTGGTGGTAGACTGTACAGATTTCACTTCATTCAGAGTGAACTGCTAAATTAGCAAATTTAAGGAAATTTAAGAAAACCAAGAAAAATACAATCTAGTACCATCAAGGAGAACTGACATCTGATATCAATTTATATGGAGGCAGGTGAGTGGCACAGTGGATAGAGGGTTGGGCTTAGAGACAGGAAGACCTGAGTTCAAATCTAGTCTCAGATATTGAATAGTTATGTGACCATGGGCAAATCACTTAACCTCTGCTTGCCTTTATCCACCGGAAAAGGAAATGGCAAACCACTCCAGTACCTTTTCAAGAAAACCCCAAGGACAATAGCCCATAGGGTCTCAAAGAGTCAGACATGATGCAACAACAACAAAGCAATTTATATCTCCTCCTCTTCCATTTCCACCATTTTACGCACAGTGCATAGAAGACATGGAAGTCATTAAAACCCAAGTTCAAATTCTGCCTTTCAAACTTACTAGGATGTGTGACCCTGCGTTACTTAACATTTTTGTCTCTCATTTTCCTCATCTATAAAAAAGGGATAGCAACTAATAATCACAGCAACATCACAAGTTTATTTAAAAGATCAAATGTATATTTAACTATTATCAAAGGTGTAAACATTGTGCTTATTAATAGAAATTCCTGATCCATTTCATTGCCTGTCTTCTCTCTGCTGATTTTCTCCAATTATTCTGTAAACATATCTAGTGTGGACATGTGCATATGATCTTACTCATCAAACTGCGGGAGCAGGGACCGTAATTTGCTTTTCTTTGTAATAAATACTTTATACACACTCTTTGACTAGTGTTTAGATTTATTCTATTATCTTCCTCTGGTATTTTCTTCAAGTATTTGAAAGACTCTCGCATATTTTGATTCACTCATGAAGTTTTCTCTTTTGGATTTGTACTCCTAACCCTGTCCCAGATCTTCACATACAATAAATGCTTAATAAATGCTTTTCATCCATCCATCAATGCATTCATTCATTTCATGATGAATGAAAAGATGGTTTGGGGATAAGCTTGATGTAGACTACTAATGGAATTCTTGAAACAATCTGAAATCTTCCAAAAGGAAAAATATTCTATTTTGGCAGCAGTGGAAAGAATGCTAGATGTGGAAGCTCCACTCTTTATTATTTGTATAACGAACATGGCAGTAAAGCATGACAAGTGACCTTATCTTCTCTGGGCCTCAGTCTGCACATGTCAAGTTAAGAGTTAGTCTAGATGATTTCTCAGGTCTCTTTCATGTGTGAAGTTGTGATTGTAACTGACATGACAAAGAATAATTAAATATGAAAGGTCATTTTCTACATCCTATGATGGAGGGATTTAGCTTATACTGCAATGTAAGCTTAAATTTCTAAAAAGTACACTGGGTTTTTGTTGGTTGTTGAATTGTTTCAACTGCGGGTAATTCTTCATGACCTTATCTTTCATGACCATTTCTTGGCAAAGATATTGGAGTGGTTTGACATTTCCTTTTCCTTCTCCAACTCATTCTACAGATGAAGAAACTTAGGTCAACAGGGTTAAGTGACTTGTTCAGGGTCACACAGCTAGTAAGTGTCTGAGGCCAGATTTGAGCTCATCCTGACTCCAAGCCCAGCATACTCTATCCACTGCACCATCATCAGTGCACTATGTTTTCTCATCTGTAAAATGAGGGGGATGAGCTAGGTTTTCACTAATAGTTTCTTTCAGTTTCAAAATTCTGTGATTCTAAATAACTAAGAGACAAGTATTTATGCATTTATATGTATGAGTGTGAGAAGTGAGAAGGGAGGGATAGAGAATGAGAATGATTTAATCCAGAGAAAGGTATGGAGAGAGAAGATAAATTGGATTCCCCACCATCACCAATCCCTATTCTCTTTAGCTTCCTTTTGAGTATTATCTTTCCCTACTAGAATGTAAGTTCTTTGGGGGCAGGGAATTTTTCTTTTTATTATTTGTATCCCCAGCTTAGCACAGTACCTTGAACATAGTAGGTGGTAGGTAAGTGCTTAATAAATGTTTATTGTAAGAATCTCCCTCAAATCTTTAATATCCCATCACTTTATATATAGAGCAATCAGCACGTCATATACCCAACCAAGCTGGAAGAGCAGGTTAGGATCATTTTGTGAGGGATTTTAATGCTAAATAGAAGGATTTGTATTTTATCTTAGAATTAACTGGGAGTCATTAAAGTTTGAGAAGGGGAGAAAGAGTTGTGGTCAGATTCAGGCAGAACAATAACCCTGACAGCTATGGGAACCATTTCAGAGGGCTATTTCAATAGTTCAGACAAGAAATACGAAGCACCCAAACTAGGATGATGGCTGTATTAGTAGAGAGAAGGGGATGGATGCACAAGATTTTCTGTAAACAACAAGATTTGACAACATTGCAGTTACTTAAAGGGGAGCTAAAAGTCATTGGAACTGGCTAACACTAAATAAAGTAATAAAAATGAAATTGACTATATTTGTGAACCTTAAAGTGTTATATAAATGTAAGTAAACAGGCAGGAAATTAATCATCTATGTTACAGTCAGTAGATCTGTCTGGTTAGAACAAAGTTCAAAATAAACACTAAATTGGAAGGAAGCATACAGATGAAAAGATAATACTGCATTTGGTCACAACAGCTCCAACCTGACCTGTTTAAACTTTTTTTTCCTAGAAAAGTTTAACCACTAAGAAACAGCTGTCACAATGAAGAGAACAGAAGCGGATCCAGAAACCTCCTCAGCCAACAATCTTTTTGTTAAATAGACAGTTTTGGTAGCCAATGGTAACTGCAATTTAGATTGCTAATTCATGTGTAAAACATTACAAATTATAAAAGAACAGCTGAGAAGAAAAGAAGCTTGAAGAAATTTGGCACAAGACTCTGTTAAGCTGGATCACCTTGAGGACGTTTGTCCATCGAAACAGAATGACACCACCAAACACGTGAAATGGAACAGAATTGCCAATATATGTTATGGTAATATATTTTTATGAGCAATTATAACAGGTCCACATATTTCAATTCTATGACCTCAATACTATAAAAGGAAACAGTGATGGTACTTAAGAAACTGAACCTGGTCAAATACATACAGAAGGAACTCCTAAAGCAAAGCAAACATTTAATCTGTTTGGGGGTCAATATTCAGAATATCTTTTAAAATATCAGAGAAGATTGCAAAATAATGAAAGACATAAGAAAGGGTTCACTGTATCTCCCTCAAAAAAAAGGAATTAAGGCATTAATCTATAGTCTAATTTCTAAAAAAATATTTATGAGAAACATCTATATATGCACAGAGTAGACCCTTGATGACATGAGATGGGAAAATATGGGTTTTGAAAATTATTTTTTATAAAATTATCACAAAACTCACTGTGTCCTAGAGACCCAAACAATCCTTTTTAAAAATTGAGAAAGTTATATCAACAAAAACTAATAAAATATTAATAAAGCTTCTTTTTTAAAAAAGAGTATTTGATTTAATGGGCCCTAGATGGCACTGCAGCGGATAGATTTCTAGGCTTGGAGTCAGGAAGACTCATCTTCTTTAGTTTAAATCTGGCCTCAGACACTTACTAGCTGCGTGAGACTCTGGGCAAGTCATTTAACCTCATCTGCCTCAGTCCTTCATCCATAAAATGAGCTGGAGAAGGAAATGGTAACTTTGCCAAAATAAATGAAAACCCAAATGGGGCCATGGAGAGTCAGATGCAACTGAAAACTGACTGAGCAACAAAAATCTGCCTCAATGAAACAAAGCACTGCTTTTGAAGAAAGACTCCAGTTAAGCCACCGTGCCACATTACACTAATCCCATAGGATTAGTGCTTAAAGCACCTGATACAAAGAGTCTGTAAAAAATGTGATCAACATTCACTTTGTTCAACAATCTACTGAGTACCAACATCTGGTGAGGTATAGAACAGGGAGAAATACCCTTACCCAAGGTATACATCTGTGTAATAGAAATCTCCTGTGCAGAGACCCAACAAAACAGTTCCCTATTGATGCCAAGAGTCTCCAAAGCTTCTATTCACAAGATAACATTGTACTCGTTATTTTCAGTCTCATGGGACTACAAAGCCATCTTAGAGAAATCCCCCAAAAGGAGAAAGTGATGAAAAAACATACCGTCCACATTCTGATAAATGCAACTGGTAAGGCAGTCCAGGGAGTTAGTCATCGATCCATAATGCTATGTATCTTAGACAGATGCTTTCAGAAGGACAATAAGTTGAGAACAGAAAGCATCCGAAAAAAAAGACAGTATTCTAAATGATGTCATAGTAATCAGAGTCCTACATCTTCAAGTCTGATATTTCATCAGGGAGACTATCACATGATCTTGGAAGAATCAAAATGACAATGAAAAGATCCCTGGGATATGTAAGTTGACCATAGCAATGTCATCTAACATTCTTCTCTTTTTTATATAGCTAAATACTTAGAATGCTGTCAGCAAGATCATACAACTGCCACCTTCTCAACTTTGGAGTCTTGGTTTTTTTTTTCCTTTACACATAGAACAGAAAATCTATTCTATACAACTTCCTTTTCCTTTTAAATATATAATAAAGTTATCATATAACTTTCTTCCTCCCTCACCCTAGAGATGGCTATCATTAGGTAGAAATAAATGTGTACGTGTATACACATATAAAACCATACTCCACATACTTCTACTTATCAGTTCTTTCTCCGGATATGGAAAGCATCTTCCTTCATAGGTCCTTTGTTGTTAATTTGGGTATTTATAATAACCAAAATGAAATGATCACTCAAAGTTGCTCTTAAAATAATATTGCTCTCACTATGTACAATATTCTCGTTTCTGCTTGTTTTGCTGTCATTTCATGCAAGTCTTTCCATGTTTTTCTAAGATCATCAAGTTCATCATTTCTTATAGTGCATTAGTATTCCATTACAATCATATACATTTTCCAACTGATGGGAATTTCTGCAATTTCCAGGTCTTTGTAACCACAAAAAGAGCTGCTGTAAATATTTTAAAACATATAGATTCTTTTCCTTTCTCCCATCTTGGGAAACAAACCTAAAGTAGTATGGGAAAACTGACGTGTTTATATTCTTTGACCATTTATCAATTGCGGAAAAACATGTATCCTTATAGATTTGACATAGTTCTTTACATATCTTTATCTGAGAAACTTTTCACAATTTTTTGTTTTTCTTCAGATCTTGGCTACATGGTTTTTATTTGTACAAAATTTTTCTCATTTAATGTAATCAAAATTATCCATTTTACACCTCAACTCTGCTCTCTATCTCGTTTATTCATAAACTATTCACCTACCCATGAGTCTGATAAAGCAATATGATGATACACTTGGAAAATTCTAAAGTTAGCTGGCATTCTTGAGTCACCTCCCTGTAGAAGGTTTCTTGCTGTGGGATCATGTCTGTCTTTACTATGAACTTTCTAAAGTATGCTTTCCTAAAGTCCAGGATAGATGTCTGACTATATCCAAAACTACTTTCCATTACTTTTAGATGGTCCTCAGTCTAAGATGACATGAATGAATGAGAAAGTATTTATTAAGCACTTACTTTATTGCAAAACACTATGCTAAAGCATTGAGAATATAAAGAGAAAAGTAAGGCAGTTCCCTGTTCTCAAGAACTTCACATCCCAATACAAGAAGGCACCAAGTTTCAGTTGCAAATCAGATGAAAAAGTCTAGTGTTTCTGAGGAGATAGCAGCATTTCCATTAAAAAAAAAATCATAACCTTTTCTGGGGTTTAACAGGGCAGTGGTGGTGAGAACTTTCTTTTCTGAGACTTCAGTATCTTGATGGTAGAGCAGAAACACCTGCAGACAAAGATGCTGGGTTCCATCTCCACCAATATTGCTCCTCTGGATAATTCCTTTGGTGGCTGGACTACAAGCAGTTTGTGACTTAGGGATATACCGCTATTCCTACAGTTCCTGGATTTAACATGATCGTCCTTGACAAATGATGGTGGTAGGAAGAGATGTTGGGCTTTTCCACAAGGATTAGGCCTCTTGATGGGGGCCAGTCAGGAAGTAGGGGTAGTGCCACTATCCCAGGAAAACTGCCTAGAGTCCTGGGATTTTTTCCCCTGGGTCTGAGAAAAGGGATATCATCCATGCTACCCTATGTCTTCCCCTCACAATGCCTTGCTGCCTCGTCCTGGTTGGCTTGCCTGCTCCACCAGTGGCCATGAGTCTTGGTTTTAGTGGAGAGTGTGAACCCCTTCTCCACACAGGTTGCTCCTCTCAATGCTAGCATATTTCTCACAAGGTCTCCATGGTTTTCAAGCGCCAATCAGGTCTTCTTTAGGGATCAGAACTGAGGCCAGAGAATAAGTTTGCTACTTTCTGGGCACTGAAATTATTATTACATAAAGTCAAGAGTTTACCAAATGTACTACTGCTACTGGAATAAGATTTTTTTTAATCAAATGCCTAGCTAGCTTAATGTTGATTTTTTCCTCTCTCCCACCCTGCTTACTTTTTACTATATGCCTGTTTTATGATTTATTTTAAGACCTGTAATGAGAAAGCATCCACTTGCACTAAAGTTCTCCAATGATTAAACAAAATGCAAAAGTTACCCTGGGTCTCCGAGAAGGCAGTGCCACTAGAGGACAAGCTGTGGCAAGACATTCTAAGCTTGATAAGATCCAAGTACAGCCCCAGGGACATGCTAACGTCTGGAGGCCAACATAGGTAAGTATGAAGAGATTCTTCACCAGAAAGTTGCCCCCTCCCTTTTCTAAACCAAAGCTAATCACAAATACAAAATTGTGAAAGCTTTCAATGTGAGCCAGTGGAGAAAATGTTCCCATAGAAAAAAATTTCTGGTTTTTTTCCCATTTAAAAAAACAAACAAATACATTATACTGGTTTCTTCTGTTTTTATATCACTAAATTTTCCTCTGTATCATCTCCCTCCATATTACAAGAAATATTTTTAAGAAAAATACATTTAAAAATCAGCAAAACTGATGGATATATTTTTGAAACATGAAAACTCATGTAATGAAAATTCTTGATATTTTTAAAGTATTAAAAAAAGTATTATCTATACCCTCCATCTGTTCAGGTTGGCTGTGCAATACTCCAATAACAATATGACTTCAAGCTCTCCTTTTAGGCATTCAAGTTCCCTACACTAACTTTCTACTCTACAGTTCATGAATTACATAAAGCTTCATGTCATCTTAACTCACTTATCTTTTTTATTAGATATGTATATTTTGACCCCGTGTAGATTTCCAATGCCACTGTCCTAGATATGAGTTCTATCCCATGAAATCTTGTGGTCAAATTTCATCTCCTTGTGTATCATGTTTTATCTTTACTCATGTCTTATAAGTAGAAATGACCCTGGGTTCTTGAAGACTATACCAATATAACAATAGTTACGTCATGTTCTAAACACTAGAAAGGCTTCAAGTATGGGCCTGCTTTGTCCGAGATTCAGCCCAGTTACATTCAAAAGGTTTATCACCAGTTTGCCGAATGAATATGTTTTTAAGCATATGGATAAGGTCTCAGAATCTAAAAATATAAGAATTAGAGCCATTCACAGTAGCTAAAATGACAAAAAGATATAAACAGGTAGTCTCCAAAAGAAGATCTATCAATAAGCATATGAGAGTATGCTATAAACTACTAAGAGAAATGAAAAATTAAATCATTTCTGAGATTGAATTTTTCACCCATCATATGGACAAACATGAAAAAAGATGAAAATAGTAAACTGGAAGCGAGTCTCCTGACAAATGTGTCTTTCCCTGCTTTCCTGAGGAGGCATTTTCCATTCCTTGATGAGAGATAGTTGCAGAATTATAAATATAATTCGGATAAACAAATCTGGCTGCTCACTCCATCTTCTTCCAAGAAAATAATCTTTAAATGGAAGAGACTGAAAAAACCATTTGTGTTCCCCTATACCTTTGGTTTCCTATTTAGGATTTCAAAGTTTCTAGAGATACACTAAACACTAAAGATGAGAAATGTTCCAAAACCACAAATGCTCCTTGTAGAAAAGTGTTGGTAACTTACTTTAAGAAAAAAATCAAAAAGAAACCCATAAACCACAAAAGCAACAAGCAAGTTCTTAACATTGAATTTCAAGAACTCAATAGCCATGAGGACAAAGATTCACATGTATACTGGTCAATTTAAACAATTTATATTAATATTTAGTGATCCTAGAAAAATACTATTGAATAATGTCTTACAGCAGAAATGAATATTCTCAGGCATTCATGTCATATTGATGAAATGACATCCCATTAACATTTGAGAAAAAAATCCAAGGTGAAAATGCCCAGAAAAAAAAAAGTTAAGAAATATTCTAGGCAATAATTCTTTATCATTTAGATACTGGGTGAGGTGAGGAGGAGAAGGTTCACTTATAAATGCATATGGTCCCAGTTCAGTCATATCCAATTCTTTGTGAACCCATTTGGGGTTTTCTTGGTAAATTATTGGAATGGCTTGCCATGTTCCAGTGTATTTCACAAATAAAGAAACTGAGACAAATAGGGTTTAGTGACTTGCCCAGGTTCACACCTCTAGTAAATGCCTGAGGATGGATATGAATTCACAAAGATGCTCTATCCTACATTAACAAAATTATTTTTCAATAAAAAAATAAAGTGGACTTTCTTTAAATCTTAATTATAGTCTGAAGGACGTTACATGAAAAGTAGAAGCCTAGGCTTGATGACCTAGGAGGTTCTTTTCACCTTTGACTTTGTAGGATTCTGATTCCTTTCCAAATCTGCAACTTTAATGGGGCAAATCCTGGCGTCTCTCTATTTGTTCAGCAAAGTAAAAAAAAAAAGCCTGAAACTCGTGATTTTGATGAAATTTTTGATATTGAAAAGTTTGGCAATCCATGGTTGTTCACAGCAGTCATTCCATTAGCTTAAAATGAGTAATCAACCTCAAAGCCAAGGTGACAATCATCCTGTTGAGAAGTTTGGTTTGATACAACCTCCATATATAGATGACTTTTTACTTTCACTCAAGACAGGAATTAACAAATCACATCAATACAGGCAATGGACACATCGACCGTTGTGTGTTCAAGAATTTCTGTTCCTCCATAAAAGGTCCTGGAGGTCAAGATTCCACCAGTGAAAACGACTTGTTTGAATACGATGCATTAGCCTTTTCTGGTAACACACAAACATTCACATTCTCTATATGGCGTTTTGAGAGACACATTCTTTAAAAGTTATTTTATTATGAATATATACAAAAGCATATATTATAAATATATTATTATGTAAATATATCATTAAGTATATGAATATATAAAAGTATATTTAACAACATCATAATCTAGTATGTATGAATTAATTCCTAGCTTCATTTTTAATCAACAAAAATATCTTGCTTCACTTTTTTAAAAACAATTTATTTCAAGGAGTAAGTCCATTTTCTTCTTAATTTCATTTGCAGCAAAGTCTGGATTTCCTCAGCCTAACAGGTTAGGAGAACTACTTTTATGTCAAGACATTAGATAAAACTTTAAAAGTTGCCCAAGAGAAGGAGAGTCTTTGGGAAATTAATGCTTTACGAACATGCTGTATGAGGTGAGGCAAAGTGTATAAAGGGCAGATAAAAATTAAGAAAATAGAGTATGGAACACATCAAGGTAACCAGCACACCTCTAGAAAGGTGATAAAAAAATTTTTTTTAACTACTCTCATCTGACATCAAGCATTTTCTTTTTTTAAATGGTATTTTATTTTTCCCCCAATTACATGTTAAGAAAACTTTTAGCACTCATTTTTAAAAGAATTTGAGTTCCAAAATTTTCACCCTCCCTTTTCTCTCCTCTTCTGAAAATGGGAGACAGGTTGATATAGTTTATATTTACATCAAGTATTTTCATTTAATTTTCAGTCTTGTAATTATGGTCTATGCAGTGAAGTATCATATAATTAAATACTGCAGAACTGTAACCTAGTGCCATTGAGGCATCAGGGATTCAATGGAGAGAAAGTGGATACATTTTTTAGCAGGTAGGTAAGATCTTAAAGAGGCTAATGAACCCCTCAAAAAAAAATAAAGTGAAAATATTTCAAATATATCTTTCAAAAGCCTGTTCAGAATCTCAAGAAAATGATGATGAAACACGTCTCCCACCTCTTGGCAGAGAAGGGATGGCCTAGGGGTAACCAAATGTGATAAGCAATTTTGGACACAGTTAACATGTTGGTATGTCCTCCTCAATTATACATTTTTGTTTCAAAGGATGTCCTCCATTATAAATTAATATAAGGGATGAGATTAGGGATAGAATAACATAAATTAGGATTAGGGATAAATTAGGAAGTTGTGATAGAAATGCAAAAAAAAAATTCATCCATAAAACTTTAAAAAAAAATACAAAAAAACACAGAAAGGGAAACAATATGGCAGTTTGTTAGTAAACTATCTGATATATATAATATATATTTAAAATTTTTTAATGGAAATTCAGTTTTTATATAATCCTCTAGCTTGTTCTTATTTGTATACTGAAATGTGATAGCTGCTGATAATTTTTTTCTTACTTTAAAAATATTTTAAAAAGAAAAAATGATTTCCAGAATGAAGTTTTCTCAAGTACTTTAAACTTTAGCATTTTGTTTCTTTTACTCAAGACTGTGTATCTGTTGAAGAAAGGGATCACTGAGATGCAAAAATAAAGTAAGCATCAATAAAACATTTAAAAAACTTTTATGTTACAGTTACTAGTCCGCCATTCTGTTTCTATTAAGCATTAAAAGTTCCCAACCCACCTTTTATTTTCTTACCTGTTTAGGTTGCTCTAATATTTGAAGGTATGGGCCATCTGCTAAAAAAACAAAAAAAAAAACAGAAACCAAAAGAAAAAGGTGACTGTGAGTTTTCTCAAATTTGGCATAAAACATAAAACAAGTCAAAAAAAAAAAGATATTACTAAAAGAGGCTATCTCCACTCCCTCCCAGTCTGACAATGGGAATTTTGGCCCCAGAACTACCCCAGACTTTGACAGGATAACTTTGGACTTATCTTGTTCACTTCTAGGACATCCTACAGTCATGCCATCCATGAGATCCAGAGGGAATTGGGTTAAAGGTGAGATCTTTGAGAAAGAAATCTAGCCAGTAAACCCCAAATTAACTAGGTGGCTTTCGGCCATCCTTTGGCCGAAATCCTTTGGGCAGAACCCTTGCAGGAGAGGGGAGGGGAGAAGACAGAGAGAGAGAGGAACGAACAGGAAGGGAGACTCCAGACCTCATAGACTGGACCAAAATAGGTCCCTGCCCAAGCATCACTTAATGGCTATTTTTTGGGCCCTCCTGGCTTAGAGTGAATGTAAATAGTAGCTGTTGGTCTTTTTAGCCAGCAACCCTCAGGGGCTATCCCTCTCAGTCTGATTTGTTTTTTTTAATTAAAGGAACCAACCCTTGATTCACTACTTAAAAAGGCCTATTCAGTGAATGGGCCTTGCCCTACCCAAAGGGAGAACCTGGAAAGACATTAGCTTAAAAGGGCCAAAGTCTCCCTCTTCCTGGGCCAACTCCAGTCATCCTGATCAATATCTGGCCATTGGACCCAGATGATTCAGGAGGAGAAAATGAGTCTGGTGACCTTGCACAGCCCTCCCTCACTTAAATCAAAGTCAACTGCAAGTCAACTGCATATCATCATCAACCACAACCACACAACTATGCCAACTACCTAGTACTTTTCCCCCATTTCTAACTCCCCTCTATATGTGGTCTTTAAGAGTAAGGAGTGCCTTGTTTGTATCTGTATTTTCAGTTTGTAGCATAGTACAGGGGTGGGCTGCTGGTTCCCTACCCCTGGCATGTGTATATGCCATATCTAGCTCTTGGTAAACATTTAACAAAAATTCTATCTACTCATCCATCCACTGATCCATCCATACATCTATGCATCCATCCATTTAAATCAACAATTCCTTGAGAATATAATTTAGCCTCTTTTTATATATTTAATATCTCCTGATTTCAGTGACTACTTTTCACTAAATAAGAGAACCCTCCGGAATACTGGAGCCATATGATAAATTTACAAAGCAAGGGTTGTCTTTGTGTTTTTTTATGCAGCATGAACCTTGGATGGTTACCCTTTCCTAGGTAAATAATTCAACAAACTATAAATTTTCCTAAGGAGAAACAAAGAAAATGTCACATTAGATTGCATGAGGCAAGAGGTTGTAATTCTGCTAGCATTACCTATTACAAACTCCTCATGGAAAGAAAAATCATGTTTTCTTTACATTCCATAATTCCGAGGTGTTTGTTTAGTGCTAATAGTAAAATAAAGGTTAAGTCAGACATAATAAGTAGTTTTTGTACGACTTTAACCTGGAGACAGGTTAAGAGAGAGAGAGAGAGAGAGAGTGTCCCAAAAGGTTTAGCAACAATCACACTAATAAATCTTACAAGTACACTAAGATTTTTGGGATATGTAAGATCCATATTAGTACCCCATCCTAGTATAATTCTTCCACAATTCAGAATTCAATATAAAATCAGACTCAGTTGACATATTTTTTAATTCTTTCATACTTGGATTGGCTCACTCACCAGTAAAGGGGGAAGAGATCTATTTGGAAATAAAGATACCATAAAGACAGAAAACCCAGAAAGTCTTTTTAAAGAAATTCTGTAGAACATCAGTCTATTAGAGAAGGGCTGGGAGCTAGTAACACTGCAAGGCTTTTGCTGGAAATAAATGTGATCTCACCTTCTTGTATCAATAGTGTTGGACAGCAAGCATGGACTCTGAAAGCCGTTATAATTAGAAAGCTTTCTTTAAAATATAACAAGCATTAAGATAATCATGTGTTTCATTTTTATGGACCTTTTTTTTTTCCACAATACTTTAGCCCAAGGCTGGAGAACCTGAGGCCTTAAGACCACATTCAGCCCTAGGCCCTTGAGTGCGGCCCTTTGGATTCAAAGCACCTTTCTCAAGAGCCTAGAGGACCACTGGTTCCCACTTTTTAGCCTCTATTTTTTCCCTTTTCCCTCATCAAAAATGAGGGAGAGAAATACAACAATCCTACCATTCCACTCACAGGACACTTTAGTAAGGGTGAACCAAGGATATTTGGTGGTGGTAAAGCTATAAGCAATATTTGCCTTTAAAGCAGGGCTTCTTAACCTTCTTGTATGTCGTGGACCCCTTTGGGTGTCTGGGCAATTCTACAGATCTCCTCTCAGTATGATTTTTTTTAGTGTATAATTTAAAGAAAAGCTAGTTAAAGATTAATTAAAATAAAGATGTTAATTTCCATTTCTCCTTCCAAATTTATGAGCCTCCTGAACTCTCCCCCAGATGCCTGGGAAGGGTGAGAATGTCTGTGGACCCCAAGTTGAGAAATTCAAATCTAGCCTTAGACACTCATTACCTGTGTGACCCTGAGTAAGTCATTCACTTAATCTCTGTTGCCCTCACTTTTCTCCACCATACAATGAGTCCGATAATACTAACACCTACATCCCAGGGCTGCTATGAAAAGAAAAATAGGGCTAATATCTATAAAAGGCTTTGCAAACTTGAAAAGCATCAAGGCTTTAAAGCTTCCAGATCACAAATGACCATTTATCTATGTCACAAGGTAAGCACATGGTAGAATGAACAACTCTCTGAGAGTCCAAAATCTTGAATCTTTCATGATCTATTCCTGTGATTTCAGACAAATAGCTCACATTGTATGAAGATGGAGAAGGAGAAAACTCAGGGAACCAACTATCCCATGAAAACGACTCTCTCCTCTTATCAACAAGGTCTGAAAGGTCTCCTTTAGACTTGTTTTTTAAAGGAAGTTATGGACAGTTCTTAGTATTAAGTGTACCCCTACGTGGAGGCAGAGATTATAGGATATAATCAAGGTCAGCATAGTACCTTCAATTCTACTCAACTCAGGACAACCTGTTATGTTCTTAATAGCTCTTAGCAAATATCATTCTTGTCATCTGCCTGAAGTCAGTTGGGCAACAAGCAACTCTTAAGCCCCTAAGATGTGCCAGACACTGTGCTGAGCACTGGGTATAAAAACAAATGCCAAGACTAGTCCCTGCCCCCCAGGGGCTCAAAGACAAGGAGGCTGAGGCCACCTGAGATACAATGACTTTCCCAATGGCACGTAGCTAATAACTGCCATGGCTCAGGTAAGAATCAAGTCTCCTAATGCCAGCAGTAGTATCCTTTCTATCGCAACATGCTAACTCTCCTAATAATACCAGCTACTTCTAAAGGCTCTATGTCAATGAATTTGGTGACTTACAAAGCTTTTTCCACAAATATGACTTCAAACAAGACTAGGTATACATTAAGAACACGTGGGAATTTAAAACCAGAGGTCCTATCCCAAACCAGATAAAAATACTAGATGGAACACTGGATAGAACACTGGGCCTTGAGTCAGGAAGACCTGAGTTCAAATCCAGCCTCAGATGCTCACTAGCTATGTGACCCCAGGCAAGTCACTTAACCTCTATGCCCCAGTTTCCTCAACTATAAAAGGACTTAATAATAGCACCTACCCCACAGGGTTGTTGTAAAGATCAAGTAAAGTAATATTTGTAAAGCACTTAGTACAGTGCCTGACGTATAGTAGATACTATACAAATGCTTATTCCCTAATGAGAAATGTTTAATAAAATAAATTTCAAAATGCCATATAGATGGCTAATTTGTGATTTTCTAAGTTAATATGCACTTACATCAATGCTGCAAACAGTACTAGAAGTGAATACTCTTTGTGGTGTCCCCATCATCATTCGTTGCATTGGGTTCGAACTCTAGCTTTTGCTTCTATTTCATATTTTAAGGACCTTCTATCCATATGGCTACTTTCTTCTCCAATACACAGTGCAAATTCTTTATGCCTTAGGAGCTCATTCCATGAACTGTGATGTATCACCTGGTGGCCACCCCTTGGATCATGATCCTCTCCACTCTAGTTGGTCTTTGAACAAGATACATGGTCCCCAAGGTTCAAGCATTTCCATTTTGGTATGACTCGTCAAGGCTGAAGGTCACATGTCACAAGGAGGAGTAGGTCAATAGTGAAAGAGCTTTTACTTAAAAAGTAAATTAACTCTCTTTTTTTGTATGAAAATAAGCCACTCACCCATCAAAAGGTCTCAGTGAGTTTTTCCAATAGCACAAATGGGGTTTATGCTAATCTACCCACATGCTTTCATTTAGTTGATCTTGACGTGGAAGAGGACAAAGCCAAGTCAATGCAATGATGTTTTTCTTTGGAATACCAAGGTAATAGTCAATGATGTAGTTAATAATATCATGCCCTTTACCCCATTCAACCGTCAGTGATCAAAGGTCAATAAGCATCCAGATGTGGCAGAAAAGTCACTGGTCTTAGAATCAGAAGACCTTGGTTCAAGTCCTAGCTAAGACCCTAGGATTCAGATCTCTAAAGGATCTTCAAAATTAGCGCAGCACATTGCCTGCTTTATAAATGCTTGTTGACTGACCAGCACTGTGGAAAGAATACTGGCTCTAGAGTCAAAAGGCCTGAAATTCTGTTGCTGACACTACCTGGGTGACCTTGAGCAAGTCACTTAACTCTGCTGGGCCTCAGTTTACTTATTCATAAAATGGATGGGATTGTACTAGCTGGTCTCTTAAGTCTGTTCTAACTCCAGACCTATAAACCCTATCAAATGTTTTCATTTTTTACTTGGAGAAACGAAGACTCATAGAAATCAAATAATTTAATCACAAATTACCACAGAAGTAAATAGCAGTGCTAAATAATACCGAGTAGGACATAGAAGAGCAAGCATGAGATTTGGAGACAGGTGGCATGGATTTGAATCTAACCTCTACTACTTACTACCTGTATGACCTGGAATCTCGCCTCTTTGGACCTCTCCCATATCTTTGTGACCCTGGACATGTCAACCTTTAAGTCTCAGTTTCTTCACTTATAAAAGGGAGAGAATACTATTTACACTACCTACCTCACAAAGGCCATGAGGAAAACACTTCGTAAACCACTGGGCACCATATAAATAAGAATGAGTTATGGCTGACAGGAATTACTCTACTAACAGTTACACATGGTGACTTATTAAATGACGGTACAATGACTTATCCATGGCAGGCACTTAATAAATATATCCTGAATTAATCTTAAACTGGGGTGGGGGGAGTGACTGCTAATAAACTATATTATTACATTTGAGGGAGAGTCACATATCAATCAGACTGTCTTCTTTCCCCACACATTTTCTTAAAGGGAGCAAGGCTAATGTGAAACTAGAAAGAATGAATTGATACCTCATGTCTAAATATGTAGATTTTCATCTCTGAAATTCAAGCTGACTATATTTGGTCCCTTAATTATTTTTTATTCTGTTTGCATTACTGCATCCTTTCAACCATCCAAAGCAACTGCTGTCTTTAAGATCTAGCGTATTTCTCTTATCTACTGATCTCTTTTGGTCAAGGAGACAGACCCATTGACCATGGGGTAGATTTTCCTTTCTAGCTCATGGGTGACAAGTAGGACCGGAAATCTTTAGCAGTTCTCATCCCTCAGACAAACTAACTGTAGACAATTAGAAACAGCTAATGAAACCTAACAGAAGCAGAGAAATGCCAACGGGCACAAACGTTTCAATCCAAATCACTTGTATATGATAAAACAAGACCCAAAACAAAACAAAGAATAATTAAGAAGTGGAAGAAAAGAAAAATTAAACCATACAACCAAAATATCTGACCTTTGCATGTCAAAAGGAAGTATTGACAATAGAAATACTAATCTATTTTCTGTAAGACAATCTCTCACACCTGGTTAGTTTTTATGTCAACAGTACATCAAGTTATGATTCTGAAATACAAAAGGCATGACGTTCTGCCCACTGCACTCAAATAAAAATTGGTGATTGTTTTAGAATGTGAGGATGGTTGTAACTTCATATAAAACTTTTCCTCAGATAAAAACCAAGACAGTACTTTAGATAAGTCCATGAATTATAAATAAGCCCTAAAGTTGAAATTCTAAGTGATTTATGGCTTACATGTAGATTTGGTTTCATTTCTTTACTGCCAGAAATGAACCTGGAAAAATGACAAGAGAAAAACAGTTGGAAACTAAAGTGTTAATTATTCCCTGTGGTTACATTACTGACATAACATATGGGAGAAGTCCTCTGACAATGAATGAACCTGAAACATATCATGCTTGAACAGGAGAGATGAAGAATAACATGAATATTTCACATGTAACATTACTATACTATCTTGTCTTTGTCCCTCTATTTTCTCTCTTTCAGCTTTAATGCAGAAATTGTGAATAGCTATGTAAAAAGAAAAAAGAATCTAACATTTTGAATGTAGGAGGGGACACAAGGGTAAAAACAACTGATGCAGAAATTATGAATATCTTTGTAAAAAAAAAAATAAAGAATCTAGCATTTTGAATATAGGAGAGGGCATAGGGCTAAAAACAATTTTTACATAGCTAGAGAACCTTTACAAGGTAGCACTCTAAGAAACTAAAAATATGCTAAATATTGCTTTGCTTCTGAAGTAACAATCTTTCTGCCAAAGTAGAATATTTACTTAGAAAAACATTTTTTTTTGTAACAGGAAGACAATGTTAATAAAACATGTTGCTTACTTGAAAAACCCATGCAAAAATGGGGCTCTAGGGGCTCCCTATACCCTCTAGGTCACGTGTGCCCACCTAGGTCCTTGAGAGTGGCCTTTTCCCTGAATCCAAACTTCACAGAACAAACCAAGGAGATTTGCCTAGGATCATCTTCTACCTTTCCAGGACTCCAACATCTCATTCCTCCCTCCCTACTTATTCCAAGATCCAGTGACATTAGCATCTTTGCCAATCTACTCTGGAAGAGAGAGTGAGCCTGAGAATTTTGTGCAATTCTGCCTCACTTAAATCCAATGTTGAAAGACATCAAACTTCAAACACAACCCTCTGAGAATTTGCCTCAGCTGTTCCCCATGCCTGCCAGCCATTATCTCCCCCATTTCTACCTCCTGGCTTCCCAGGTTTCCTTCCAGGCTAAACTTAGGTTCCATCTTCTGCCAGTAAATTTTCCCAGGCCTCCTTAATTTTAGCGTCTTCTCTGACACTACCCCCAACTGATATGCGTCATGTTTGTCCATAGTTGCCTACACGTTGTATGCCCCATTAGACTGTAAGGTCTTTGAGGCCAGGAACTCTGCTTTTGCCTTTCTTTAAATGCCAGCACTTAGCAAAGTCTCTGGCACATAGTAAAGCAATGAAAAAACAGGCTGACTGGCTGACTGAAGAACTTTAAACTTTAAGATGCTGCTATTAAGCCAAGCTACATTTATGCATTTTTATTATTTTATCAGCACTGGACGCTCTTCTTTTAAATGTGATATTACAAGGTTATCTATTTCAAATGTGAGTTTTCTCTATTTCACAGTGCCAGGTACACAGAAGATACTTAATAAACGCTTGCTGATGTAGTCTTTCTCCACCTCCACCCCAAGAAGTATACTCTAACTAGACAATCAAAAAATTATACTTGCTCGGCATGAATTTGTAGGCATTTTCAAGTCAAATTTCTATCCCATAATGATGAAAAAATTTAGTAAGAAAGAATAATAGGAAAAATGGAGATTCTTTTCAGATATAATTTGGTTTTGAAAAAAATTCTACTATGGGCAAAATGCTTCATAAAACAGGAAACTCTGAAAACAAAGTATTTGCTGAGATAACTCTTTTATGACATTCATACTAATTTTATTTGTTTTTCCTTGTTTAATTCAACATTAAAAACACACTGGGAGGCCTGCTAATATCATGCAAAGGCATTAATGGAATGAAGACAGCTCTCCAGGGCAGAATCTCTGCCTGAATTTTCAAGAAAGCACTGACACCAGGAAAATGGTATAATACGGTGAAAATCAGAATCATAAATTTCACAGGAAGCCCAGAAGCCACCAAGAAAATAAAGAGATTCATCTGTACACAGGAAACTGAACTAGGGCTTAACCTGGGCAAGATTTCAGCTCTGTCTGGTACCTTAAAAAAATTGTTTTGTTAGGCTGAGAGATAACTAGCACCTCAGAAATGTGCCCATCAGGTAGCTGAAAGTAGAGGAAAAATCTGGTCTCTATTTTTTGGCCATAATTATAGTCATGAAAATATTGTAGAAAAGTTTGTGAAACAAAAAAAGAGAGAGAGAAATGCTCTCTGGAGAAAAATTAGAAGACAAGAATGCCACCAACTTAACGGAGACTACAGAAATGGAGAAGCAGGTGACTTGAAAATATCTGGCAAAAGTAGGTAGCCTGAGGCCATTTCCAATGGACATGTTAGGAAGTATCAATATTACAAAGTCTCCCTCAACTCATTTCTTAATGCACCATTTCAGTCAAGTTCAGGGCACAAAACAAACTGTCCTATACTCCAAAAGAACATACATACGAAAAAACCCAGTGTACTAAAGATTGACTCCCCACTTGGGGATCATCTACTCTACGGATTGGTGAATTTAAAAATTTCGGAATGGTTTCCAGCAAACTACTGGAACACCATGAGTTTAATTCTGGGCACCCAGGAGAGATAATAAGATGTAATCATAATTTAAGGGAAACATAGGAAAAGAAATCTAAAAAATCAAAACCTCAAAGAAAGGGGGGGAGGCAGGAAAACAATAAAAACGAGTTGAGTTTTTTAGTTTTCTGTGTCATTGACACCACAAGACCCCCAATGGTAAGGGTTAGACGGAATGCCACTGGGAATGGGCAGGAAGTACTCTACAGATCCTGGACATTTTATTTAACTTTACTGACTAAAAGGAACAAAGAGCCAATTGTATAACACCATGACAATCAAAGTAATTTTGGTTAGAGAGGAAAACAAAAAAAGCTCCAAAGGGGGTCCCTGTCAGAAAGAAACAAAGGGACAGGACAGACCAAAGAGGAGACAGCAGTGGCCGGGGCAGTTTTGGAATTAGAGGCAAACTGGTAGAAATCTGGCAATCTGGCACAAATTCGAATTAGGTACAGGTTGAAAGGGTAAGCCACAGAAGAGATGATAAAAGGTAAATTATGAACTGACCACCACAAATTAGGAAGATTTTCTCATAGGGATGGATTTCTAGGAACCCTGGGCATCCAGGACTCAAAGGGAGGACTGAGCTGTAGGAGAAGAAAGGCATTCTGCCAACGTTGGTTTCAACACCAAATGACTGAGAAAAAAGGAAAATGGAGATGCTGTCGAAGGTACAGTTTACAGCACAATTAAGTAGAAAATCCTATTTTTTAGAGAGAGCTTGGGAAACACTATTGAAAAGAGGTAGCAGTGAGAAAATAGAAGGGAGGGTGGTCGGGGCCCAGAGGGCATCCAAGGCATAAAACCACTAGCTAACAAGGGGCATTCATAACAATGGTTATGTGTACTATGAGTAATGCAGCTGATGCACTTTATTCAGGCCAATTTTGTTAAAAATACTCTATTTAGTGTTCTAAAAAGCTGGTTCCGTTCCAAGCATATCCTTCAATTTCTAAAGCAGACTAACCGGGGACATCTGAATTTAGTTTTTTTTAAAAATGAAACAAAACAACCACAGGACAAAAAATAAGCTTAACTCTGAAAACGAAGAAGGGTGTCTTACCTGTTATCAGTGGTATCTGGGGTGGAAGTAATCCTGAATTATTAAAAATATTTATCCCAATATTATAAGGTTCCATTGGAAACATCTGAAAAAAGATCATTTAAAAATAAATTAAACCACTATTTATCCTAGGATACCTTAAAAAGTTGAATCTGAAGCATATACAATACTGTACCAACAGATGTATATATTTTTAAAAACACCAAAATTATAAAGACCAGTGAAGAATATATTTTTTTAATTTCCTAAGGACCATGCAGGTGATATATCTAACCATGCAGGGCTCACGTATTTCTATGTCTAGCCTCTTGCTTGAGGCTTTTGATACTTTTTGAAATTATGTAGACTAGCAAATTGAAAACTTTCAGAATAACCCCGATTGGTTTTAAAAGATCAGGCATCTCGGGCTTGGCTGTAGACTTGAAAGGACTACTCTCCCAGGAGCTCCACATGCAGCTGGAGAGATTGGAACTGGGAACTGACCTATGCTTTGCCATACATTCCAGAGCTTCCCTACTGAGGAAGGGAAGACATCAATTTTGGGTCAGCCCCATTGGGTACTATCCAGAAGATATTTGCTGACTTCTAGGAAGTATGAACCACTGAGCCCAGAGTTTAAAAAAAAAAAGAAAATGTACACACCCCAAAGCACATACCTTTATGGGCCCCTTCCCCCTCAAGACAAGAAAGATAAGGAAATGCTCCACCCTTGTTGCTAGTGAGGGTAGAGATGCCCACATGAGAGGGACTTTCAAAATGAATGTCTCTCTGGCAGTTTTTGGAGGGCCAACTATTTTTTATTGATAAAAGATTTCCTGTGTTTAGGCAGGAAAACATGGTTTTAAACCAAGCAGAATAATCCTTATACACAGGTTAGGGTTCACCTTTAAATATTAAAAGTGAAAGGTAAAACAAAGGTTCTGGCCTTCTGAATAACCAAGTGTCTGTCACATTACAATCAAAGAAGGCATTCCTGGATCCACCCCATTTCCCCCCTTTCAAAAAAAGTTAAGTCTGTGAGAGTTAATTTTCACTTTTAATAGGATAAACCTCTATTTTTTACACATCACAGAGAGGATAAATTCAGGGTAGCCTCAAAAAGAAGGCACTAAGACTGATGAGGGACACACACCCACACCCTCCCCTGGCCCCCACCATCTGCCATGTTGTCTCTGTCCATTAGACAGTGACTACCTGAGGGCAAGAAATTTCTTCACTGGCTTTTGTTGCACATTAGCATGGTGCTTAGCACAGAGTAGATGCCTAATAATAAATGCTTGCTAACTGTCTGATTAACCACAGTGCTATTAAGAAAACTGTGTATTCTTTAAAAAACAAAACCCAAACTTGATTTTGCTTTTTGGAAAGTGAATTTATAAGCCTTTCTGACTTAGATTTGCTTTTTGGTCTTGTCTTCTGTCTGGATTTGTTACTGGTTTTGCTGTTACTGGGTGAGCATGCCTCTGAGTACTCCTTCCTCATCTGTATATGGAAGACTCAATCTTTATAGTGTTGTTACCAGGCCCAAATGATGTAAGAATATGAAATTAGAGGCATGAGGGAGTATCTATAAAAAAAACTTTCAATGAGCTGCTTGTGGGTTTTTTTTATTCTTTGCATTTTTAAATATCGATAAAGTTATTCTGGAATAAGTTACCTATTTTTATAGGCTACATCCATTTTATATTACTAATTCAAATCACTACCTTTAAATTCCAGGGCTTCTCACTCTTAAAGAAACCAAGCTGGTTTTGGATTGACTGATTGAGAGAAAGGTTTGGCCACAAAAGCTAAATTCTGATCTGAAAAAGGACTAGAAATTGACTTTATATGGAGAGCAGAGGTGGGAAGAAGGAAATAAGTATTCTTGGTGAGTCCTTTCAGATGCTTTGTGATCTCATTTGGGGTTTTCTTGGCCAAGATAATGGAGGGGTTTGCCATTGCTTCTCCAGCTCATTTTACAGAAGAGGAAACTGAGGCAAACAGGGTGAAGTGACTTGCCCAGGATCACATAGCTACTAAGTGTCTGAGGCTGGATTTGAACTCAGGAAGATGGGTCATCCTGATTCCACTATGGTGCCACCTCGCTTATACAGAGGCTAGTATGTGCCAGGCAACATGCTTATTATCACATTTGGTCCTCAGGGCAACTCTGGGAGGTAGGTGCTGTGAGGATCCCCATTTTACAG
>CM053774.1:106201126-106234293 GCA_028658325.1 Potorous gilbertii | reverse complement strand
TGTATCTTAATAATTAAAGCCTTTCTCCTCTTGTCTTTGTATCTTGAAAATTTATCCCTCCCCTCTGCTAAAAATAAACAAAAAATAAAAACCTGTTAGCCTTCATTTATAGAATCACAAAGGGAAAAGTCATAAGCACCTCCACAGGACCTTTTATTCTCTCTAGAGAGAACAAGCCAAAGGCATCTTACTGGAACTGGTCAGGAAATTTAGAATTGGCTACTATCCTGTGTACCTAAATCATTTTAATCACTTGTTACTTTCTTTTGTTTTCACCTTGGAAATCAACCAAGAAGTTCTCTGTGATGAATAAAAATGATGCTAAGGTACAGTTTTATGAAGGACAAAATGTCATTTTTAATTACAATGACCCATATACTGTTAGTAAAAACAAGTTTTGCTGGCACCTCAGCAGTGAGCCAAGGAGTTGAGCATGATCAATTTATTAGTTAGGGTAGAGCAACCAGTAAGTTGGGTCAGTGGACTCTCTCAATGACCATATTGTAGATTGAGGCTCAACAAGGCATTCTAAACCTAGCTATGTCTTTTTTCTGACTGACCTGAAAGTGTATCATTTGGACTTGCCCTGGCAAAGGCAAGGCAATCTGGATTGATAGATATTTTAATGAAGTGGATTAAGAGGTATTAGTTCCTCCCCATTCTTCATTGTTGCGGGGAGGGCACTACTCCTCAGGTGATAGGGTTAGTCTGTGACTGGGGAAAGTTAACTAGTCTTCAGATATGGCTGATTACTCCCCTCTGACACTTAAGAAATGCCAGTTACTTTATGAGACCCAAATGCCTCTAGCAATCACAGCTAAAAAAACAAAAACTATCTGACTCAGGTCCCCAACCCCATTGGCCTCCCCTTGGAGACCAAGTCACCTCCAACTTTGATGAGGAAAAGCAATGACAGAAGACTTGTCCCTTGGGGAGGGCCTAGCCCAAGGTAGCTTTCTGTGTACAGGATGTATAGAGTATTAAGGGAGAAATAGCACCTCTGGTCAAGTCAACTTTTGAAGAATGTAAATTTCAAAAAATGATGATGACAAAATTCAATGAAATAATAGATTCAGTCTCTATCCTTATGTAAATTAATACTCTTAATCCTCTCAACTAGTGTCCCAGAATATGGATCTGACATCAGAAGCAAAAGATTACACCTTACTTTCCTCAAAATCACCATGATGGACTATCCAAAGGCATTGGAGGGGGGGAATTTCTCTAATAATGGTTGACTTTAGGATTTTTTCTACACACAAAGCGAAAGCTAGGAGGTCCTCTTTGGATGACTTTTGGATGTCACACTACCCCCTCAATCTCTATGCAGATTTAGAGGACCTCAGCCTCCCATCTTCAGCCCTCTTGTTTGTTGTAACAATAACTAGAATTTATGGAGAACCTACAATGTGCCAGCCATTCTGCTAAGCACTTTACAAAGATCTCATTTGATTTTCACTGCAATCTTGAGAAGTGGGTGCCATTATTGTCCCATTTTAGAGTTGAGGAAACTGAGGCAAACTGAGGTTAAGTGACCTACCCAAGGTCTCACAACTAGTAAGTATCTGAGGAAAAATTCAAATTCAAGTTTTCCTGATTCCAAGTCCGACACTCCATCCACTCATCATTTAGCATCCTTTCAGTACAAAATATCTCTTAAAAAATTTTTTTTGGGCACTGGCTAAGAAAACAGAGGAGTAGACCAGTGGAATAGGTTAGGGACTCAGGGCACAGTAGTCAATGAATACAGCAATCTACTGTTTGAAAAACCCAAGATCTCTAGCCTCTGGGATAAAAACTCACTGTTTGACAAAAATTGCTGGGAAAACTGGATAACAGTGTGGCAGAAACTGGGCACAGACCAATGCCTGACATCATACACAAGAATAAAGTTCAAATGAATACATGATCTAGGTGTAAAGATTGACACTATAAACAAATTAGGGGAGCAAATGAATAGTGTATTTTTTCAGTTTTATGGAGAATGGAGAAATTTATGACCAAAGAAGAGATAGATATGAAGTACAAAATGGATAATTTTGATTACATTAAATTGAAAAGTTTTTGGAAAACAAATCCAATGCAACCAAGATTAGGGGGGAAGCAGAAAACTGGGAAAGAATTTTTGCAACTAGTGTCTGTGATAAAGGTCTCATTTCTAAAATATATAGAGAACTGAGTCAAATGTATAAGAATACAAGTCATTCCCCAATTGATAAATTGTCAAAGGATATGAATAGGCAATTTTCAGAGGAAAAAATTAAAGTTATCTATAGTCATATGAAAAAATGCTCTAAATCACTATCGATTAGAGAGATGCAAATCAAAACAATTCTGAGGTACCACATCACACCTATCAGATTGGCTAACATGACAAAACAGGAAGATGATAAAGGTTGGAGAAGATGTGGGAGAGCTGGAACACTAATTCATTGTTGGTGGAGCTGTGAGCTGATCCAACCATTCTGGAGAGCAACTTGGAACTGTGCCCAAAGGGCTACAAATATGTGTCTACCCTTTGATCTAGCTATATCACTTCTGGATCCAAAGAGATCATAGAAATGGGAAAGGGTTCCACATGTACAATAATATTTATAACAGCTCTCTTTATGGTGACCAAAAACTGGAAATCAAGGGGATGCCCATCAACTGGGGAATGGCTGAACAAATTGTAGTATATGAATGTAATGGAATACTATTGTGCCATAAGAAATGATGAACAGGAATATTTCAGAGAGGCTTTGAAAGACTTATATGAAATGATGTTGAGTGAAAAGAGTAAAACCAGGAGAACTCTGTATACAGCATACAACCGAAGTATGCAAGGAATTTCTCTGGTAGACTTAGTACTTAGTACTAAGGACTTAAATGCAAGGACTTCAAAAAAATCCCCAATGAACTCTTGAGGCAAAATCCAGAGATAAAGCTATGGAATTGGATAGCAGAATGAAGCAGTACATTTTCTTTTGTATTATGTTTTGTTTTGTTTTATGGTTTCTCTCATTAATTTTAATTCTTCTATGCAACATGACTAAGGTGGAAATGTATTTAATAGGAATGTATGTGTAGAACCTATATAAGATTGTACTCCATCTTAGGGAGGGAGTGGGGAGGCGAAGGGGAAAGAAGGATGAGGGAAATGAAAAAGAAAATCTAAGATATATGGAAGTGATTGTAGAACACTGAAAACAAAATAATTTAATTATAAAAAAGAAAAGAAAAAAAATTCTTTTGGAAATGCAAGTCTTATGCATGATTTTTCTCCTTTTTCTTCTCCCTAGTGTGACTGTCAAGTTACCACATAATCACTCTTGGAGTGATTGGCAATCACACAATAAATCCTTATCTGCAGTTTAAATTGCCACTGCCAAAGCCTTCATCACCAAGTGGTCAAGGTACTGAAAATTATCCTATCTGTACTTAATTACACTGTTCATTGGAAAGCAGGCACACTCTCTTGCTGGGACCATACTAGAGAGCCAGGATACCATGTATCTGGCATACTCAAATGCATTGAACAATACCATGGTCATCCAATCTAAGTCCTTCTTCATTTTATAGACTTCAGACACATCCTCTCTCTTTGCTAATATTTTACTTAAAATATTTGCATCAAAGTTTATTAAGGATTTTTGTTGTTCTTCCATCATTTCAGTCATGTCCAATTCTTGAAGACTCCGTTTGAGGTCTTCTTAGCAAAGATATTGGAATGGTTTGCCATTTCCTTCTCCAGCTTATTTTGAAGATGAGGAAACTGAGGCAAACAGTGTTAAGTGGCTTGCCTAGGGTCACACAGCTAATTAGTATCTGAGGCCAGACTTGAACTCAGGAAGATGAGTCTTCTAATTCCAAGCTCAGTGCTCACAAAACCAACTAATTGCCCTTAAAAATTGTTTAGTCGTTTCAGACGCTTCACAACCCCATCTTGGGTTTTCTTGGCAAAGATACTGAAGTGGTTTGTCATTACCTTCTTTAGCTCATTTTGTGTAGGTCCTTCCTTCTCAAAGAGGACCATGACATCAAGATGATGACATGACTTGCAGTTGACTTTGATTTGAGTGAGGGAGGGCTGTGCAAGGTCACCAACCTCACTTTTTTTTTCTTCAACCTCACTTTTACAGATGAGGAAATTGAGGCAAACAGAGCTAAATGACTGCCATGGGTCATCCAGCTAGTAAATATCTGAGGCCATATTTGAACTCAGGAGATGAGACTTCCTGACGCTAAGCCCAGTGCTCTATCCACTGTGCCACCTAGTTGCCCTTTCATTAAGTTTTCTTTTTGTGTTTTGACTTTCCCTGCTTTAGGAATCAAGACTGCCTTCTCAGTTTTCATCTTCTCAGACCAGAGTTTTAATCTATATAGTCTGTTCTTGTATATATCAACCTTTCTCTCCCTCCCTTCCCCTTTGGTCTTTTCAAGCTAAAGTCTTTAACAAGTAATATCCTGGGCCATCTCCATTTGTCCTGATCCATATCTGGCTACTGGACCTAGATGGCTCTGGAGGAGGAAGTGGGTCTGGTGACTTTACACAGCCTTGCCTCATTAAATCCATTTCATTTACACATCATGGCATCACCTCCCTGATGTCATGGTCCTCTTCAAGAATGAAGAACATGCAGCAGCAAAGCAAACAAGCAGCAGCAGCAACCTTTCCCCTAGTCAAATATTATTGACTGGTTTTCTACTGGACTTTCTCAAGTGCCTTTGTATTGTTCCTGAAGTGTGGTCAGCTCCGCTGCTTGCCCACAGGATTCCAGAAGTTGTATGTTTCACTCTGTTCCTGGTTCTACATTCTGTAGATTTGTATTACTTTTTTTTTTGCCCATTAGACCAATGTCTTCAGCAAACAGAATACATATATGGCTTTATAACCAAGAGTCCACCAAAATAATTTTTAAATGTAGTTTTAAAAATATTTTTAAATTTTAATAATTTTTTACTTTAGTCACTGTCTTAAAACATTTTGATAACTATATTCCAATATAACTAGTTTTCCTAGTGATCCTATGTACAGCTAAGTCTTAATTGGTGTGACTAATGAATCTCCTGCACAAATTCAAATTTGTACTTTTTGAAGTTATAATTATAGCAAATATGCTCATTTCTAGCTCAATAGAAATATGCATTGTAAATTCAGATAATGGGAACACTTCAGAGGGATTCATTATTCATAGTTATCTGGACCTGGATTTCTTTACTTTCTGCATTTAAAAACATTATACAGAGAAGGGGTTTGTAGGCTTCACAAGACTATAGCCAAAGGTATACATTAAAAGCCCCCATCTACAAATACTCCTGGGTCCTTTTCCTGGATTGAAATTGATAGGATAAAGTCCATCATTTTTAATATACTCCTGGACCTAGGATACAAGCTCAGTCCAAACAGCTCCTCCAGAATGGTGTAGGGCTTGGCCAAAACATAAATTCTGAAATCAAGACTGGAAGAATCAGAAAACCACCACAATAAAAGAGATTTCTACCATAAAAAGCTATTCATGTGACAAGGAAAACTGAAGATAAACTGAACAGAAGAAAATGACTCCAAACTATGTGTAAGAACAAAATGCCATCCACATCCAGAGAAAGAACTATGGAATTGGAAAACAAAGTATTTTCTCTTGTGTTATGTTTTCTTTTGTTTTTTCTCATGGTTTCTCCCATTCATATTAATTCTCTGCAACATGACTAATGTGAAAATGTGTTTAACAAGAATGTATGTGTAGAACCCATATAATATTGCATGGAGGGAGGGAGGAAGGAGGGGGAGAAAATCTAAGACTTATGGAAGTGATTGTAGGAAATAGAAAACAAGTAAATTAATAATACTAAAAAATATATCGATAAGCAAAGCCACTAAGGAAAACGTGAATCCTCTGGAAGCTTGGGTACCGGATTGACTTATACCTTGAATTCCTGGAAAAGAGTAATCAAGAGTTAAAAGACGGGAAGGCGAGAGAGTTACATGTTTCTTATAGATGAAATACTATTTATGCTCTCCAAGGAGATTCTTTTGGAAGGCAAACTAGGGAATCAATCTCAATTCTTACCCAGCCTTTAATTATTGAATGGACATTGCTTCAGACAAACTGAGACCCAAGAAAGACCTTAGCTTTAAAAGACCAAGGTCTCCTATTGCATCCTGGGCCATCTCCAGTCATCTTGACCTGTGTCTTGTCACTGGACTCCCATGACTTTGGAGGAGAGAGTGAGGCTGGTGAATTTGCACAGCCCTACCTCACCTACTTCCAATTCACTTGCAAGTCAAGACATCCTCCTCCTGGTGTCATTGATTCTCCTCAAGAACAAAGGATGCATAACAACCTATTTTTCCCAAACTGCACTGGATCCTTAGAAATCAGGCTAGAAGCTTTCCAGGCCAATACAGTCTTCCTCCCAGATAAACAGAACAAAGGGTTCACAGAATCTGAAAGTCCTAGAGAGGGCTTTCCTTTTTTGGAGATGATCAAATCCCAGCTCTGAAAGGGTATAGGGACTTCTGTGATTACCACAGTTTAGCCAGTGACAGAGGTGGGCCTAGAACCCAGATTTTGGCCCAGACTCCAAATTTTCTGACTCCCCAGCCAGGCAACCTGGCCTCCTTTCTGTGTTTGAATTGGCAGAGGCTGCTTATGTTGGAGCAAAAAAAGGTCAGTGTAAACACAGAGAAATAAACATCTCATTAATCTTAAGAAATAGAATAATTAACTTCCCCTTTCAAATCCTTTTTTCCTCAAGTGACTGTCTCTCTTGTAACTTGAGCCAAGTCAGAAATGGCATAAATTACTATCTCTAATCACAATTAGGCCACAGTGTTAATTTACTTAACAATTAAGTGCAAAGCAAATAAACAATTAAATTAGTGATTAAATGACTCAAACCCCCTCCATAAATTTGCCCGCATGGAGACTGTCAGGGAGAACAACAGCAAAGCCCTGACTTTCTTGTTTATGTAAGACTAGACTCAAACTGTTAAAAGACAAATAGAAATGTGTCAGCCCCAACAGATTTTTATGTGTAAGGTTGTATTTTAAAGAGGGAGGACAACATGGAACAATGACAAGAACCCCAGACTTGCTCCAGCTGTGACCATAAGTTGGTCACTTGCATTCTCTGGGGGTCAGTTTCTTCAAGTATCCAATGAGGCTAGAGGAATATTTGCATGATATCTCTCACATGGTGGCTTTGAGGAAAGGATTGTGTAAACAATAAACCTCTCCATTAGCATTCTCTGGGGGTCAGTTTCTTCAAGTATCCAATGAGGCTAGAGGAATATTTGCATGATATCTCTCACATGGTGGCTTTGAGGAAAGGATTGTGTAAACAATAAACCTCTCCATTAGCGTGAGCTGTCCATGTGTCTGTGGGAGGTCTGCCAACAGAGATTGTTGGTGGTTTGGGAAGAGAAGGCCTTGTTGTACCCTTGCCAACAGATCAAGCAGAGAAAAGGACAAATCCAGATTGCTAAAGACAGGACAAGGGAGCAGATAGGAGCAGAAATCTAACACAAAACCAGAGTAAAAAAGCCAGAAGTAGAAAACCATAAGGGGGGGAAAACCCAGAAGTTTAAGGGTTAGGTCAGTGTGAAGACAAGTTGTAAGAGGTACAGATGGTCTATGTCTGACATTATTTTTGTTGCATAGTAACCACAAGTATCCCATGTCCTTTTAAAAAAAATTTAATTCTAATTATTCTTTCCTCTTATCCTTCCCAGAAAGTTATCCCTTATAACAAAGAATAAAATGAAAAGGGAAATAAGGTAGTTCAGCCAAACTAACCAATGCCTTAACCAAGTCACACAATATATACAATATTCGATAGCCTGTAGAGACAAGGGGTGTTTTGTCTTCTTTGGTGCCAAACTTTGTTACTATATTGAATGCCTCTTTGTAAAGCCAGATGATGTAAATGAGTTAGTATTTCTTAAGCACCTATTATTTAGAATTTAATTCAAAATTCTAAAGTTAATTCTAATTTCACCTCAAAATTCAAAATTTGGTCTTTAATAAACACCAAAAATTAATGAACATTTCTAAATATGAAGTATAACCAAAGAAGACCGCAAAGAAACTGTGAATTTCCATAAGAGAAAGCTTGCTTTTTTCTTCCAGTATTACAAATTCAACATATACCTTCCAAAGCTATTCTGCTTCTCTGTTTCTCTCTATAACTCTCTCTCTGTTCTCCTAAATGGATCCTTGCAAAATACTTCCATGATTACTCAATGTCTTAAGGGCGATTCTCTTCCCTCTCAACTCCTAGATGGAAATTGGAAGATTAAAGTGAATTCAAGAAACATTTATTGAGGCTGTACATATAAAATGAGAAAGCAATCATTGGATGAGAGATTTAGAGTTGGAAAGAAGCTTTGAGACCATCTAGCCCAAGGCTTCTTAACCTAAGGGTCACAGCCTGCTTAATAAAATTACATCTTTATTGTCACTGGCCACTAAATGAATTTTAGCATTTTCCTCAATTATGCATGAAAGTAAGCAACTTTTTTTTTGAGAAGGTGTCCATAGGCTTCAGCAGACTGCCAAAGGCATGCATCACACACACAAACACACACATACACACACACTGTTAAGAATTACTGATCTAATCTGACACTTTTTTTGAGGAAACAGCGTCTTGGGGATCTTAAATGATGCCAAAGTTCTCATAGGAGAGGTCTAAACATCTCATTAATGTTATGAAACAGAATCATTAACTTCCCCTTTCAAATCCTTTTTTTTCTCAAGTGACTGTCTTTCTTGTAACTTGAGCCAAGTCAGAAATGGAAAAATTGCTTTCTAATCACAATTTTAGGCCACAGAGTTAACTTACTTAACAAATAAGTGGAGAGCAAATAGAAGCAAAACATAGAAGCAAAGTCAGAATTCAAACCCAGAACCTCAGATTCAATTCCCAGAACCATACAACCTCCAGAAATGCAAAAACTATGTGAATAGCAATGCTGTAGTGTCCAGATTGCTTCAAATATTTTGATTTTAGTCTTAGTTACTATCTTTCTATGCCTTTTTGAAGACACATTTCCGGATATATTCTTTCCTCTTACCCTCCCCAGAGAGTTACCCATTATAACAAAAGAATAAAATGCAAGAAAAATTAGATAGTTCAGCTAAACTAGCCCATACCTTAAGGAACCCAGACAGTATATACATTGCTCCACAGCCATAGTACCCAATACCTGTGGAAATGAGGAGAATTTTCTCGTACCTTATTTGATGCCAAAAGTATTCAATGCTTCTTTGTAAAGCCAGATGATATAAATGAACTAATAAATATTTATTTCTTAAGCACCTACTATCTGCCATGAAACAAACCAAAAAGCCAGGGGGTAGATATGAGGAAAGAGAGCATTCCAGACTTGAGGGACATCCAGGGAAAATCCTGTAGCAAGAGATGAAATGTCTTGTTTGAGGAACATTCAAAAATATTTGCTTTTGGTAACTTTAACTAAAAAGTTTTAGAAAAATATAGTCACAAATGGTAGTTCAGAGGCAACCCAGTTAAATTCTCTCAACATTTCCCTCCAAACAGTGTTAAACATAATGTCACAAATCAATTTTAGAACGACCGAGTCAACAAAAGATAAAGGTGAGTCTAAGAAAACTTAAGAAGTGCTGGGTGTAGGGGCTGGGGTTGGGATATCTATCCAGAGCCTTCATACATGGTTGCAGCAACAGTGGTAGCAACAGCGACTTCTGGAGCTCACCACCCAGAAAGGGTAGGGAGGTCAGACAAATGGTCAGAAAGAAATTACAAGGACCTTATGCTGGCACCGGGTACAACTGGCAATGATTGACAACCCTATTGCTCATACAGAGTTCCAGGTCACAATTCCAAGGTGAAGAGGCATGCTAGTGATCAAGGGAACAGAGACCCTGGTCACAGTTCCAAGGAAAGAGGAGTATTAGTGATTGTGGCTACAGGGGACCAGGGGCCCTTTCCTGGGTAAAGACCAGTATGCAGGCCAGGGGAGCTTGACCACACCTCTCCCAGGATCATACCACCTTGGAAGTACCAAAAATTTGCAAGTCCCCAGAACCATCTCTGAAAACAGCAGCACAAAAAAGCCTTCATCTTGGATCAGCACCTCCCTATCCCAAAGTGAGCAAAGCCCAACTCTAACATAAAGTTGGACATGACTGAACTTGAACTTAAAGTCTCAGAAAATTGTCTGGAGTGCTAAGCCCATGGTCACATGTGCAATAATTGTTAAAGGCACAAAAGAAATGAATTCCTGACTCTGATATCAGCCTCTATCCTTTTTACCATCTCTGCCATACACAAAATAAATTTTAAATGGATCTATGCTTTAAATATAGAAATCACACTATAAAAAAAGAAGAGAGATGCTCATCTGAATAATATAGATGAGGGAAATTCCTATTTATCAAAAAATGTAAAAAGATTATTGAAGATAAAATGATTGGATTATATAATTTACTTTAATAGCCTGAAAGATTTGGGGTCTTATTGACATGAATACTACCTACAACAATGTGAACCTCAGACTATCCATGCCATCCAACCTGTGCACTCTCCTCTAGACTCTCCAATAAATCTTCCAGAGAATCTACACCACATGCTGGAGGCCTTCCTTGTATTCTCTTGACACAATTTTAAGAGAACTTCAGAAAATACGGGCTACATTAGCTATTCATTGCTTTCCCTACATAACTGACTTTCTTTTTCTCCTAATCAGACATTTCTCCAATATTCTTCATATTATTTCTTTTGCATGATTCTCCATTTGTGTTGTAGCATGTTCAAGAGCCCCAGGCACCTCTTCATTGTCTTTTAGGGAATCCTCAGACTTATAACATCACCAGATTTGTTTTTGAAGGGAGAGGAGAGATTCAGATTTTGTGTTACCATAGTTCAGCAACTTAGTTCCTTCGGACATTGGGAAGTTCAGTTACTTGCCCAGGACTACATATCTAGTAAGTTTCAGAGGCAAAACCTGAATTCAGGCTTCCTGATTGCAAAATGAACTCACTGCCTGCTATATAACACTGCCTTTCCAAAAGAGTTATTAGTATTAAAAAGATACATTTTTCCTCATGTTCATCAAAATACTTACATAACAGCACTTTTTTAAAAAATTTATTTAAAGTTTTGAGTTCCAAATTCTATGCCTCCCTCCCCTCCCACTCCCTGAGACAGTAAGTCATCAGACATAGGTTATACATGTGCAATTATGTGAAACATTTCCATATTAGTCATTTTGTACAAGAAGACTCCAATAAAAGGAAAAAAGAAAGAAAAAGGGAGGAAGGAAGGAAGAAAGGAAGGAAGGAAGGAAGGAAGGAAGGAAGGAAAAAATGACATGCTTCAGTCTGTATTCAATCAATATCAGTTCTTTTTGTGGAGGCAAGTAATATGTTCCAACATTAGTCCTTCAGGATTTCCTTGAATCACTACTGAGAATAGCTGTCATTCACAATTCTTCATCAAAAAAATGTTGTATTGTGTGCAACATTCTCCTGCTTCTGTCGACTTTACTATCCATCAGTTCATGAAGTCTTTCCAGGTTTTTCTGAAATCATTCTGCCTGGCATTTTTTATAGTACAATAATATTCCATTACAATCATATACCACAGTTTCACAATTGATGGGCATCGGTTTGATTTCCAATTCTTTGCCACCACAGAAAAGAGCTGCTATAAATATTTTTGGTATAAATAGGCCCTTTTCCCTTTTCTTGGGATGTAGACCTAGCAGTGGTATTGTTGGATCAAAAGGAATGCACAGTTTTATAGCCCTTTGAGCATCGTTCCAAATTGCTCTCCAGAATAGTTGGATTGGTGTGCAATTCCACCAACAATGTACTAGTGTCCCAGTTTTCCCACATTTCCTCCAATATTCAACTTTTTTTTTGTTATATTGCCCACTCACAACAGCACGATTTGTGGTAACAAAGAACTGGAAACAAAGTAGATATTTGTCAACTGGGGAAACACTAAATTATGGTACATAATTATAATGGAACATTACTATTCTATAACACATGACAAATATGATGGATACAAAAAAGCATGGGAAGATTTATAAGAGCTGATATAAAGTAAAATAAATTAAACCAGGAAAATATTAAATACAATGACTACAACAATGTAAATGGAAAGAACAGAAACAAAATAAGTGAAACTGAATGATGCAAAATTATAATGGTTAAGCTTGGCCTCAAAAAGAGATTTTAGAATACATGGCATCCTACTGTTTTTCAGGAATGGGGCATCATGTATGTGAAGCACATTTAACATCAGACTGTTAATTTCTCTGAACTTTTTTCTTTCTCTTTTAAAATTCTCATATATATGTTAATATATAATATATGTTAATATATAATATATATTATATGTTAATATATAATAAATAAATACATATATGTATAATTAAAATATATAAAATATATATCATAAAAATAATAAAAATTATTTTAATGGGATTTTGCTAGAGAAGGAAGATTGAGATCATTAAAAGAACTGCAACATTTCTCACAGGTAATCCAATCTACTCTTTTCCTGCTACTTGGGTCTGGATTCAGATCATCATCCATTTACATTACCTGTCCCATGATGTATGTACTAACAGAGAAGCTCTATGAGCTATCTATTCATCCACATGTTACAGCCTACACAATAAGCATCCCTCCTCCACTTGGAATTTCCTGTGGATAATGAAGCCCATAGTTCTCAGTTTAATTTTTTTTTCCCCTTTTCATAACATTCTTATGATATAGTCCTGGTAATAAAATCATTGAGCCAGAAGACAAAAGCAATTTTATAATTCTTATTATATCAATATTGCTACATTTTTTAAAGGTTACAGAAACTCATTTTTTACTTTCAAGGTGCTTGTTTCCCCAGTCATACCAGCATTTAATTTTATCATTTTGAACTGTACTAGGTTTTAGTGACTATCAGACAGTATCTGAAAGTTGTTCACATCTGAATTGATCAGATTACAGTTTTCCATGAAATTGTTAATAATTCATACTCCTTTCAGAGAATCTTTGATAATTTATCCATTGAGAAATATGTTACTCTTGTAAATTCAACAGATCCCTATGGATTTTGAATGTCAAATATTCATTAAGCATACTAAAATTGCAGATGTGTCTTTCCTGTCTTTTAATTCTGGGTAAATTTTCTTTAGTTATAGATTAAAATGTCTTCATTTGTGCACAAGCTGCACTGAGACTTTCAGGACACCTTTTATAATCAACTTTGAGATATCATTTTGCACCCTGTCAAAAGCAAAGATAGATAAGAATGCTGGCATAGCTGTGGGGGAACAAGTACACTATGATACTATTAATGCATGAATTTCTACACCATTTTGGAAAGCAGTGTAGCAATATGCAATCAGAATTACAAAATTTCTCATACCCTTTGGCCCAATGATCTCAGTAGGACTATATTATAAAGCTATTAATAAAAAAGGGGGAAGCCTTACCTGTGGAAAAAAATATTCTCTATCTTTTTTTTAATAGCAAAAGAATAAAACTGTATATCCAGAGAGGGAAATTAAATAAGTAATGGTATGCTATTTTACCATACAAAATTATAAATGTGAAGATTTCAAAAAATGCAGATTTGTGTGAAGTAATTGCAAAGTGAAGACAGGATTAAAATATACACATATTGATTACAAGCATTTGCAAACATAACTACACAGAAGAAAAACAGATCAGGAGGATGTCTAGAAGCAATTAAGATGGGATTGTTACCAATGTGTTTGTTAAATCTTAGATTTAGCGTTTTTCTTACATTTTTCATAGAATGGCACAAAGGGACTTTTGGGGTAAATACTGTCTAATCCAAAATCCTCATTTCATAAATGAAGACATTGGAGTCCAGAGAGATTAAGTAAGTCACCCAAGATCACACAACTAGTATGCTGCACAGTCTATTTCAAATCCAAATTCTTTGATTCCAAACATACCTCCCACTACACCATGCCACCTGTTTCTATTATCTATGATTATCAAGTTTATGATACAATAATATTTTTTAATTCATGGCAAAGTGGCCAAGTTGATATCACTAGCTTATTCTTTTTTCATTCATTTATTTGTTTCTTTCTTTCACTTACTTTGCCAATCTTTAATCTAATTTACATGAACTGGAGGAAAGAGGTTGAAGGGTCTTTGTACATATGGACACTTTATTATTGAGTATATTATTCCATATTTTTAAAAAATCAAATAATATGGAGAGAGTAAGACTGAAAGATCTCTCCAGCTCAGGAGTTCTGGGTTGCAATGGGCTAAGCTGAAAGGGTATTTGCACTAATTTTGACATTAATATGATGAGTACAAGGAATTAGAGTGGGACACATGCTACCAGGTTGCCTAAGGAAGGGTGAATTGGCCCAAGTTGGGAAATAGAGCACGTCACATTTTCCCATTCCAATGAGAGTCAAACCTGGTCCATGAGAAACCCCTGCACCTCCAGCCAGGATACAATAATGAGATGCAATCTTAAAAAACACATCATGATTAAGACTAGTACTACAGAATAATATGGTGAAGAAAATTTGACATAGTCTTGGTTCAATGTGCAGAGGAATCAAAGTGGCATCAAGCTTTTTGTATAAAATAATCACGGTGAACAATCTTCTAAATACTAAATGACCAACTGGAAAACAATCACCAAAGCTAGCAAACTTTGACTCAGCAACATGACTACCAGGTCTATATTCCAAAGAGATCAAAGGAAGAGCAAAAGGACCCATATCTACAAAAATGCACATAGCAATTCTTTTCATAACAGTAAAGAAATGGAAATTGAAGGAGTGGCCATCAATTGTGGAATGGCTAAACTAGCTATGGCATATGATTGTGATAAAACACTACTGTGTTATATAAGTGGTGAAGGGGATAACTTCAGAAAAACCTGTGAAGACTTAGGAACTGATGCAAAGTGAAATGAACAGAACCCAAAGAACAATTCACACAGTAACAACAATATTGTAAAGAAAGTTAAGGGTAAAAACTAATTCTTTTCAACACAATGACCATCACACTGTTGAAGGACTCATGATGAAACATGTTTTCCATTTTCAGATACAGAGATGATGAACTTAGAGGGCAGTTTAAACATATTTTCTATCTCTTTCTTTTTTGGACATAGTTAATATGGGAATTTGTTTTGCTTAAGTATACAAATCTGTAACAGCTTTTGGTTTTCTTTCCTTTATGTGTGGGAGAGGAGAAGGTAGGAGGGAGATAATTTGGAATTGAAATTAAATTAAATTGAATTTTTAAAAATATGATATGGTAGATTAGGAACCAGATGAGATGAATTTGCTATTCTGAGTATTTCTATCATCACCACCTATTATCCCTAAGACTAAGTCAGAAAACAGCATTACTAACTATTTAACCACCAGGGAACACAGATAGTCATTCACTAGAACCTATCCTGGTGGTTTGTGCTTGCCCAAGTGGCACAGAAAGCCTTTCTGTGGTTACCACAGGCTCAACTTCTTTCTATCCCTCAGCTCTATTTCTCTCTGTGAGGGGGTTTCTGGTTGCTCTCTGTGAATTTATAAAGCTACCACTTAAAATTTAGCCACATGCCCCAACTTATCAACTAACTCTGACTTCTTTTTGAATTAGCTATATTTCATTGAGCCCTCATTGCCTTCTTGACATAAAGATTCTGGTTTTGCCCAAAAGCAAATCCACATGATTGGATTTACTCTTAGCATAAGTTCAATAAGAAAATAAATAGTACATAATGACCAAAGAACACAATATATAATAAAATAATAAAGCATATACCAAGCAGTTGTGAGCATGCTAGTTTCCATAAACCCCAAATCTCCCCAGACATAGGCTCACAAAGGGCATGAAGTACTCTAAGATATGTATGCTTTCCATTTATTTTTTATTATGCACTTCCAACTTCCTTTAAACAAGAAAAGGAGAATGGAACAAGACAGTTCTCAGGAGATGTTCATCTCACTTTTCCAGCAGGACTTGTTATTAGAAACAGAGGCATTAGAAACTCTGAAGTCTGGGGTTCAGTCCAGTCCAGGATATGACTCAGGATCTCATGCAAACTGAAACTCGTAAAGGTGGTACTTTTTCCCAATCTTGGTTTCAGCTGTCCAGTGGCTGGCAGGGACCACTTCATTCTGTCCATCTGACGGGAGGGTGAGCAGATGTTGCAGGAGCCATTATCATTTCAGGTCCTGATGATCTTGCCCCTTGAAAAAAAAGCACAACTCTCATTTACTACGTCATCACTTCCAATCACCCCTCACTCCCAGTCTAAAGTTCCCATTGCTCCATTTAGCAGGGTAGAGAGGCACATTAAGGTGACATTATATCAGAAAGACTCTGGAACCTACTAACTAGTCTCTCATCATCAAAGTCATATCTCAGAAAATAAATTGAAATGATCTTGGACATGAAATGAGAAGAGATTTTGGGTGGTCTGCTAAACCAAAATCCCTGTAAGCAAGGAGATCAGAATAAACTGTTTTTGGATTCCTAGAATCAATGGCAAAGTGAGAATATTTTGTCTCTGAGGCCATGGATTAGGACTTGAGAAAGATACTGAAGGAATATATGAATTAGACTGGGAAAAGGTTTACTTACCAATATATCAGATATTGTCTGGAGAAGGCAGTACTAAGAATAGTAGTTATTGTTATTGCTGGCATTTATATAACATTTTAAGGTTTCCAAAGTGTGTTATGTCATTTCATCTTCAAAATAATCCTGTGAGGTAAGTGCCATCATTGTTCCCATTTTACAGATGAGAAAACAGGCTGAGTGCAGGGGTGACATTCCCAGAGTCAAACAGGTAAGACTAAGTGTCTGAGACAGGATTTTAATTCCAGTCTTTCTGATTTCAAGTCCAACATTCTCCATGTGTTGGATACCATGTTTATGGACAGTATGGAACAGCAGGAAATCAGAGACCTTGGGTTCAAATCCCACCCCTGATGGCTCCTATCATGTGATGCTGGACAAGTCCCTTCATCTCCCTGGATGAATTGGAAATTTTCTTTCGTCATATGTAAAATAAAGAGGGTAGCTAGTAATTGTCTGAGGCCAGATTTGAGTTTGCCAAGATGAGTCTTCTTGACTCCAGGCCCAGCATTCTAATCATGCTAGGTGCCCTCCAAATGAGACATATATCTTCAGACATGACCAATGGGTGGATTTTGCTTTTGTGGTTATATTTATTACTTAGAAGGGAAGTGAAGATGTTGGGGAAAGGAGTGGGGCCGTGATTCTCAAAACAGAGGAAGAAAGGAGTATAAATTAATCATTTTTTAATTCGCAGAAGAGAGTATGAGGAAATCCAAAAGAGAACATGAAGTGATAGAAATAGAAATAACATTACTATTATGTTAAATTTGAAATAAATGTTTACAAAAACAAGCTGTAGTGTTGACCTGTGGTTTCATATGCAGTCTTCTTTTTTTTTCTTTGTAAAAGGGAAATTTCATGGTAGTTAAGGTGTGTTAAGTCCATACTAATAAAAAGTAAATAAAATTAAGTAAAACATATTTAAAATGCAAATAACATGAAATTAAAAATAATATTATAGATGTTGCCTGATTAGGACATGGTACAGCAGAATTGATTCCTCCTTCTCTCATTCCCTCGCTTAGAGACTTTGCCACTTACAACTATACAGTCAAAGACCACATGACCATTTTTGGCTTTTAGCATCTCCCTGTTGACTCATACTGAGTGTGCAGTTCCCCCAAACCCCAGGATGCTCCCTGGGGCAACTACCCCCATTGACTCCTATGGGAGTCATGCTTCTGTACAAAAGCCAACCTTTTAAAAGTGAATGTGAATATGTATGTAGCTTAACTGTGGATTTCTGAGAAATAGCAGCAGCAATCAGAAATAAAAGAATTCTTTTTGAACATAGTAACAGTAAGTCTAAGAATGGACAGCTAGATGGAGTACTGAACCTGAAGTCAGAAAGAGTCATCTTCCTGAGTTCAAATGCTGCCTCAGACACTTAATAGCTTTGCCTTATTTGCATCAGTTTCTTCATCTGTAAAATGAGTTAGAGAAGGAAATGGCAAACCACTCTAGTATCTTTGTCAAGAAAACCCTAAATGGGGTCACAAAGAGTTGAACGTAGCTGTAAAAGAACTGAACAAGTCTAAGAAACGGTCTAAAATTGTGCTGATTTCAAATACCTGCTATAGTCTCAAACCAAAGAACACTCTCCATGTATTCAAAGGAAGTGTTTCTCATGCAGGCTATCGAAAGATTGAAGGAAGGAGTTGGAAGATTTTAACCTGGAAAAAACTTGAGGAAACGCAGATGACTGCATTTTTGACCATATCCATATCTGCAGACTGAGTCAACAAATATAGCATGTGTTGTGTTAGAAAATGATGAGAAGCAGTAAGGAAAGTCTGCCTCTAGGCAAAAGAAGACATACATCTTTGTGTCTATTCTCATAGGTCTAGATTAAAGGTTGGGAATTTTTAGATTCATAATAAAAGTATTCTCTCCTTATGTAAGTTCTGTAACCTTGAGTTTATCATTACATAGTTGGATTTCCCTTCAGTTATTAGAAATCAAATCTTTGGAGATAAGACTTATTCTCAAATGGTATTTCCTTTTTTCTGAGTGGGGAAATCAAGATGGAATTTGTTCTTTACTTTATGAGCTTATAATGAAAAAAAAATGAATCATACACACCCTAGAATGACTCAAGATTTTAGAGAAGACATTTATTTCTTGCCATTTTTTTCTTCCCTAAAAAAAATAACTTTTACACATTTAGGACCAAATGTGCCAAAGAAATTCCAACAAGTTATGTTTACAAATGTTACTCAAAGAATGAACTTTTTTGTTCCCAAATTATATATTTGATAGACTTTGTAGAATTTGGGGCTCAAAGAGCCCTTCCTCCTGTCACTTTACAAACTGAGGCATTTTTTTCTCTAACTTATGTGATTTAACCAAGTATTTCTAGAGCCCCCATTCAATAATTCCAACACTGTCTTATAAAATGAGCTTGGTTACATTATGAAAGACTCAAATAATATAGAGATTTTTTAAAAACTTCATAACTTATACAAATGGACATGGAAAGAAAAACAAAACTGAACATATTATAACTATAGTGACTAAGCCTGGCCCTGAAGAAAGGTTTAGAAAATGCAATTCCTTCATTTCGGTAAGGGAGAGGGAAAGAAATGTGGGGCTGAAATGTTGTATACATTGTCATATGTAGCTGATGTGTTGGCATGTTTAGCTGTTGATATTGAATTGTTTCAGTTGTGTCTTACTCTTCATGACCTCACTTGGGGTTTTCCTGGCAAAGATACTGGAGTGGTTTGCCATTTGCTTCTCTAGCTCATTTCACAGAAGAACTGAGGCAAGTAAGGTGAAGTCACTTGTTCACTTAACTAGTGCTTGAGGCAGCATTTCAACTCAGGTTCTCCTGACTCCAGGGCAGGGATCATTTAGTTGCTCCATGGATAGCTGAAGTGCTATTTTTTCCTCTTTTTAAATTTAATTACAAGGGATGGCTCAAAAGAGAGGACAGGTAGAAGGGACATATGTAGCACTAATGAATTAATATTTAAAGGATCATAGGCTTAGGGCTAAAATAAAAAGAATAGCTAATATTCTTATAGAGTTTTGAAGTTTGAAAAGTGTTTTATATGCATTTCTCTCATTGGATCTTCACAACAACCCTATGAGGCAGATGTTAAGATTATTTCCATTTTACAGAGGAAGGAACTGAGACTGAGAGAGATTAAGTAACTTGTCCAAGGTAACACAGCTAGGGTCTGATACAGGATTTAGCAGTGTTCTATCCCCTTCAACATCTAGCTTGAAGGAACCTTATTTATTTCAGAGGTGTCAAACTCACAGCCCATGGCTACATGTGACTTGAGTGTGGCCCCATCCAGATGAAAATATAATATAAATTATAATTATAAAATATAAATTAAAATGTTTAACAAAATAAGTCATGATACAATATGACATAGTTAATGTTAAGTTGTGGTTTTAAGTTAATATATGACCAGCATTTCTATTAGATTGATACTATATTCTAATCCATTTTCCCACCCCATCAATACATTTGACAAGCAATTAGTTAAAGGAAATAGTAACCATCCCTAAGTGTTTGTGTAACAAACTTCCTGTGTTACAGGAAGTAATAAACTCATCAGGTTGTTAGAAGTATTTGGGGAATGAGAAACAAAGGGATGAACCAACAAAAGGAGGCATTTTAAATGGACTTCATAGAGAAGGCAGGAAAACTAAGGGTTTTTTTTCCCTATCACCTCCCTGAGAAAACAGAACATTAATTTTGCTATTTCGCAAAGCTATAATTAAAATTATGCAATTGCTCCATTGTGTTCCAATTGAATTTGTACCAGATGTTATATACAAGCTTCATAAATTCACCTTGCAGAACATCTGAGGCACAGGTTACACAAAAGATAGGACTTTTCTCCAGCAGAGAAGCAGAGGGGTTCAGCTACAATTCCTAGTGTAGATTCACCAAACAGTATGGAGGGTTGAGACTGTAGGATTTCATTTCTATTGCATGGCATTTTAGGAAATTAATTGATCTGCTCTAAGAAAATAGTTTAGGTCTGGCAGTTTCTGTTTCATAAACCAAGAAATTTAAGAGAATTTATAAGAACTCATTACTAAAACGTATTTGTGTCCAACGGTAGTCATCTCTAGGATGGAGGAAGAGGGAAAGAAGAAAAGGAAAAGAAAAAGAAAACTACATGATAAGCTTATTATATATTTAAAAGAAATGGCAAGTTTTATATAATAGATTTGCAGTTTCGCTGCAATCTTTTTATTTTACTCTATTATGGAAATGCTTGTTTTATCTCATAAATTAAAAATTAAATAAAACTATATAGTGATCAGCAACTATGTACACTGCACAGTGTTGCTGATCTCATGGAGGTGGTCAGGAGGGCAGAGGATGAGAGTTACAACTATGGCCAAGCAATCAGCATCATGGCTTTGCCCCAAAGCATCAAAATTAGAGGGCTCTGAAACCATTTCTCATCCCCGTCCTTGGACTCTATAAGGAACGGAGCTTAGTATATCATCTCCTGAGGCATGAAGAGAAACAAAGGGATGAGGAATTGCCACATACAACTCTGGTGTCATAGGCACTGCCTGCCTCTCCCATCTCCACCACCAACCACACTCCAAGTCTCATGATGGAGTCAGCAAAGGTCTGGTCCTATCCTTGCTGAATCAGGAAATACTCGTGACTTCCAAAGGAGCAGAAAAAAACAGATTAGAAGAACAAATTCCTGGCAAAAAATCAGAAAACAAGTCACATGAGACAGCAAAGCAATTGCATTGTGATTTTAGAAAGGAGACATAAACAACTCCTTTGGTTCCACTCATTAAGATGATGGAAGGAAATTATTGTTTCATAACTTTGAAAAGACTACAAATTCATCCATGAGATGATTAGCCCCACTGCCAGAGAAGAAGCATGCTACGAACCTTCTAGCAGAAATAACAGACTCAAGGTGCAAAATAAGACATATTTGTTGGATGTGGTCAACGTGGAAATTTATTTGGCTTGACTATGTATATTTGTTTACAAGGATTCCCTCCTCCCCAACCCTTTTTCAGGGGAGGAAGGGAAGAGGAAGTATTAGAATTCTTTCTGCCTTAAATAAAAGGAAAAGAAAGGAAAGGAAAAGAGAGGGAAGGGAAGGGAAGGGAAGGGAAGGAAGGGAAGGGAAAGGAAAGGAAGGGAAAGGGAAAAGAAAGTGTAAACAGAAGTAACACCAAAAGGAATGACAGACAAGAAAGACAGCTCTGAAAGTTACTTATTAAATTAATTTGATACTTAAAAATAATAGCAAGATCTACACAATATTTACACTTTCTTGTACATTTCTGTTACACAGTGTATATGAAAATGTTCTGTTTATTTGATGTTTAAGTTTAAATTAAGTTTCTTTTTAAAAAAGAAAATATTATTTTATTGTGTAATGTGAGTTCTCAAACTTCCCTGACTCAGAAGAATTTAAAGTTTGGGAGGAATCTTGACAGAGACTTAAAATGTGCTAAAGGCTCTTGTTGTCCTAGGAGTATCTGAAGACTTTAATGCTGTTAAAACTCAGGTCTGGAGGAGATAGATGGTGCCTCGAATGGAATACCAGCACTGGAATTAGAATCTGAGTTCAAATCCTGCCTCAGACACTTGCTGCCTATGTGACCCTGGGCAAATCATTTTTTGACTTTGTTATCCTGATTGCCCCCTAAATAAATAAAAAAGCTCAGGTCTGCTCTGAACAGGGCCATACAACAAAGGGTCATATACCATTTCACTTAAGATCTTAGGAAAAGTTGGAAGTGAAATTTTTCTGCAAATCAACTGAGTCATAAAGGGAGCTCATTAGTTTTTCAGTTCTAAATTATTCACAAAAACAATCTTTCAGCTTGAAACAGTCTTTGACTCATAGGAAGTTCTAGGAATTTTCATTTCACCTTCCAAAATACCATTTAGAGTCTTATGAGAGTATAAAATCCCCTTACTATGTGAGTAACATGGTAGAAAGGATAAAAGTAGACACTGTTTTCATATTTATCTTGGCATCTACAGCTCCCAGGTGTTTATAGAGTAGGTGCTCAATAAATGGTTTAATTACTATTATTAAATTGAATTGAATTGAATGAATGCGAGACTTGGAGTCAGAAGATATGAATTTGAATCTCAGCCGTGAAACTTAGTAGCTGTATAACCTTGGGCAGGAGGCAATTAAGTGACTTAGAGGATAGAGCAGCAGACTCGGAGTCAGAAAGATGTGACCCCGGGCAAGTCACTTAATTTCTATTTGCCTTCATCCCCTGAAGAAGAAAATGGCAGGGAGAGAGAAAAATTTGGAACTCAAAATTTTGTTAAAATGAATGCTAAATATTGTTTTAAGATATAATTGGAAAAATAGGAGAAAACAAGGATATATAGATTCACATATACACATGTAAGGATTGTGTATTTATGTTGGTAGGTTGTTGTCCTTCATTCTTGAAGAGGACCAAACGACATCACTATGGTGGAGTCAAGGTACAGTGGTTGTCTGTTGTCTGACTGTGATTGATCAGACCAGTATGAGGTCAGAATGCTCTACTACAGGTCGTGTGAACATTCGGGGTGAATTCTCTAGATTTGCTCATCCTGCTTTCGGTTGAGCTGTTTCAATTCTGCTTTGCTGGTAGAGCACAGCACCTTCTCTGATGAGGGCACGCCATGCTGGGCAGTCCCATGCTAGTGTCTCCCATGTCACACAATCAATTCCAAAGCTCTTAGGAGATACCTTGAGACTGTCCTTCTGTGGGCGCTTGCCCTGTGTGAAAATTCTCCATAAAAGTCATTTTGGCAAGTCATTTGTCCATGTCTAAATGTACATAGAGAACATACACATGTTACTTATGCATTTATATTACATGTATACACATATGTAATATAAATATTCTCCATGTACCTAACACGTGTAGATAGAATAAATTGAAAGAGAATAAATACAAATAAATTGTATCATTTTAATTTTTTAAAGAAAAGATGGAATTGGCAAACCACTCCAGCATCATTGCCAAGGAAACTCCATGGATAGTACTGGTATGCTGTGGTCCATGGGGTCACAGAGTCAGACATGATTGAACAAAAAGACCTTGGTAAGTCACATAACTTCTGTCTGCCTCTATTGTTTCATCCATAAAGTTAGACTGATAATACACTTCCAAATGACCTCATAAGCAGGTTGTGTCAAATGAGATTCTACAGATCACACACTTTGCCAATTACATATAATGCAGCTTGTATATTGTCATCATGAATATTCACATGAATTGAAGGGAATGAGCATAAATAATGTGATGAGCCAAAACTTCATTTCCTTTTGGATTTAAAACGCATTGTATATTTACTTTCTAATGTCTTGGTGAGGTTATCCTATATGTAAGCCAGCTGGCGATTTGGGGACATGGAGGGAGAAGAGGTGATCAAGGTGGCAAGAGAAAGGCGATTGGACATTCTCAAGTTGCTATAGATAATCTATAAAGTGGATGACTGATAATTAAGAGCAAAGTAGATCATTTAAGTGTCCCAAAATGCAGAAGCACAAGGCTACTAACTGTTGTTCCTTCTAGTTTCCTTTGGAAACCAATAGATGGTGCTATCACATTCCAGAAAATACTTTTTAAAAAGAAATGAGAAATTTAACAGTGGATCTAAAAGTTCTATCTAAAAAAAAAATTACATTTGAGGGCCAGAGGAAAGAAGACTGGAAAATTAATAAATTAAGATTACAGTCAGTTCAATTCAACTAGCTTTTATTAAGCCATCGTATTAGGTGAAGGAGAGGGCTAAAAACAATCCCAGCCCTCAAGGTCCTCCCCAGGGCAAAACAATACTTCTGTTCATTTAAGTAATGCCTCATGCTTTGATTCAAGTACTCCTTGACCTTGACTCCCAGCGGTGGAATGTAAGTGTGAAAATCAAACTTATTGAATTTCAAATGTATTTTCATTACTATCAAACTTTAACACTTAGATTCTTGAAAGCTATTGTTGTAAGAATGGAATTTGTATCAAAAGTAAATGAAATATATTTTGAATTTTAACACAACCTTCTCAGCGATGCCCTGCAAACAAAAAGCAGGATAATGTCATCTTTCTGTAGAGCTTTAAGGTTTGCAGATGTTATGAACAACCCTGAGAGGCATGGGATTTTGTTATCACCATTTTACAGATGGGGAAAGCTAAGGCACAGAATGATAATTTGCCCAGAATCATATACTTAATAAGTGTATGAAGTAAGCTTAGAATTGGGGTCTTCCCTGACTGCAAGTCCAATGCTCTATCCACTGCACTTCCTCAATGCTGCAACAGATAAATGCAAGAGGAAATGTAAGCTTGGAAAAGGAGATTAGCTAATCACATCCCAAGAGCAAAGATCCAAGTCATAACTAGGAATTTTGGCACTGGAGGCAACAGGCAAAAAAAGAAAAAAAAATGGCACCTTCAGCTTTCGATGATGTAAAGAGTCAGAGACCCTGGACCCTGGTGGTATGGGAGAGTTGGTGTAGAGAAAATTTTTTATGGGATTTGTTAGTATCTGATCCAGTGCTATCCAGCTCAGTGGTACAGTGGATGGGGACCTAGAGCTAGGAAGACCTGACCTCAGAAACTTACTAGCTGTGGACTCCCAGACAAGTCACTTAACCCTGATTACCTTAGCTTCCTCCTCTGTAAAATGAGCTGGAGAAGGAAATAACAAATCACTCTAGTATCTTTGCCCAAAAAACAAAAAAGAAAAAAAAAACCAGAGTCGGAAAGAATTGGACACAAGTGAAAGGACCAAAGAACAACAAATACAGTGTAAATATTTAAATGATGTTTGCCTGTGAAGACTATATCACCTCTCCTAACCTTTTTATCTTACTAAAGGTGCTAGGTGGTACAGTAGATAAGCATTGGAAACAGAGTTCAAATCTAACCTCAGACAGTTACAAGCTGTGTGACCCTGGGCAAGTCACTTCACCCTGTTGTTTGCCTCAGTTCACTCATCTATAAAATGAGCTGGAGAAAGAAATGGCAAACCACTTCAGTATCTTTGCCAAGAAAACCCCAAAATGGGGTCACAAAGAGTCAGACATGACTGAAACAGGTCAATAACAACAACTAAAAAAGGGAAACTTGGAGAGACATTAATTTAGGCAGGAAAGATGCCTTTGGGACATTTACTTAAAGAAATTCACCAAACAATTGGTGGTGCAGTGTTGGAGCTGAGAAGAGTCATCAACAGAGAAAAATAAGTTAGACCAAGAGTTAAATTTAGTTACAGAAGGGTTGGCAGAAAGAAGAGTATACTTACATGCCAATGGATTCCCATGGCTATTGTGCCAGCCCTACCACCCATGAAATCTTCCTACTCTTGAAGGGATCTAGAAGAAAGAAATGCACTCTCAAGCTAAGGGAATAGGAAATCATGTCAATGAGACCCTGATGCTGATAGGATTGCCCTATCCACCTCATGCTGTAGTTTTCTGGTTGAAGCTTAGTTACTGCCAAGCTATATACCCCACATAACTATACCCATCAGATAGTCATGTGCCCAGCTCTTACTTTTCCATACCCTAAGTCATATGCAGGGCAGTCAATCTCCTATACCTGTGAACAACTTGCCACTCTCCAAATTAGGTAAAGCGAAAGCTTTCCTTGCCCTTCTTATGGATTTGAAACTGATAGAGTGTGGAATGATTAACTGGAACTCATGAAATATAAATTTACCATTTTGGATATATGAACAAGAATTGTAAAAATATTCCTGTGAATAACCTGTGAAGGTTTGCATGAGTTGAAATCTACACTGATGGAAGGAATACTAATGTGAATGAGACCATAAATCCCAGTGAAATACTGAAATATTAAGAAATACAGATGACCTGAAGTCAGGCAGAATAAATGACTGTCAAACTCTAGTTGGCTACTAAGAGAGGAGGGTAAGGGAAAGGGAACAAGCAATTATGCCAATCGCATCCAAATAGCAGCCCTGAGTGAAACAAATTTGGCAAATGAAGGACAGCTTACTGAATTTGGAGTTGGATACACCTTTTTCTGGAGTGGGTGCAGTGAAGGGGAGCATCGTAAAGATGGTATGGGTTTTGTAATCAAAACGAATCGAGTCAGCAAGCTATTAAGCCTGCCAAAAGGAGTGAATGAAAGACTCATGACAGTGTGATTCTCACTGTCAGGAAAACACCATGCTACCGTTATCAGTGCCTATGTTCACACCATGACGAACCCTGATGAGGTCAAAGAAAAATGTTATGAAGACCTAGATACTCTTATCATCAATGTGCCAAAAGAGAACAAGCTTATCATTCTGGGTGACTTTAATGTTAGAGTAGGCTCAGACTACCAGACTTAGCAGGAAGTCCTAGGGACCAATGGAGCTGGAAACAGCAAGAGCAATGATCAATTGCTACTGAAGACTTGTGCATCACACGACCTTCTCATCACCAACACTGTCTTTCATTTACCTAAGTGCAATAAAACTTCATGGATGCACCCTCGTAGCAAACAGTGGCATCTAGCAGACTATGTGATTGTAAAGAAAAGAGACAGACAAGATGTGACAGTGACAAAGGCAATGTGTGGTGCAGAGTGCTTGGACTGATCATAGATTTATCCTTACCAAGCTAAATATTCGCATTCATCAAAAGTGATGCCCCCAAGGCAGAATGACAACCAGAAGAATCAGTGTCAACTAATTAGAGCTCTTCTCTGAGGGTTAACAGTTTGTTGCTGACTTGGAGGGAAAGTTGAGCCAACACGCAGCTGTCAACAGTGGAGCAGAAAAAGAGCGGGCAGCTTTCAGAGATTTGGTGTACAGCACTACATTTGCTCATATGGGTCAGAACACTCACAAACACCAAGACTGGTTTGATGAAAATGATGGGGAAATTCAGAAGCTGCTAAATGAAAAGCAAGAACTCCACGGGATTTACCAGCAGGATGGTTCATCCACGTCTAAGAAGGCAGCATTTAATTCCATCAAAAGCAAAGTACAAGCAAGGCTTAGAGAGATGCAGGATTCCTGGCTCAGTAAGAAGGCAGATGAAATTCAGTTTTATGCTGATAGTAACAATCAAAAGTACTTTTATGATTCCCTGAAAAATATTTATGGACCAAAAACCTCTGGTGCATCAGAGCTACTCAGTGCTGATGGAGCCACATTGATTAGTGATAAGGACATGATCCTAAAGAGATGGGCTGAACACTTCCATAGCGTTCTCAACAGACCATCATCAATCAATGCAGATGCCAATGACTGTTCACCACAGGTTGAGGTCAGTCCCTCCTTAGTTGAACTTCCAACTGAAGAAGAGGTTTTGAGGGCCATTAGGCTCTTTTCATGTGGCAAAGCACCTGGTGCTGAGTCTATTCCAGCTGAGATTTACAAGGTAGGGGGACCATCGCTCATACAAAATCTGACTGGAATTTTCCAGGTTATATGGCAAGAGGAGGTTATCCCCCAGGAATTCAAGGATGCCTCCACTATCCATCTCTATAAGGGTAAAAGGAATAGATTGTCCTATGACAATCACACAGGGGTATCTCTCTTAGTCATTGCTGACAAAATTCTTGCTAGAGTCCTCCTTAATAGACTGATCCTTCACCTGAAAGATGGACATATACCTGAGAGCCAGTGTGGCTTCAGAAAGGGCTGAGGAACAGTTGATATGGTGTTTGCTGCGCGACAATTCTAGGAGAAATGCCAACAGCAGAACAGATGTCTATACACAACGTTTGTAGATCTGACCAAGGCCTTTGACATTGTTAGTCATGAAGGCTTATGGAAAATTATGTCAAAATTTGACTGCCCAGAGAAGTTCATCAGTATTGTATATCAATTTCATGATAGCATGTTTGCCCAGGTTTTGGATAGTGGACAATGTTCTTGTGCCTTCCCAGTCACTAATGGAGTGAAATAGGGCAATGTACTTGCTCCCATGCTTTTTAGCATGATATTTTCTGCCATTCTGTCAAAAGCTTTCAATGAGGCTGAACATGGCATCAAGGTCAACTACTGTACTGATGGTAAATTCTTCAATTTGAAAAAGTTGCAAGCCAAGACCAAAGTGGAGGGAGTGTTAGTGCATGATTTTCTGTTTGCAGATGATTGTGCACTCAATGCAGCCTCTGAAGCTGAGACACAACAAAATATGGATCAAATCTCTCCTAACTGTACTAATTTTGGCCTAATAATTAACACCAAGAAAACACAGGTGTTCCATCAGCCACCACAACACCATCCATATTTGGAGCCATAGATTACAACAAATAGAGAAGTTTTGAATGCTGTGAACAAGTTCACTTCCCTTAGTAGTGCACTTTCCAGAGATGTCCGTAATGACAATGAGGTAGACATACGCATTGCCAGAGCTTGCTCATTGTTTAGGAAGCTCTGAAGAAAAGTTTGGGAGAGAAGAGGTATTAGACTGGCTACCAGACTGAAGGTCTACAGAGTCGTTGTGTTGACCTCATTGTTGTATGCTTGTGAAACATGGATAGTTTACCAGTGCCATGCCAGAAAACTGAATCGCTTCCATTTGAATTGTCTTAGGAAATTCTAAGGATCACCAAGCAGGATAAGGTACCAGACACTGAAGTCCTTGCTTGAGTTGAACTTCTAAGCATTCAAACTATACTTCAGAGAGCGCAACTCCAATGGACTAACCATGTTGTTCGAAGGCAAAATATATGCTTGCCAAAAAGACTATTTTATGGAGTATTCACATGGGGCAGGCCACCATATGGTGATCAGAAGAAGTGATACAAGGACATTCTCAAGGTCTCTCTCAAGAACTTTGGGTTTGACTGTACAACATGGGAGACACTGGCACAGGACTGCTCAGAATGGTGTGCCCATATCACAAAGAGTACTGTGCTCTATGAGGAAAACAGAACTGAGACAGCACAAAGTAAACATAGAATGCACATATTCGGAGTGTTCATCCCAAAAATTCATACAGACTATCTGTGCCCAACCTGTGGTAGAGGATTCTGAGCCCTTATTGGTCTGATCAGCCACAGTTGGACACAATGAAACTTCACTTTATCATGATGATGTCATTTTAGTCCTCTTTGAAAACGAAGGGCAACAACAACTATGTGCCAGTCACTCTGCTGAGCAGTTTTCACAGATGTTATCTCATTTAATCCTTAAAATTGTCTTGAGAAATTGGTGCTTTAATTGTTCCCATTTTCAACTGGGTAATCTGAGACAAACAAATTTAAGTGATTTACCTAGGGTCACGCAGTAAGTGGCTGAGGCTAAATTTGAACTCAGGTTTTCCTGACACTGGCTTCAGTATCAACTGTGCCATTAGCTGTCTCCTAACAGCCACCAATGATGCTAATAAGCCTCTCATTAATCAACACTGTTGATGAGTGAGATATATCTAAAGTATATTCATTCACTTGATGAATGCTCTTCCATCCATTTGTAACAGTATCCTGTGCTTAGCTTTTAGCTCATTTCATTGAAAGAATATTATAGAATTAAAAGTTAAAGGTGCCATGAAACAGTGGAATCAGAGGACTACCTTCCTCACTTCCTATCTTTGTAATCTTGGGCACATCCTCCCTTGGCCAGAGTTTTCTCATCTGTAAAATGGTTTTCGATTGAACAATTTCTGTGGTACTCCCAACTCTGGATCCTTTGGCCTAATATTGGTTTAATTTCTCATTAGCAAACATTAGTATCATCTCTCACCGATTACCAATTAAATTGAAAACTATACTTGTCATACAACACAAACTGAAATAATCTCAGGGAAGAGACTATCTACTGAACTGTCCTTTTGATGATAAGATGGAAGGCAGGAGACTTAGTCTCTTAATATTTATGTTGTCAAGGCAACTAGACTGTAAGTGTCTTGGGGGAATGTACCTTATCTTGATTTTCTTATTAGACCCCTAATCCCTAGTACAGTAGTGAACACATACCTGTCACTCAATAAAGTTGTTGATTGCTAAATTAACTTATATGTTAAAAGGCAGGGTTCATTCTTTAAATGTTGATATTTTATTTTTCCCAGCTACATGCAAAAATAATTTTTAACATTTGTCTTTTAAAATTGAGTTCCAAATTCTCTCCTTCCTTCTCTTTCTCCCTCCTTGAGAAGGCGAGCAATTTGATATAGATGATATATGTTCAGTCATGCAAAACATATTGGCCATGTTAAGAAAGAAAACAGACCCTCAAAAAAGTTTTTAAAAGTATATTTTGATCTAAATTCAGATTCCATCAGTTCTTTCTCTGAAGGTGGATAGCATTTTTCATGTGAAGGAAGGACTGATTCTTGTGAAATCCCAGTTTCCTCTGTATTTATCCAACAACTTCAGACCACAGCTTGTTTTTCTACTTTAATTCGTGAAAGTATTACTCACATATTACAGGTTTGTAGGTTCCTATGAGAGTTTGCTGGATTTTTCTCTTCATTTTTGTAAGAAATCACAGGGCAAGGGAGAAATCTATAGTATGGGAATGTTATTGGGAGGTATAGGAAATGAAAGGCGGCAGAAGTGCAAATACTGAAATGGATCTGTGATCTCACTATAGATTCTGTCTCCAACAATGTCCATGCCTGCCCATCCTCTGGGCTTCTTGTTCATGTCTTGACATGTGTTTTGCCATGGATGGGTCACTAGGAGAGCAGAGTTCCATTCAATATGCAAGGGAACTTCTAGTATCAGCAGCACACCAGAGGATTTTGTAGGTCATCTCTCTCCACACATGAAATCAGACTGCCTTCTCTCTCGACATTTCAATAGTGACATGCTTGACTCCAAATGTTCTTTGGAATTCCTTATTTTTATGTGCTGCAGCCTGTTTACACCTACCACACCTCTCTATAGCTGGCTCTGTGATTCTCATTTTTTAGCCTTTGGAAACTATGGTACTGTTTTTGTTTCTTCCAGCTATGTATTAAGTCAATCCTTGCTCTAACAGATGGTAGATAGTATGTGTAGAGACATCTGATTCAGGAATGACTTGCTCATCCATAATGAATCATTTCCTGCCTTTTAAAATATGATCAATTTCATTTTTACCATGTTTTCTGGTACTTGACCTGACTGACCAATGCCTATCCCACCTTTCCTTGAAAAAAGTGTTTATGACATATAGCAATGATGATGGATTCTGCATAGCCACTAGTGTCTGACTTCTCTCTTTATTCTGATAATAAGATGTGTCTTACTACCTTCACCTATTTCTACTCTTGCATTGAAGTTATCAATTATCAAAGTAACTGGTGATTGAATTTGGGAACTGTTACTGAGTTTTTCTACTTCATATTCTGTCACAAAGTGCAATTACCTTCTTTTTGCTAATTTATCATGAACAGAGTAAAAAGGACCAAATACCTTATAAAATGATATTTTCTATTATTGCTGTTCCTCCTTCATCTTTGAAAAGGACCAGCAACACCACAGAGTGATGTCTTTTTTTTTTGAGGCCATCAGGGCTCACAGTTTATATTTGTCTTTTTTAGAAGAGGACCATGATATCAGCAGAATGGTGACATGACCTGCAGTTGACTTTGATTTGAATGAGGGAAGGCTGTGCAAGGATATTATATAGAAGCAAACCTGAGGGTCTTCCCCTCCCAGCTTTTTTTTTCTTTTTTTCTAATTAAAGGAGCCATCCCTCAACTCATTTCTTAAAGAGGCCTATTCACTGAATGAGCATTGCCTCTTTCTAAGTGAGTACCTATAAAAACCTTAGCTTGAAAGGTCCAGAGTTTCCCATTGTGTCCTCAGCCATCTCCAGTGAATCAGGACTAAATAACTTGGCCAAGATCACATAAGTATTAAGTGTCTGATGTTGAATTTGAATTCACATCTTCCTGACTCCAGGGCTTAGTACTCCACCTGCTGTACCATCTATCTATCTGCCCCTTCGAAGTAATGTCTTGACTTATTCATGAACGGGAGTTAAAGTTAGGACAACAAATGATAACTACTGCTTTACTAAATACAGACAATGCTTAATTAACTACATGGAAAAGGAAGAAGATAACCCAGGCACTGTTAATCCCCCAAAGCAACTAATAATAAAATTCTCTTTGGAATACATCTTCTATAATTTACTTTTTTTTTTTGCCGTAGTTGATTTACCTTCCTAATTACTTTTTTAAGGGTACATTTAAGTGAGTCTCTATTCCTGTGGACACTTTATCAACAAGGAGAGACAACCCAGGGATAAAGAAACACTAAGCAAAAGTAATCATCATTGTATTTTGCAAAATAACTTCTGTGTAAAAAGAGGGGATACAGACTTCTCCACAAGAAATCTCCATTTAAAGAAGAAAGAAAAATGCAACCCTTCAACCCCAATACATATCTCTGTGACAGTAGCCAGGAAAATTTCTCCTCTTAATGAAATTCTCCAACTTTGTGGGTTAATATTTTAGTTGATTATTGTCAGAGTCTTGGTAATGAATAAAAAGCTGTCCCTTCTGTCTAGCACTAGCAGGGCAAATTATTATTTCTTTTCTGTAAATCCATAAAAAGTGGATTTCAGAAGAAACTGTAAAGTCTAGTAATATTGTTACTAGAACGTTGCTTCTTGGTAGGATT
>CM053774.1:106164201-106200626 GCA_028658325.1 Potorous gilbertii | reverse complement strand
GATGTCTAAAAGGCAGCTGGAGATGAAAGACTGTAAAAGAGCAGAGAGATAAAGGCGAGACAAAGAGATTTGGATAAAGATGATAGTTGAAGCCATGAAAGTTGATGAGATCAAGTCAAGCAATATAGAGGAAGAAGAAAAGAGGGCCCAGGACAAAGTCTTGGAAGATACTCACTATTATTAAATGTGAAATGGATGAAGATCCAGCAATGGAGAAAGAGGAGTGGTCAGAGAGGTGGGAGGAAAACCAGGAGAGAGCAGTCACAAAAACTGAGAGAAAAGAGAATATTGAGGAAAAGAGGGTTATTGATATGTCAAAGGTTTTGGAGATCACAAGAAGATGAGGACTGAGAAAAGGTCATTCAGTTTGGTGATTGAGATCACTGGTAACTCTGAAGAGAACTGTTTTGAATAAATGAAGTTAGAAGCTAGATAGTAGAAAGTTCAAAAAGGGAAAGGAAAGTAAATGGAGGCATCTATTCTAGATGGTTTTCTTAAGGAGTTTAGTCACAAAAACAAAGAGAGATATAGAATGTCTAGTGGGGATGGATAGTTCAAGTGAGGGTTTTTTGAGGATGAGGAAGACTTGGACATACTTGTAGGCAGTAGGGAAGCAGCTAATAGGCAGAAAATGATTGTGTATTAAATAGGAGAGTAGGGTTGATAGAGGATGAGGGGAGATGAGGGAGTTCTTGGTAAAAGATCTCAATTTTTTTTCAATAAAATATGAGGCAAGATTCTGAACTAAGAGGGTGGAGGTAGCCATTGGTGGTTTGGGGAGAGATCAAAAAATTTAGGAGTGTCCTTGTAAAAAATGGGATAATGAATCAATTAGCTAAGTATAAAAGGATTGCCTTGCTGTGAAGATGGTCAAGTTGAGAATATATAACATAGATTTGCAGTGAATCCAATCAGTATAGTTATAGATAATTTTCTCCAACTTTTCAATAGCATGTGTGTAGGAGGGAACGTAGGGGGTGGTGGGAGGGATCCAAGGCTAAGGTTTGAGAGGACAAGTCATTTTAAGGAACTAAAGAGAGGAGAACATGATAAAGTTAAACTAATTTGTCAAGAGATCAGAATGGGGAAGGGAAGAAAATATAACTCACATGAAGATAATGGTTTTTAAACTTTAAAGTGCTATATAAAGTCAATAATTAATGTTGCTGTTACCTAAGGTTAAGATCATTCCTTCCGCACTGTGACTTCCCCATCATGGTTTGGCACAAGAAATTAAAAGGGAATTTTGTAGGAGTTTTGCAGAAGCCACAGACAACACATGAAGGGCAGCAGATGATGTGAACATAGTTTACCAAATTTTACAATGAATATAAAAGAAAGAGTCAAAAATTCAGGCTCTGGTATGAAGGGAGGGCCAAAAAGTTTTATTTGGATTTTCCAGATTGCTAGGGTGGGGAACAGGGAAATGAAGATGGGAGCACTGAATCCTTAACCCTGAGATGTGGAAAGGATAATTGTATACAGCTGAGATATACTGTAGTTGAATGTAGTGCGGAGGTGTCCCATATGCTGTCTACAGGGCAAGGAACTCCATTCTACACCTGAACCAGATTAAAATGTCATTGGGAAATATTTAACAAAATAAAAATACAATAGAACACACTGTAAATATGAGACTTTCTAAATCAACATGGGCTGCAGGGATCTTTCTGTATGACTTTAGTGGGCCCACTTCTGAGTTTGACACCTTTGATATAATCAATAAAGAGCTGGCCTCAGAGCCAGACTTAGGTTTAATTCTCATCTGCCTTCTATGAACTACATGATCCTCGGTAAACTCATATAACCATCAGTGTTCCAGACTACTTGCTAAGTAAGTTACAGCCAAATTGCTACTCTGTGTTGGTAAAGTGAACTCATTGAGAGTTCACCATATTGGTGAATCACAGATCATTCTGATAAAGTGAAAAAGTTGCTATATTTGGAGTCAGGAACACCTGAGTTCAAATCTGGCCTCTGTTACTTACTGTATGGACAAAAATGTGACAGCTTCTTGGTGTCAGGTCTTTACTTGTCAAATATCTATTGTACCTATCTTAAAGGGTTTTTCTAAAGTTTGAATGAGATAATGTATGTGAAATGCTTTGTAAACCTTGAGACACAAAATGTAGTACTAATCATAGTCCTAACTAATTTATAGGGCTACTAGAAAATTGCTTTATAGACTTGGGTGTCTGGAAGGACAGTGGAGCTCTTTCTACAGGAACAGGAACATTAGGAAGACAGAAGGATGAGAGGAAGGGAGAGAATGAAATTGATTTTGGACATGTTGAGTTTAAGTTGTTGGATTTGAGATGTGTGCTAGACAGAAATCTAAAAGAGAAGTGAGGGTGAGGCTGGATAAATAGATCATTTGCACAGAGATGAAAATGGATACCATATGAGCTTACCATTCTGAGCTGTGGTTTTGTCCAAGCCTATCAATTTGGAATTAAGAGAGGGACAACTTGCCTATGGCAGAAGAGATTTCCCAGATTTACTGAGATTGACAGTGGTTTCATGACTTTCTCAAGCTGGTGTCTGAGGTCAGATTTGAACAGAGGTCCTCTTGACTCCAGATCTGGTGCTTTATCCACTGTACCACCTAGCTGCTTTTAATGTCTAAGACTGCTAGGAATTGTCCACCAGAATTTAAACACTTTTTTTTTTTGCTAAAAATTAGACATACGTATAATAATAACTCCTTTTTGTATTGTACTTTAGGATTTACAAAGGACTTTCCTTGTGAGGTAGGGAGTGCAAATATTATTGTTTCATTTTATGGATCAATTAACTGAGGTTCAGAGAGATAATACAGCTTACCCATTGTCATTAAGATAGTGAGTTTAGATTCCAGCCCAGACTCTTGGTGCTCTTTCTATAATCCTACACAGGACCATTGTGTACTGTGTGTGTATGTGTGTGTATATATGCGTGAATGTGGAGCAGGGGGAGGGACTTGCCAAAAGACCCAGTCTTCATGATTGCTGACACAATCCCCATGTGGACTTTGGAGCATGCCCAGACATTTTGTAACTGGTTCCACTCTGCCAACCACCCAGCAAAGAGGAGACTTTCTAGGGGACTGTGAAGCTTGAACTTGGTTGCATTCAAAAGGGACAGTCAAATGAGTCTAAACAGTCAAAATGAGAGTCTTAGTCTGACTCTTTCTGCTATTCCTGGCCTGACATAATTTTATATTTCACTGCGCACCATCAGAGAAAAAAATCAAATGGATAGCAGAGCAGTCCAGAGAAAATGCCTGAGGCTGTAGGCACTAGTTAGTGCCTTGTTGAAGGCACCCCAAGTTCTAGCCGTTCAGCCAAATCAAGAGGCTGTCATTCATCATGTGGCCAGCAGAACCAGTTTCAGAGCATGTTCTGATGTCTCTCCAAAGTACTTCCATTACTCATCATCATGGCTGTCTTGGAAACAGGCTCACTAGCTTGTTGATGATGTGAGGAGACTCCATCAGAGGAACTCAGTGAATATACCAGTCACCCATTATAGCACCATTTCAGCAGAAATAGCTGGCAGATCACCCAGTCTACTCACATAGAAATTTAAATAAAGGAGAAGAAATCTTTGAATTTGGGATTTTTTCAAGCTTTGTTTCTGTGTCCCCAGCATCTAACACAGAGCCTAGCACATTGTTGTTTAGTTGTACAGTTGTGTCCAATTCTTTGTGACCCCATGGAATGACTGTCCAGGACAGGGAGGTTTCTAGGCAAAGATACTGGAGTGGTTTGCTATTTCCTTCTCGAGTTTTATACAGGAAAGGGTTAAGTGACCTGCCCAAGGTCGCACAGCTGGTAAGTGTCTGAGGTCAGATTTGAACTCTCTAGTCTTTTCTGACTCCAGGCTCTATCTATCAGGATAATGTTCTATCTATTATGCTGCCTAGCTGCCCATCACTAGCATGTAGTAGGCATTTAACCAATATTTGGTGATTGATTGACTGGTACTGTCATTTCCAGACTACAATTTTGTTGAGGTTGATTGGGATTTGACTGAGAGAAAACTCCTCAGAACCAAACTAATGAGTGAAATTGTATTAAAAGAAAAGAATACCTAGGGACAACGTCCTTCTCATCTACCTCCCAGATTCTTTTCAAATATGGTATTATGGACAAGGATGTTGGAGCCGGAGCTGGTTCATATGGTTTGAGCTGACTGCTAAATTTTCAGTATGAATATTTGTACCCCCAAAATTGTAAAATGCTGCAAATCAAGTCCTGAGTCATTAGTTTGCTGATTGTCTCAACTTAAGAAAATGATGAAGAAAACGTTAATTAAATTTAAAAGTGTGTCATGCATACAGTTCCCCTGTCCTGTCTCCTTCTCTAATGGTTATTAAATACTTACTAGATGCCCCTGATAATAAACCATAGTGGAGTCAGAAATTATAAAATGTCCTAATTAAGAGGTTACATGAAAGCAGCTCAAGTTGAAAGGAAAGACAGAAACCAAGTTCTGACTGGTCCCATTTAATCCCTTCACCTTTTGTTTAAATCAGGAAATGTATAGCATGGCATTCAGCAATTAAACACAAAAGAGAAGTACTACTCTTCTATAAAAATGCCTCTCCCTGGTGCTCAGGAAAGGATGAGACACTCACTATGTCTCTGAAATGTCACTGTGCTGTCCTGGTGCACCAGACATTCCCACGGACCAAATCTGGGAAAAACAACTCGATCCAACATTCCAATCCCATTTATTCTTTCCCAAGGACAGTTCTTCACTCTTTTCCTAGATTTAAAAACAGCGAACAAAGAGAAGAGGGGATGGAAGCATTTTTGTGTCTCAGAAGACTCTTCAAATTTCTATCTCTGTATTCTCTGACCTACAGTAGGAAGTCTTTGAGGGAAGGAATTCCCTCCAAGGGTGTTAATTCCAAGCTGGGTAGGGATAAGGAGATCAAAAGGCTCCCTGTGGCTTCCAAGAGCAGACCAAGAATGGTTTTTTGATCTCCACCAGAGTCCCTTAAAGGAAGGCTTGCATTGGAGCAATTAGACCTTCAAAACACTTCTCCCTAAAGAATTGAAGACTTCCCCTCCCTATCTTCACTTTTGATGGAATAGGAGAGGGAAATATATTTATATTTTATGTGTGGTGAGACTCCCATGTGTTATGAGGGGCTGTCCCTTCACATGTGGCATAGAGGTATCATCCTGAGGATCCAAGGAAGGTAGAAAAGACATCTCTGGCTTCCTCTCCCTCTACCAAAGGAGACTTTGAATTCCTACCAGGAGGGGAAGAAGGAGTTTGGCTTGGAGACCATTCTGCTTTTCTCAGAGAGAGGGGTGTATTACCAGACTAGAATTGTAGACCTGTTCCCTTGAATATTGTTAGTCTAGAGCAGGCCTGTACAACCTGCAGCCCTGTGGTTCGCTTATAGCACGATGACCACTTGTGGCATGTCAAAGGATTTTCTCTACATATAAAGGATGTTTTCCTCTACATTTTTTGCAGGTCACCCCAAATTCTTTGGTGTGCTGCAAGCAGGTTGTGCAGGCCTAGTCTGGAGGATATGATTGGGTTGATGCCAACCATCCTTCCCCACGGGGGGAAGGGGGACACTGAGCTTTATATATAAGGCTTGACCCCTTTTCCACCCAATGACAGTTTCATAATGAACACACATGGAAATTATGGAAGAAGACCCATTTATCCAAACTGTAGCAAAATAGAAATCAGAGAAAGTATTCATATGAGAATATATGCCAAACAACATAATGTAAGGGAACTCTCTCATTGGGAGTACGGTAACAGCTTGATCAAGACAGAATCTCAGATCTCACCCAAGGGAAAGGTCCCCAAAGTCTCTACTGCAGCAAGTTGGGCTTAGGGACATGCTGGAGCATGTCTACTCTTCCAGGGTCTCATCCTTCAGTAAACTGAAGTAGGATTATCCCCTCCTACTTTTCCTCTCAAATCTGGAAGCTGGAAGTGCCCAAAGTGCCTAGAAGCCTGAAGAGAACTCAGACTGTCTCATGAAGAAAAGAAGACATTTGAACTCTTCTCTCCATCCAGCTGCACCACACCTTACAGAAGCACTCTGATAGAGAGTCTTACACTAATAGGTCTTGGGACATGGGTTATATTACTTCCCTGGGCCAAAACACTTCTCAGTTCTTTCCAAAGATCAGGTGGGGTGTTCTCAAAACCTGTAAATCACAGTATAAACACAAGCCTCAACGCTTAAAAATAAAAAGGATAACTTTTTTGGTGTCCCAGGTAACCAATCTTCCCATTGAAACTGGAATGTTAATAATTACATATTAATAACTCATGCAGTAGCCATGGTACTATACAAACCATCACCTGAGAAGGTACTACAGTGACAACATGTTTAATTACATATGGGACATACATAACACATGCACTTTTCAAATGTACATGCATATCCATAGAACACAGCAATCAATCAAAGGCAGTAAGTATATCTAACAAAGCAAGGCTAGCTAGCTGAAACGATATCACTATTAATAGGCCTTTATGTAAAATACAACTTATAAATAAACATTAGTATATATACAAACGAATTAATAGAAATTAACATAGGACAAACATAATACAAAACATTGTCAAATATTTATAACAGCAAATTAAAAAAACACCAAACATATACAACTGGATACATATACAGTTATGCGCAAGACACATTTTAGATGGGCAATCTTTAGTATTGTCTCCCAGATACATGTGTAACAGTCTTCAGCCTTGACCATATCACCGTAACTTAGCCCTGTGACTGGTCTACCAGGCTTAGTTCCCCTCTCACTGACTAATCTCTCTGCTCCTACACCAGAATTACCAATTCTTATGGGCTGACCATTAAGATCACTGTAGACTTGTGTGTTTACACCTGGGCTGGTATATTCAAGCTCTTATGCATTGAATCTTTACCCTAGAAGTCTCTGTAGAATCTGGGTTCAGTTGTATATAATAATACCCAAGATTTCCTTCACTGGATACATTACTTTGGGTGTTCATATCTGGATCAGAAAGTGTTTGTACAGCTGGTGGACAGTTCTTTTTCTTAGTCATTTTCTAGGTGAGTGTCTATCAGCTCTCTCCACCTGCTTTCTGTATGGGTGGGTGTGGTGAATAGTTCTGAGAGGACTCCTTTCTTTCTCTGGGGTGATTTTGGAACAAGGCAAGTTATCCATTCTCTCAATTACTCTGCATGGGTAAGTTTTCCAATTGTTACCTAATTTGGATAGATTAAAGCCTTCCTTAGATGCAGGAATCTGGTGCTTTGCAAGTCCTAGACTGACAATCACTGACTGCTTAGCAGACGATTTAGTGCATCTTATACTCATTGCTCAGAGTGCTGGTCTACTTTAGTTCTTTCGTGCCAAGTTCAGTAATCTACACACATTCCTTTCATTCAGCTTTTTCTTAGGTTCCATTGCTGTAGCAAAAGGGTGGCTACATTCCGTGATGATGCCCTTAACCACCATTTTTGAAATGGTTTCTGAGATCTTCTATCATAGACAAGACTCATCCTAGATCTTTCTCCAAAGGATCTGGAATTGACAAATTAGATTCTGTGGGTTACATCTCCAGAACATTTCACATCCTACTCATGCAATAAGAACACATCTTTCCTCTTGCTGAGTTCCAACCTCAATCTATCCTTACATTCTTGTAGTTCTAGGGAGTCCCCAAAGTCAAATACTTCAGGGCCTAGCACAGAGGGTGAAAGGTTGGATCTCCTTTAATATGTTCACTGGAATCATTCACTTCTATTGTCTTGTAAGCATCTGCAAAGTCTGAATGGATGGTCAAAGTATATAGGTATTGGGCTCCAGATTCTCCACTGAAGTATCCTGCTAGAATTTTGAAAAGGCTAGAATTTGTTCCAATCAGATTTGACATTCCAGTGAGTGTTAGATGATCTGGACATACCAGAACCAGAATGTCCATTTTTCTTTGGATGTTAACAACTTCCTTAGGAAATATCAAGCTTGCTTTGGCATATCTCAGGTATATCTAATCTATATCATTCAAAACACCAAATCCAAGCCTGGTCATAGGTTTTAAAGTCATTTTACCTAATATTTGTCATAAGAAGACTGGAAAATAATAGTAACTTGAGATCCATTGTGGAGGCTACTATTGTGGGCCAAAGTCTCAACTTTTGTCATCATCTCTGCATGAGGTCCTATGAGTCCATATAGAATGGATCCATAAGGAATTGATGATGAAGTTAATGTATCTTTCCTTATGACCCAGGGTGATCTTTATTCTGGCTCACTCCAGTTTACCAAAGGTGAATCAGAAGATTTTCAATTCTTCTTGACCAAGGCTCTATTGCCTTTGCTACATCCCATGACCATTTGATACACAATGAAAAATAAATAAAACATAATGACCTGATGGAGGTCTTCATATATGAGGCTTTTGTCCCTTCCGTTCCTTTGGCCTTTTACCTCTTCAGGGAGAACAGCATGGTGCACTCCCATCTCTTATCCAATTATCTCAGTTTCTGTAACTGCAGCTCAGCACTGGTGCTGATGTTGTCTTGTTTTACTCCTATGGCCCATGCTCCAAAAGGCCTGGAGACTGCTAAGGTTGAACCCTGTGGTTTATATTTATCCTTAAAGCTTAGGAGTATTTGTCTCACCTTGACCAAGTTAGTGATAGTTTCTGTATCGCACAAATGTGATGACGTCAGCTACCCATTTCTGCAGGCTGGCTACGCGTAAGCAAAGTCAAGAAAGGTTGAAACATGGGATCACTTCAGAATAACTGCATTAGTGACTGATTTTACACAGAGTACCAATGACTTTTTCATATATCAACATATAGTAAGCAATTATACATTCTGCAGCATTCAAATTTTTAAGAAATACACCATATAAATGCAACAATTATGCAATTATAAAAGTATATATAATTATATGTGTCATATATATTATATATTATGTATAGACTGTATATAATTATATTACACATATATCTATATATAATTATATAATGCAACAATTATATATCATTTCTTATAGCACAATACTATGCCATTACATTCATATACCATATACTTGTAGGTCCTTTCCCCATTTTTATGATCTCTTTGGGACACAGAGCTAGTAGTGGTACAATGGGTAGTTCTTAAGAACCAAACCTAAGATAAAGAAAGAAAATTGTCTTATAATTTTAGAGAAATTTACCAAAACCCTCATATTTCTTGCAAAACTAAGTGACTGGGAGGGGCAGCCAAAATGGTGGATTAGATGCAAACCAGATAAACTTTCTTAGCATTCTCTTTCAAACAACTTTAAAGGGCCACTTCAAATCAAATTTTGAAATAACAGAGCCAATAAAAGGTGAGGGCAAGATAGTTTTCTGGCCTAAGAAAACTTAGGCGTTCAGCAGGAAAAGTTGATAACACCAGGATGGAAGCCTGACTAGCACTGGTCAGCAACTCTATTGCCCATACCCAGTTCTGGGTCATAGTTCCAGGGTGGAAAGACGTGCTGGGAGTTGATCACAAGACGGCAGAAGACCTACTTGCAGGCCCAAGGCAAAGAGAGCACTAGTGTTTGTGGTTGCAGGGGGCCAGAGGCCCAGCAGAACAGCAACCCTACCTCTGACCACAGTACCTTGGAAGTACTAAAATTGCATATTCCTAGAACAAACTCTGACTAAAATAGCCTGAAGCTTAGCATAATGCCTTCCTATCCCTAGCTGAGCAGAACCCAACTTTAATAAAAAATTCAAAGTTGATAAATAGACTAGAAAAATGAACAGACAACAGCAATAACAAACTTGACCATAAAAAGCTACTAACGTGGCAAGGAAGAAAAAACATAAACCTAGAAGAAGACAACACTGTGAAAACAGCTACAAAGAAAGACTCAAAGAAAATATGCTAACTAGACCCAAGTCCAACAACAAATCCTGGAAGAATTAAAATAAAAAGATATGAGTGATAGAGGAAAAGGTGAGAAAACAAATGAGAGTAATACAAGAAAATTATGAAAAGAGAATTAACAGCTTCATAAAAGAGGCACAAAAAGTACAGAAGAAAATAATACCTCAATAAACAGAATTGATATTAACTGAAGAAAAGAACACCCTAAAAATCAGAAATAACCAAATGGAAAAAGAAGTACAAAATCTTCCTGGAGAAAAGAATTCCTTAAAAATTAGAGCCAGACAAGTGAAAACTAACGACTCCAGGAGACATCAAGAAAGAATGAAATAAAGTGAAATGATTCTCATATTGGAATTGGTTCATAGAGGGAAGAATATATATGCATACTGAATTGTGAATAGAAATATGACTAAACAGCAGGGAAAAAGGAGGGGAATGGGATAAGTGAAAAGGAGGGAGGATAAAAGAGAGAACAGACTAAGGGAGGCAGTAAAACAAGATAGACTTTTGAGAAGGAACAGGGTAAAAGAGAGAGAAAAAAAGAAACAGAAGAAAATGAAATAAAGGAAACAAAGACTTAATAAGTATAACTGTGAATGTGAATAGGGTGCACTCACCCATAAAGCAGAAGTAGATAACAGAATGGATTAAAAATCAGAATCTAACTATATGTTGCTTATAAGAGATAAGCTTGAAGCAGAAAGGCACACATAGAGTTAAAATAAAGGAGTGGAGAAGAATCTGATATGTTTCAACTAAACTAAAAAAGATAAGGGTAGCAAGCATAATATGAGACAAAGCAAAAGCAAAAATAAACCTACTTAAAGGGATAATCAGAGAAACTACATTATATTAAAAGTACCATAGTCAATGAAGAAACATCAAAAATTTAACAGCAAGTTTCTTTGATAACACCCTCATTTCTCAAATATACACTGGATATAGAACTGAGTCAAATTAAAAAAAAGAGCCATTGTTCAATTGATAAATCTTCAGAGGCTATAGACAGGCAGTCTTCAGGAGAAATCAAAGCTCTCTATAATGATATAAAAATTGATCTAAATTATTAGTGCTTAGAGAAAGGCAAATTAAAACAATTCTGAGATACAACTTCATATCTATCAGAAATGACAAATATTTAAGGAGATAAGGGAAAAATGAACACTAATGAACTATTGGTGGAGTAGTGAACTGGTGTAACTATTTGGGAGAACAATTTGGATCTAGTCCCAAAGGGCTATAAAACTGTGCATACCCTTTGACCCAGCAATACCACTACTAGTTTTGTATAATAAAGAGACCAAAGAGAAAGGAAAAGGACTTGCATGTACAAAAATATTTATCACCTCTTTTTGTGGGGTACAAAGAATTGAAAATCAAGGGGATATTCATTAGTTGAGGAATGGTTGAACAAATTGTAGCATATGATTGTGATGGAGTAATATTGTACCATGGAAAATGACAAGGGGAGGGGTTCAGAAAATAAAACATGTCAAAACCTATATGAAATGATAAAAAAATGAAGGGAGAACTGGGAGACTATTATGCACAATAATAGCAAGGTTGTAATGATGGTCAATTGTAAAAGGCTTAGCTACTCTGAAAAATACAATGATCCAAGATAGTATCCAAGGACTCATGCTTAAAAGTTGCTATTTTCCTCCAGAGAGAATCAACGAACTCTGAGTGCAAATTGAAGCATATTTTTCCCTTTATTTTACTTGATTTTCTTGGGAAATACGTTTTGCAAGATTTCATATGTATTTTAGGTGTTTATTAATTTTTAGTTTTGTCCAAGTCTTCATTCAAAGTTATTTTCTTTTACATTATCACAGTCATTGTGTAAATTGTTCTCCAAGCTCTTCTTAATACCATTTCATATAAATCTTCCCAAGTTTCTCTGAATTCATTGTATTCTTTATTTCTTATGGCACAATAATATTCATTAGGTTCATGTGCCACAAGCTGTTCAGTCATTCTCTGGTTGGTGAGCACCTGCAATCTTTCTGGTTTTTTGCTACAACATAAAGTATGACTATAAATATCAATTAATACACATTTATTAAGCTTCAATTTACATTCAGAGTTCATTATTTCTCTCATTAAAGGTGGATAATGTTTTTCATTATGGATCCTTTCAAATTGTCTTAAGTCATTGTCTGGATCAGAGTAGCTGTCTTTCACAGTTGATAATCTTTACAATACTGCTGTTACTGTATACAATGTTCTTGATCTGTTCATATGAGTCTTCCCAGATTTTTCTGAAAGCATCGTGCTCATCATTTCTTATGATACAGTAGCGTTCCATCACAATCATCCACCACAACTTGTTCAGCCATTCCCCAATTGATAGACATCCCCTTAATTTCTGAATCTTTGCCACCACAAGTAAAGTTTGTATAAATATTTTTGTACAAATAGATCCTTTCCCCTTTTCTTTGATCTCTTTGGGATACAGACCTAGTATTGTAGATACTTACTAGATCAAAGGATATGCATGTTATTAATTTTGTTTCAAGTGATATCACAGTTCCATGAAGTTTCCTTTGTATTAGTGTTGTATTAGCATTAAAATTTCTTTTATAGAACTACAATTGGCATTGCTTATCATGTCATGATCTATGAATTCTGCATTGGCAGTATATGCTTTGACAAGATAATACTTTAAGAGTATTTTGACATGTATGATAGAGTATTAAATCACTGAATTCTCAATGGTTGGACAGTTTCTTGGCTGACAATATACGTATGCTCCATTCATTGGCAAGACTTCTCTGAATCTGGAGGTTAAAAAAGGCTCCATTGACCTCTAGCTTTTCATCAAAATAGAGCAGTGATATAATCTATACCCTCTCCATACACCTGTTTTTCATGTTTAAATATCTCCCTTAGGTTTTTCTTTCTTTGTTTTGTCCCAAGGGCAGATGCTTTCTACGGTTTTATGGCATACAATAAAAGGAGGATAAATTGTATTTATTAAAACTCCTTTGAGTTTTGATCTCAGGCTCTGCTTGGGTGATCTTGTAGTAGAAACATAACATCAAATTTAACAGACACTTATGCCCCCAAACTGCATTTTTTTTCAGAGATCATGAATAGATTTAGAGTAGATGTTGAGTTATTGAGAGAAATAGTATCATCCTAGATGAGTAGGAGGAGATTGTTGTATTTGGTGGCAGCTCAATCCCAGATTTCTTTGTGTGATTTTTGGCAAGTTCTTTTACTTCTCTGATCCTTAGTTTCCCCAACTGTACAATAGAAAAGAAAGTCTAAGTGGGATATTGACTTCTTCTTGTTGTTCAGTTGTGTCTGACTCTTTACTCCCGATCCTTTGGAATGTTTTTAACAAATTTAATAATTTAAATAATATTAAATAATGTTTGATAATAATGAATTTTAATAAATTAATAAAATTAGTTTAATAATTTTAATTAAAATTTTTATTTTAATAAATGTTGCATTTTAAAAAGCTTTTCTGCATGTATTGATATAATCATATGATTTTTTTGCTTTTGTTATTGCTATAATAAATTATGTTAATAGTTTTCCTTATGTTAATCCATTCCTGCATTCCTGATGTAAATTCCAGCTGGTCACCACATATAATCTTCGTGATTTGATGATATAGTATTTCATTTAGAATTTTTACATCTGTATTCATTAATGAAATTGCTCCATAATTTTCTTTCTCCAGTGTTGCTCTTCCTTACTTAGGCATAAGCACCATATTTGTTTCATAAAAGGAGTTTGATAGGGTGCCTTCTTTGCCTCTAATTCCAAATGATTTATTTAATATTGAAATTAGCTGATCTTTAAATATTAGGTAGAATTCACTTGTGAATCCATCTGGTCCTGATGCTCTTTTCTTAGGAAGCTCATTTATGTTCTGTACAATTTCTTTTTCTAAAATAGGTTCATTTAGATATTTTATTTCTTCTCCTAGGCAGTTGATATTTTTCCAAATATTTTCCCATTTCACTTCAATTATTAAATTTATTGGCATATAATTGGGCAAAATAATTCTTAATAATTGCTTTGATTTCATCTTCATTAGTGATATATTCATCTTGTTATTTTTGATCATAGTAATTTGGTTTTCTTCTCTTTTTTGACCATATAGTTTATCTAGTTTCTCTTTTGGAAAACTAATTTCTAGTTTTATTTACTAATTCAATGATTTTCTTAACATTCAATTTTTTAAAACTCATCTGTAATTTTTAGGATTTCCAATTTGACGTTTAATTGGGTATTTTCAGTTTATTCTTTTTCTAGTTTTTTAAAATTGTATATCCAGTTCATTGATGTACTCTTTCTCTATCTTGCTGATATAAATATTTAGAGATATAAATTTTCCTCTGATTACTGCTTTTACTAATCCCATAGGTTTTGATATATTTTCTCATTATTGCCATTCTCTTTAATGAAATCATTGATTGTTTCTATAATTTATTCTTTAACTCACTCATTTTTTATTAGGTTTAGTCTTCAATTAGTTTTAAATCTTTGTTTCCATGGTCTCTTACAAAATATAATTTCTATTGCATTGTGATCTGAAAAGGGTGCATTTAGTATTTCGGCTTTTTCTGAATTTAACTATGAAGTTTTATGCCCTACTATATGGTAACTTTTGTAAAGGTACCGTATACTGCTGAGAAAAAGGTGGATTCCTTTCTATTTCCATTCACTTCTCTCAAGATAGCCATCATATCTAGCTTATCTAAGATTCTAATCATCTCCTTGACTTCTTTCTTATTCATTTATTTTTGGTTAGATTTATCTAGTACTAAGAGGGGAAGACTGAAGTCCCTTATTATTATAGTTTTGCTGTTTATTTTGATCTACAATTCATTTAGTTTTCCTTTAAAAATGTGGATGCTAAAACATTCAATGCATATAGTTTTAGTATTGATATTACCTCATTATCTGTAGTGCCTTCATTGTAACGTGGTTTCCTTATTTATCTCTTTTAATTAAATCTATTTTAGTTGTAACTTTTTCTGAGATCATAATTGCTATCCTTTCTTTTTTATTTTTTGCTTCAGCTGAAGCATAATAGATTCTACTGCATTCCTTTATTTTTATTCTATATGTATCTCTCACTTTAAAATGTGCTTTTTTGTAAACAACCTATCGTCAGATTCTGATTTTTAATTCATTCTGCTATCTGTTTTCCATTTTATGGGTGAACTCATCTACACTCAAAATTATAGTTACTAGTTGTGCATTTCCTTCTATCCTATTTTTCTTCTGCATTTTTCTTTCTCTTCCTCACTTTTTAGTTTATCCCTTCTCAAACATCTAATTGACTTACAACCACTGCCTTCTTAATATGTACCCTAAGAACCCCTCCCTTATCCTCTCCCTTTATCCTCCTATTCCTTGATCTGCACATCCTTCTAAAAGGCCCTCCCTTATCCCCTCTCCTTGCCTTCCTATTTCTCTGTTAGTTAAGGTATTTGTACCTTTCTAGGTGTATATGTTATTCCCTCTTTAACGTAGTTCCAATGAGAATAAATTCAAGCACTATCAACTCTCTACCTCCTCCTTACTCCACTGTTACAATTCTTCCATTCATGCCTCATCTGTGTGAAATGATTGCTTCATTTTACCTCCCTACCCAGTTTTGTATTTTAGGATAATACCATCATTCTCAACTCAAGCCTTCTATCTATGTATGCTCTTTCAAACAAACCAAGTAATGAAACATTCTTAAGAGTTACAGATAATGTTTTCTAATATAAGAAGTAAAGATTTTCACCTTATTGAGTCCTTTATTGCTCTCGGGAGTATATTACTTCATGCCCTTTCATCTTTTAATGTAGAAGCTTTTAAATCTTGTGTTATCTTAAATGTAATTCCACAACATTTAATTTAATTTTAATTGCTTGTAGCATTTTCTCCTTGACCTGGGAGCTTTGGAACTTAGTTATGATGTTCCTGTGAGTTTTCATATTGGAATTTCTTTCAGGTGGTTATCAATAGATTTTTTTTCCGCTTCTGTTTTATTCTCTCATCCTACAACATCACAACATTTTCTCTTAAAAATATCTTGAAGTAGACTTTTTTCCTTTATCATAACTTTCAGGTAGTCCAACAATTCTTCTATTGTCTCTCCTCAATGCATTCTCCAGGTTGGTTGTTTTTCTTTAAAATGAGATGTTTCACATTCTTGTCTATATTTTCATTATTTTGCTTTTTTTAAGAAAAATATTATTTCTTGGTATCTTATTAAGTCATTACCCTCTCCTTGCCCAATGCTAATTTTTAAGGAGTTATTTTCTTCCAGAAGTCTTTGGATCCCTTTTTCCAATTGGTTGACATATTTTTTCATAATTTTCTTGATTTTATTGCATTTCTCCCCCCCTCAGTTTTCCTCACCCTCTCTTATTTAATTTTTAAAGTCCTTTTCAAAGTTTCCTAAAAACTCTTTTGTGTTTTTTCTTTTTCTCTTTTTCTTGTGACTGTTTTAACTTCAGTGTCTTCTGAGTTTTAACCCAAATCCTCTCTATTTATTTTTGGGTTCTTTCTCTTGCTTACTCATTTTTAGTGACATATCTCATTTATTAACTTTGTAATAAATTTGGGCTCTAATCCTGAAGGATAATATATCAGACTTCAGTTTTTTTTTTGGCTCTTGTTTTCTGAGCTCTTTTGGGGGCTGACCTCTGGTGCTCTTCTCAGACCCTAAACAATGACCAGGGCTAATATTGTAAATACTCTTCCTCCCCATGGTCCCTCTTGCAGCTGCAACCTTCAGTTCATCCCTCTGCCCTAGAACCAAAACAAGGGACTCTGCTCTTCTGCAAGTGCCCACAGCCAGCAGGGTCCCTGTGTGAGTCACATTAACCAGTGTGTGTTCACTCTTCCTTGCCCATAGCTATAGCACAGGACCTGTGCCTGATCAGCACTCCTGGGGTCTGACATCCAGAGCCATTGGAGGGCTGTGAAATTTTCTCCTCATCAGCTGTCTGGGTTCCCACTGTTTGTGAGATGAAAGTTCTTGAAGCTGAGACTGCCTCCTTATATTGCTTGTTTCTTGATTTGGCAGTATCTGCATGGAAGTATCACCATCTGGGAAGTCAGATCTTTCCTAATATCATCTCAAGTTATCTTAGGAGGACAACTGCTTTATCCTGATTTTTAATAATTTCTACTGCTCAAAGTTCAATTTGTGGTGTTATTTTGTATTATTTGTGGGGGGAGGGTTAGAAGAGCCAGGTAATTTCCTGCCTTATTCCACCATCTTCCCAAAATCCCCTTCTGCCCCTCTTTCTAACTCACATAATCACTAAATGTGAGTTGAAATTGATTTTGGAGGCCATATTATCCAGCTAGTTCCTAAATAAAAGCTCATTTTATAAGATTCTTGACAAGTGATCATCCAGACTTAACTTAAGGACCTGCAGTGAGTGGGAATCATCATCAATAGGCAAGTCATTCCACCTTGGAATAGCTCTTATTAGCAAATGATAGATGAATAGACGTTGACAAACAGTAGAGATAGAGTAGATAGATTGTAATGATAGACATAGTAGATTAATAGACATCTATAACTTTCTCTTACTGTTATCTCTATCAATCACCTGTATCTATCATAAGATAAATTTAAAAGGATACTAAGTAGGTCAACCTGGGATATTTCAAATTAGGGAGTACTGGGGAATTGCTGGTGAGATTTTGGATGATCTTGAGTGAAAGACTAAGAAATTTAGATTTTATACTTTCAACAGTGGAAAGTCAATTGTAAGACACATTATTATGGGAAAAGACATTTGGCAGGTCAATAGAAATAGGGAACCTGGAGGCAAAGAAACCAGTTAGCAGACTATTGACGTGATAGATGAAATGGTAGATGAGGTTTCAATTAAGCCAAGGGCAATGAGATGAGAAAAAAGGTATGAAGGTAAGTCACATTATAAAGGAAGAAAGAATGAGATTTGGTGACCAGATAGAGGTGCAAAATAGAATTAGGAAGAAGAGATGACTCTGGAATGATGACATCATTTGAGGGGTGCCAGACAAGGTTGCTTCCCCAAGTTAGTTTTGTTTTAAGACTCCACCATTATGGTGGAATGAATTCCTTTGGCTTAAGTTTTGCTCTATATTGAAATATTCACCTGAGTTTATCAGATTCTTTTCTGTAAGCAGATTTTGATCATGGGAAACATGAGAGTCATGGGTACTTGGAAAGGAGTAGTGACCCACCTGATGAAGAGAGGAATGCTGAAAGGGGATGCTGCAATCTTGCTCTAGGCCAATCTCAACCAGTATAACACATTTTTTTCTTCTTATTATGAAGAAGAGTTAAATAGTATCTCTCTGAGTCATGAGGGAGAGACCTAGGATGGACTGGTAAGTGAAAACAAAAATGCTTCATTGCTCAATTCTTCTGGGAAGGCAATGATATTGCTAGAAGAAGGTATGCAGGGAGTAGGAACAAGTGGGTACTCTTGGAAAATATGGAAAGGAGGAATATTTCAGAACATTTAACCCCATTCATGTCTCCAAGATGAGTACAAATTAGCCTGAACCTCAACATTCATCTGCCTTCCCAAAGCATGTTGGACAAACTGACCCATCCATTCAAAGGTGCTTCCAGGAGGACCAGACTGATTCTATTTTATTCATTTCTCAGCAAACTAAAAACAATTAATTCCTTTTGGTCAAGTTCAACTATACTAATTCTTTTCCTTAATTGATTTTTCTCTTTATTAAAGTTTACAAAAAGTAACAAAAAGAACAAAAAAGGATTGTATATGGAACCATGAACTTGTTAACTTTAAAAAGTTTAATTGATGTACTTTGTTTGTGTCACAAAAATCTTCAAATTACTCCCATTTCTTGAGAAGTCTCATATAAAGAAAAGCAGGGTAAATAAAATTAACAATACTGTAACCTCATCTGAAAATACACACACCATTTCACATCTGTAGTACCTTCCATGAAGTAATGTTTTGGCAAATATTTAAAAATTGCTCAAAAATGTACTCAGGATGCACTTTTAAATTTAATCTGCATTATTTCCATTTTCTCCACCAGTTTCTTAAATCTATACAATCAACCAAACAATAAACCAAATGCTGATCCATAGCATTTGCCAGTTTCGGAGACATAAATGCTCACACTAATAATGTAGCAATTGACTCTTCTTAGCTATTACAAGTTTGCTTTAGCACATCCCTGTCCCCACCTCTCTGTTAAAAAAATAATGAACAGAAATCTCTCTTCCTCTCATTCCTTTCCCATTAAAAATGTAGGATGTGTGTGTGTGTGTGTGTGTGTGTGTGATGTGGTATATTTTGTCCATGTAGGTTATGTGTATACACATAGGTCTGTCTATATGTGGTTCATAGGGGGACAAGAATATATTCTAAAGTTTCTTTACTTTTCTCCAAGGGAAACTTTGGTTCCTTTGTGTTTAGTCATTTTTAGTCACATTTGACTCTTCATGATTTGTGATTTTCTTGGCAAAGGTACTGGAGTGGTTTGTCATTTACTTTTCCAGCACATTTTATAGATGAGGAAATTGAAGCAGAGTTAAGTGACTTGCCAGGGGTCATACAGCTAGTAAGTATATGAGGCCAAATTTGAACTCAGGTCTTCCTGACTTTAGACCCCACCTAGATGCCCCAAAGAAAGTAAGAGGGTGGGATCAGAGACTACTCTCTGACCTATGTCATTCTGTTCTCCCCAGAGAGAAAGTGTACCAGGCTAGAATTATTTCTATCTGCTCCCTGAAATGTTGTTAGTCTAGGGGAAATAATTTTTCTGTTCAAGCTGTGTTCCTGATCACTCTCCCTCAATAGAGGAAGTAGTGTCATAAACTATAAATCCAAGGCTTGACTTATTTTCAAACAATATCAGTTCCATAGCTCATAGCATATAAACTCATTTATCCAAGATGATAGTTTGGAAGAAGTGTATAAACTTGTCTCCTGTGAGTTTGCTCCCCAAAAGAGTGGCCTCTGAGACCAAGGAAACAGAATTATAGGTTGTCTAAAAAGAGATAGACCTCCTGGCTGTATTCTATTCCCCACACTGGTGACAATGAGATAAACCTGACTGACCAATTGTATCCTGAAAGAGGACTTCTTTATCTAGAAAGTCCTTGCCTAAGCAGAACCTTCTGATGAAATTTACTACCGAGAAAATATCCCACTGGAATAAACCTGATCTTTGGAAATTCCTGAGACCCCAAGGTTAACACATTCTCCCTTGATAATATCCCTATGTCTCAACCTCCTAAATAAGAAAAATGACTAAGTAGCCTCACCCAGGCTGATTGAACTTTCTTTTGCTGTGTAATGTCCTAAAGTCCTGTAAGATCCTATATGTGTGTCTCCTTTTGTTCACACACTAACTATCCCCCTGGCAACTGCCCATCAGCTGATATTAATTAAATTTTTTGTCTTTTAGTCATATCTCCTTATTTATTGACCTCCAGCCAAATGGATCAGAGAGAAATTACACTCTGGGAGCATTTTAAGAGCTATGGGTTGAGGAATTCCTCAGCTGTAGCAAAAGATCAGGAAAAGTATACATAGAAGAATATATACCAGACAATGCAAAGTGAATAAGGTCTTCTACTGGGAGTGAGGTAACTCATTTCAACTGACAGTTTAAGTTCTCACCCAAAGGGGAAGGTCCCTAAAATTTCTAGTGTACTAAGTTGGGAATGGGGAAATAAGAAATTGCCACCACCTCTGCATGTTGGCTTCTTTAAGTCTTTCTTTCCCTTTTGGAATCTGAAGAGAATCTGGGGCACTGGATCTTCTTTCTTGAAACTGAAAGTCAGGAGATTAAGATCTTTATTTTCTCTTGCTCCACCTTCACGCAAGTGCCAAATATTAAGTAATCAATCTCCACCAATTAGGAGAGTCTTGTGCAAACTGTGCTTTAAGCCAAGTATTTTTTTTTTTAAATAAAAACCTTTTTTTGGTAACAAACATGTATGGTCAAAGAAAACAAATTCTTTCACAGGTTATATCCAAATAACACACACACACACACACACATACACAAAATCTTCCTTCACCCTAAATCCATGACCTTTCTATGATGGATAGTTATTTCATCATCATGAAATTGATCATAGTTATTACACATTTAAAAGTTGTTTGTTTTTACAGTATTGTTATTACATAAACATTTAATTTATCATTAGTTTTTAAAAGTCATCATAATTATTTATTTTTATATTACTGAAGTTAAAAACATATCTTAAATTTGACATGGTAGCAACAAAATTTCCTATATTTTCACTTTAAATATTTTATTTTTAATTAAAAGTAAAAACAATTTTAGCATTTGTTTTTTAAAATTTTGAGTTCCAAATTTTCTCCTTTCTTTCCTTCCTTCCTCCTTGAGAAGGTAAGCAGTTTGATATAGGTTATATAGGTGCAGTCATGCAAAACTTATTTCCATATTAGTCACGCTGTGAAAGAAAAGAGACTAAAAAACAACAACAAAGGAAAATAAAGTAAAAAAAGTATGATTTGATCTGCATTCAGACTCTAGTCAGTTCTTTCTCTGGAGGTAGACAGCATTTTTCATCTTATGTCTTTCATAATTGTCTTGAATGAATGTATTTCTGGTAATAGCTAAGTCATTCACAGTTGATTATTATTCAATTTTGCTATTACTGTGCTCAAAGTTCTCCTGGTTCTGCTCACTTTGCTCTGTCTCAGTTCATGTAAGTCTTTCCAGGTTTTTCTGCAAGCGCTCTGCTTGCCATTTCTTACAGCATAATAGTAGTATGCCATCACAGTCACATACCAATTTATTCAACCATTCTCCAATTGATGGGCATTCCCTTGATTTCTAATTTTTTGCCACCACTAAAAGAACTGCTATAAATATTTTTTATAGGTGGGTCATTTTTTAAAAACTCTTTTTGGGATACAGACCTAGTCATGGTATTTCTGGATGAAATGGTATGCATGATTTTATAGTCTTTTGAACTTGTTCCAAATTGCTCTCCGGAATGGTTGAATTAGTTCACAACTTTACCAACAGTTCCTCAGTGTCCCAATTTTCCCAAATCTCCTCCAACATTTGTCATTTAAAATTGCCTGTTTTTGTTTCTTCTTTCCCTCAGGGACCTCACAGCCTAGTGAGGGAGCTGACAATAAGCAAATACGTACAAAGAGCTACAGTATATACAGAATAAATAGGAAATGAGTAAGAGAAAGGAAGGCATGATGAGAATCAAGAAGGGTTTGGAAAAACTTTCTGTAGAAGAGGAGATTTTAGTTGGGCCTTGCAGGGAGCCAGGAAAGTCAGAACATGAAGAGGAGGGAGAGCACATGGGGGAACAGCCAGAGGAAAAGCAGCCAGCTGAGAGATGGAGCTTGGCAGCCAGGAGCCTGGTTCTATTGCCAGCTTGAACACTAATTAGCAGTGTGACTATGACTTGACTTCTCCACCTCGTCTTGAGTGTCTTTAACTGTACAACACCCAGTATGTCCTCTGTCATATATGAGACTTAACAGCCAGTAAGAGGACACATTAATTCATTTAATTAATTAGCATATTAAATAAAGGATTTCTTTCCTCCTTCCCCTCCCCAACCCACTTCTACACACATGAACTTACCCCATGGCAAGTGAGGGAGAGTAAATGTGCAGAGCATTCACATGATCATATCTGAATCCTTCTTATATTTTCAGTCTTTTTATACTTTATTTTAAAAAAAATATTTATTTTATTTTTAATTTATGGAATAAAAAAGCATTTCTGTAACAGTATTAATAAAAAATTATTTCACATCAGACATACTATGACATACAACTTGCCATTCATGTTAAAACATGTCATAAAGTTATTATGTAAATTTTTTCTTTCCTCCCTATCTCCAGTCTTAGAGATGGCTATCATTAGACACAAATATGTATTTGGAAAATCATTCTATACATCTATTTATCAATTTTTTTTCTGGATACAGATAGTATCTTCCTTCACTTGTCAATTAGCGTAAATTTGGATATTTAAAATTATAATAATTTATAATAATATTTATAATTATGGCAACTGCTTGAAGTTGTTCTTAAAACAATATTCTTATTACCATATACAACATTCTCTTAGCTTTGTTTGTTTTACTCTTCCTTATTTCATGCAAGTCTATCCTTGTTTTTGTAGGATTGTCGAGTTCCTCATTTCTTACACTTTGCTCTTTTCCTTATACTCTGCAAACCAGTGATACTAGCCTCCTTCTTGTTCCTCACAAAAGACATTCCATTTTCCCATTGAGTATTTTTCCTGGTTGTCTCTCATTCCCAGAATGCTCTTCTTCTTTATCTCTACCTCCAGCTTCCATGGATTCTTTCAGGTCAAATCCTACCTTCGATAAGATGCTTTTCCCAATCCCCTTTAATCTTCCGCCTTCCCTCTGACATCACCTCCAGGTTGTCCTCCATGTATCTTGCTTGTACATAATTGTTTGTATGTCGGCTCCCATTAGATTGTGGGTTCTTTGAGGGCAGAATCTTTATATTCTTTTATAAATTTGTTTATACTTTATTTTTAATTTATGCAATAAAATAAGCATTTCCATAACACGGATTTAAAATAAAAGATAATTACATATGAAATGGCAAATCTATTATGGACCTAAGGGTATTCAGGGGCTATTTTTACTTTTTTTTTTTCCCAGGTTTAGCAGATTATCTGGCACATAATAAACACTTAATAAATGCTTGTTAATTTATTGATGCAGAGGGAATGTGTGCATCCAGAAAACACACATGAAGGGGCACATACCAAGGACATGTATGATGAGGGAAATACATCTCTGCTGCTTCCAGGTTGCAGCTATCCCCACTAATATCATTAAGTGGCTCTCTACTGAGTGTTAAGTTGTCTTTTCTGTCTGTTTCTACTAATCAGATTTCTCCTTTTCCCATCTTCCAGTCTTTAGCTGTTCAAAACTATCTTTTGTCTACATGTGCCTATTTACTGCTAGGGTGTGGTGACTTAGAAAATCGATCCCTAACCAGAGTGGGTTGCACTTTTCAGTCCATTATCATGGCTACGAAGTAGAATACATCACCAAGACAAACAAAAGCCAGTCAAAGAAGCCTCAGATTAGTTCTCTAACTTTGAATTTCTGTGTCTGGTGCTAATTTGAAGGCTCCACTCATGGACAATCATCTAACTTAACATTAGGAAATTTCATATTTTCAATATCTAACAGGGATTATGTGATTTTCCCATTATTTTCTCCCACCCAAAGGAAAAATAAAACTTCAGATCCACAGGATCTCTGTTTAAAAAGCCCCCATGAGAGCTTGGTTGATGAAATTAATTCCAGCTTACTCAGAAGAGCCTCTGAATGAATGAATCTGCAGGAGAGCAATGGCTAAAGGAAGAAGACAAAGTCGTTCCCATGCCACTGGTCCACCTTCATATCTCTACCATATCTGTCTTCCAGAAATAAGAAGCCCTTGACTTTGTGTTTCCTTCTGACTAGCACAAAATCTCATCTTCCTATATCTATAATATGATGAGGACTGATTAGATGGTTCCTAATACCCCCTTTTATCTATAGCAACCTATGTTTTATTTTAGTAGATCTTTGTAGTTATTTTTGGGAAACGTTTAAAAATTTGTCTATCAGTGTCAGAAAAGCAAATATTTGACTTTATGTTATTCCTGTCCTTAGTGGAGTATCAGGCAGGTACAAGACCTGTTTTCTTCAAAAAAAGAATGATTTTAAAAAGAGACTTTCAATGGAATATGCTTTTTTTTTAAGCTAAGATCTGGCTAAGAACAACAATTTTTCACTTTCTTCTTGGTGAAGATGACGCTCCTAAAATATTATTAATAGGATATGTAATTTGAGGCTTTTTATTTTTTAATTAGATTTTATTTTTAATTTATAGAACAAAACTAGCATTTCCATAACATAGTATAATAGTGAGGGATTTACACTGGTCTATCCTCATACGATTTATATCATTCTTGTATCCTTTATACTTAGATGTGTGACTCAGAACCATGGCTCTGAGATCACTTTGAACAGGGTCAATCACATAGTTATAAAACCATAGATTTAGAGCTGCATTGAGGGGCTCAAAAGTCATTAGTCTTACCCCCTCATTTTATAGATGAAAAGAAACTGAGACCCAGAAAGTTTAAGGCATTTGATTTTGGGAACCTCTCTCTAATAAGAGTCTTTATGACTTACTTCATCCTCACTCAAAAGTCAGACCCTGGGATTACCTGATTTTAGTTTATTTCTAGTTCACCATTCAGAGTTTTCCATTTTCTTTTGTGGGCCAGACAAATAATAAATTCTTAAGCATATGCTTTGGGGAAGGGGAGAGATGGAGAGGAAGAAAGAGAGAGAGAGAGAGAGAGAGAGAGAGAGAGAGAGAGAGAGAGAGAGAGAGGAGACAGAGAAAGACAGAGACAGAAACAGGGAGGCAGAGAAAGACACAGAGGCAGAATGAGAGAGACAGAGAGACAGAAACAGAGAAAGACAGAGACAGATACCCAGACAGAAACAAGGAGCCAGAGATACAGACAGAAAGAGACAGAGAAAGACAGAGACATAAAAACATACACACACACACACACACACACACACACACACACACACACACAGAGAGAGAGAGAGAGAGAGAGAGAGAGAGAGAGAGAGAGAGAGAGGATCTCCAGAGGGTAAGTGGGGTTGAGGGGGAGGGACAATGAATGGACAGTAGGTACCTTCACCAGGTCCCACAGAACCCCAGGCAGGCATAAATAGGAAAACAGTAAATTCTATGTGGGCAGAATTTTGTGTCTACATGTCAGTGATCCAGAGAAAGCCGTAACCACTCTAATTATATTCCTTCAGAGTGGTGTCCTTTATTTATTTTTGACCAGTGACTGGTATTCCATATCTGGAGCTTCTCTCCTGACCCATGATCTCAACAGCTTTTCCAGTCTGCTTGACTCTTGTCTCCCATGATCTTTGAAAGTATATTTTCCATCAATAATAATGTGACATTTACATAGAGCTTACTATGTGCCAGACATTGGGCTAAACACTTTATAGTTTTCTCATTTGATTCTCACTACAACCCTGGAAGGTGGCTGCTATTCCGAATCGCATTTTGTAAATGGGAAAACAGAGAAACAGAGATAAAGTGACTTGCCCCGAGTCTCATAACTAGTAAGTGTCTGAGGTCAAACTTGAACTCAGGTTTTCTCAGACATTTCAGTTGGTCATGGCTGAAAATGACTACACACACACACACACACACACACACACACACACACACACCCTGCCTATCCTCTCTACAGTAAACACAGACATGATCCTGGCCCCATTCACACTAGTGACACACAAATGAATGGAGGAAAACATATCCACAGTGCCCTTGTCAGCAAACGTGTTAGGAAGTTCTATTACAGCAAGAGTCAGACCTTCCTGAATAACTAGACAGACCCTGAATTGTGCAGTAGAAGAGATTCCTAGAACTCTATGACCCCCACTCCCATGGCCCAGCTGCCATCTATCTTTGGCCCAGCTGAACCAAACCTGTATGGGGGCCCAGAGCAGGCCTTTGTTTCTTGTGGGAGTCTGCTTGTGCTTTTAACTGAAGCAAATCTCTAATAAGGCCCCCTGCAGCAAGTGAAAAGCCTTCCTTGCTTCCCTAGATTGTCTGCAAAAGGTTATCTGGAGCTGCTTCAGGGCCCCTGGGCCTACTGCTGATAAGAGGGGAGCCCCAGCTTTGTTTTCTGAATTTGAGCTGAAAGACTGAAACTAGATGGAGCTAGATTAGTCACTCAAAAAAAGTGGAGGGAATGACTGGTCATCAGTGGGTTCCTATTTCCCTCTCTGGTCTCTTTCCTTAGGCATATAGAATACATTTCCCTGTAGTACACCTAGAAAATTTTATTTTAAAAATTATTTTCAAAGGTTAATATTTATTGTCTGGTCAATCTCTCCCCGCTAGAGGTTAAAATGAAAAGAGGGCTAGGCTTGGAGTCAGGAGGGTCTGAGTTCAAGCGCTGATGAGCAAGCCCTATAACCGTATGTATCCTTTTTCCCTTATCTGTAAAATGGGGATACTAATTGGAACCATCTCGTTTCAATTCTTTCCTCAGACGCTTCCTAGCAGGGCGATGCTGGGCAAGCCCCTTCATGGCTCTCAACTTCAGTCTTCTCCTGTGTATAATGGGGAAAGATGCTGTAAGGCTCAAATGAGGTAATGTGTAAAGTACTCAGAAAACTTCAAAATGTCATGGAAATATATTATTATGAAGCTCATTATTTTTATTTACTAAACAAATGAAAGAAAATAAAACACCCGAATGTTGAAAATCAACAACTAAACTTTACTCTAGAAATATAAACTTTGCAAAGATCTCCTTTTCTTTTTCTTTTTCATTGAGAATTAAAAAAATATTTTAATAATAAATACGTCAAGGTAGCACCAAGAAAGATAAAGGACTCCTTTTTCATCTAACTCTAAATGCAAACCAACTTTTCCAGTCTTATGCTCTTGCCTAAAATCTTATCTTTTCCAGATAGGCTTTGCTTCTGACTTCACATCTTTCTGAGAAGACCTCACACTGAAGTGAGATGCCTCTCCTTAAGACTGACATATATAAACTATTTTTGTCTTTTTCGTCTCTACGTGCTAGAGCCCCTTGGGTACTGAGGACTGAGATGTAGAAAACTAAATGATCACGGGAGTCAAAAGTGAAAATAACATTTGGTTGGTTTTTAGCCTGGTCATTTACAGCATTTTGGAATTCCCAGGTGGGAGGGTGGAAGAAAGGAACAGGAAGGCAAATGGTCATTGTGACCCCCTCCCCAGGAATTGGACCCTACAAATATAGGTAGGATAGAAGCAGCCTCAGCAGCACCAACATCTGGGAGAGAATCTCGGGATAGTTGCGGACCAACTGAGTCACAAGACTTTTCCCTCTTATCCCTGCACCAGAACTTTTCTAGAGGGAGAAGTAGGGGCAGAAATAATTGTAAGGGAGGAATCTCCAGAAATTTGGGGTCACTGAAGACTGAGAAAGCCACCCCCTTGTGCCCAGCAGGCTCTGAATCCTAAGAGAGAAGGCTGCTGGCACATAAGTATGCCCAGACACATCCACACAGACTTTATGTGTGCCCATGTGTTTCTTGTATCAACTCAAATCTTTCCTGATTCTCCCAGATGAAATGTTCTTATAGAAATTTGCATCTTTTGGTTATCCTACTTGCATTGTGCATGGATCATGTATTGGTTGAGTCCTGTATTAGATCATGAATGCCTTGAAGGCAGGGCCCGTATTATTTTTCATTTTCGTGTGCTATGAGAATCTTTGTATGTACAAAATTTAGCATGATGTTTTTTAACGTAATTTATTTTATCCTCCAATTACATATAAAAACAATTAATATGATGTCTTGAATTAGTGTTAGATTGAAGTAAATTCTTCATCTATATTTTGTGATTTGGGAGACAGAGCTTGCCTGCCCCCAAATGTGTGTCCTACCAGCCTCCCAAGGTCTAACATTCTCCTAGAGGGTCTGAAATCTCCTCATTAAAGTTATTCCATTGGGCTATACAATGACAATTAGGCTGTTTTTCCCCTTCAAAATCTAGCATCCAGATAACATTTCCTTTAAAAAATTATTTAATGAAAAAAGGTTACTTCATCAAATGAGCTGATTTCTCCTTTGGAAAATCTGGTAAATGAATGAGATATTCCGTGAGTTCTTTCCAACAGAGGGAAGAAAAAGCAAGGATAGACTCTTCTCAGTCTAACTGCCTCTGTAGGAGAGTGTGTTCTGGGGAGTGGGCCTTGTGAGGGACAGCTGTAGAAAATGGGACATTTGAAGACAGTGTAGAAAGGAGTGAGGTCATTGAAAGAGTGGGCCCTGAAATCAAGGAATCTTGGGCCAAAAGCTAACTTTACTTATAGTATATAAATTTTTTTCTATTAACTAACTCTTCATCACCCTGTTTTTTCTTCCAGAAAAGAGTATGTTTATAACAATCCAGTAAATTAATAATCGTGGAAATATTCACTGCATGACTTCTGAGGCTGGTATGTTTGCTATGATGGTCTTCAAAATTTTATATTTTCTTTTTCTTCCTGTTCTCTTCTTCTGATAATGAATGAATGAAGAGAGGCAGCCTGGTGAGTTGCATGGAGGGGCCACCTTATTCTGACACATATTGACCACAAGCAAGTTACCTAACACATCCATCACTCAAACAATTCTCTAATTATATTAACTGCAGGAGAATTGCAAATTTCCCTAGTGAAGGGAGTTCCCATGCTAGAAGTCTACAGTTATAGACTTTTTTTGAAAGTGTAATTAATTTAAAAGCTCAATGAACTTGGACCCTTTGTCACAATTTTTGTACTAGCAAAGACTTATGAATCAAGCACTGTGGTCATGGACTTTTTTTTTTTAATAAAGAAGATTTCTATTTATTAATCTTGTTTGCTGAAAATTCTCTTAGAGCTATAGTTCCCTTGCAAATAGTTTATGAACATTTATGGTTTATTAAACTCTTTGATCATACTAAATACTAACCTTCAAAAAGAACTTGTAAACATATATGTGGAAAGAAATCTATCCTAATCCTATCTATGCAGTACTTTATGACCTAAAATGACTAACTTCAAAAAAATTTTAATGGAATATACATTATGACTTTCTACAAGAATAAAGATCATTAAATTTTAGCCAAGGTACATGTAAATGGATGGTTTGAAAAAAATATTGGTTTTATAATATTCCAGAATCAAGGAAAAGTATAGGTTAAGTATATAACATTGTAATAATACCTTACACACAGACACAGACAGACAGACAGACAGACACACACACTTTTATATTACTGTTCTTCTAGTGAGCCCAAAGCTCTGCTAGAGAACTGAGCAATGCTTCCCTGATTATCTGTTACAAAAGTTTTAAGAAAACACACTGCTATCTCTGAACCAGCCGTGTTCTTTTCCTGCTGAGCTCCTGGTGAATGCTGATAAAGAGAATGCCTGCCCTCAGAACAATTCAGAGGGAATAGAAAAAGGTGATGGTTGTAAACAGATATGCTTCGTAGGGATGTGGTAATATTACGCTTAGATGAAACAATGCTATTTACAGCTGAGCTTCACTTTTTAATTTGTTTTCCAATCAATGTATTTTTTAAAAAAAAATAAACTGGGAGCCAGAAATCTCAGTGGCGTCACTCAGTTGCTTAATTTCCCTGTTTCTTGGACTCCTCAGCTACAAAATCCCATCATGTTTAGGAATGAAGCTCACCTATGATAAATTACATCATGGGCTTCGTATTCTGTGAATGTACAAGGTAGAGATTCATTGGAAAACCCCAGTGGTTGGGAGAGGAGGCTTTCATTTGAGCCCAGAGCTTCAGTTTTTGACTGAATGATCATGGGATGCCAATTGACTGCCCTGTACTCCAGTTTTCTCGCTTTGTAAGGTGGAAACAAAAAAACCCTTGCAGCATTCTCCCTACTTCAGAAGAATAATCTTAAAACCCTAATAACTTAAGATTGCACTAAGACTTTTGGCACACCCTGTATAACAACAAAAATGACATAATCCTAGATTATAGGTTTAAAGGTAGATCATAGGATAATCTTACCAAGAAAAGCCCAAATGAGGTCGTACAGAGTCAGACATGACTGAAAAACCAACAATAGAAGATAACCATAAGGTAGTTAAGAGGACGTAGCACTGGACCTGGAGTCAGGAAAATCTGAGTTCAAATACAGCCTTAGAATTTGCTATCAATGTGACCCTGGGTAAGTCCCTTAACCCCTATTTGCCTCAGTTTCTCTTCTGTGAAAACGAGTACACGCTAGAGAAGGGAAATGGAGAAAGATTCCAGTATTGAAAACCAGAGACAAGGTCATGGTGTCATGAAGACTTGGATGTGACTGAACCAACAGCATAGAATAACAGATTTAGATCTAGAAGGGAATATAGAACTCATCATAGCCCAACCACCTCATTTTAGAGATTAGGAACCTGAAAGTTAAGTGCCTTGCTCCGGGTCACACACAGAGTAATTAAGATGCTTGAGATTTGAACCTAAGTTCTGGGATTGCAAACCTAGGTACTATACAAGATGGGCATGTTACTTATTGCTGTAGTATGCAAGTACTTGTAATAACTTGTACTTGAAAATACCTACTTATGTAAAATTATTTATATTAGAACAATTAAAACTTTTTTCCGTTAAAGTCGTTCTGAAGATGTATCTTGGCATCGGGGTAATACTAGGTTCATAAAATCTGTTAGAGAATTACAAACTTTGACAGGTCTTATGAAACTTTCAGTATGAACCCAGTATCTTTTATTCAAGGGCCTAAGTAAGAAAGTTCAGAATGAGTTATTCAGAAGGTTGACCAGGAGGTGCTGACTTTTTGGTCATATCCATTATTTTTTTAAAATGACTGTTTAAAATCAGAATGAATATTTTATCCTCTCACTGTCCCTTCACAACAGAACAATTAAAAATGGGAAAAAAACCCTCACAATTAATATGTATAATCTAGCAAGGCAAATTCCCATATTAGCTATATCCAAATGTTTATATATTATTCTGTGTTTTAAAGCCACTCTCTCTTGGGTAGGAGATATATGCCATGTTTTGTATTCAATGCTCAAAACTCCTGATTTGTCATTGAATTGATTAGAGTTTGAAAGTCTTTCAGAGTTATTTTCCTCTATAATATTGTCATTGAAAAAATTTGCCTAATTCTGTTCATATTACTATTTATAGAGGTCTTCCCAGTTTCCTTTGAAACTGGCCATTTCCTCATTTCATGACAATAGTATTCTGTTGCCTTTATATTTAGCCATTCCCCAACAGGTGAACATCCCCTTAGTTTCCATTTTGGGACAACTATGAAAAGAATTCTGTGATCAGTAATTAACAATAATTGAGGAAACAATCCTAGCTATAACATTTCTTAGGAAAATAGGCACGATAAATTGGTCAATGGACTCCTTAGTTAGCCCAAAGACCCTGAATGCAGAGACAGATTCTTACATATTAAAAGCAACTAATCAAATATGACCAATTAATTAAAAGAAGAAAATTAATCAGGATACAAAAAGGGGTAATTTGATTTCTAATTGGAGAAAAGATTAGCAACTTTCCAAGTTGGGAGGGGGAGAGTGAACAGGTGTGATTCCCTGAAAACAGAAAAAGAGGTATCCCATCCACCCCAGCCTTCCCAATGTTTGTACACAATCAAAGGAACATGTTAGCAATAACTGATTGCCCAGTTTGGGGCTAGTTTTCAAACAAAACGTATTGATTGTCTGAGATGTGAAACTGAGAAAATGCCTTGCATCAATCTTCAGATCTGTCTGGATTCCTAGTCAGCATAACCTAGATCCTCAGTTAAGCATCTCTAAGCATCAGGGAAACATGGGCCAGCTCCCCAGATATGCAGAATGTGGGTTTAAACAATGCAATAAAATTTTCTCACAATTCCCGTATTTGAATCAAGTTTTTTCACCAGGTGGAAATTGGACTAGACCCATAATTTAATAGAAAGGAAACTGAGTTAAATTCAGAATTTACTCATGAGATGGAGTCAGTGTGGTTCATTCAATTCCCACTATTGTTATACATACATTTGTACATAGAGGCCCTTTTCCTGTTTCTTTGATTTCTTTGGCATATAGACTGAGTGGTGGTATTGCTAGATCAAAGAATGTGCACAGTTTGGTAGCTTTGGGATCTTTGCTCCAAAATGCTTTTCAGACAGGCTAGATCAGTTTATAATTCCATCAACAATGCCTATTTCCCATAGTCCTTTCAACATTCGTTATTTTCCTCTTTTGTCATTTTTGCCATCATTTTGTGATCTAATGCATGAGGTAAAATCTCAGAGATGATTTAATTTGCATTTCTTAAGTTATTAGTGATTTACAGCATTTTTTCACACAGTGCTTGATAGTTTGACGTTTTTCCTTTAAAAAGTCCTGTTCCTGCCCTTTGGCCATTTATCTATCGAGGAATAGCATAGTCTTACAAACTTCATCCCTTTCACATTTTGGATATGAAGCCTTCGTCAGTGAAATTTGCTGTAAAGGTATTTCCTAGTTACTTCTTTCTTTTCTTATGTTAACTGTGTTGGCTATGTTTGTGCAAAACTTTTAAATTCTATGTAATCAAAATTTTTCCTTTTATCTCCTATGATCTTCCTTATCGCTTATTCAATCATAAACAAGTTTAGTCATAACCATAAAAGATCATTTCTTCTTTGTATTTTGAATTTGCTTATGACATGACCTTTTCAGGGCTGCTCATCCAACTTTGGTGTCCACCTGGCATGCACTTCTCACCTATGGTTCCAAGAAACTTTAGCATGTGTGGTTTTCACCCCCTGGTAAAACCATCTTGGCAAGTGGGTAACACCACAAATCCCTCAGTGAATTAGGGTGATGCTTACCCCCAAAATGCATATTTCCTCTGGTGCCATAGTTGGGTGAGAATAACTCATTCCAAGGGCCAAAATGACTGAAGCAGGCATTTAGAGATTGGTCAGATATCCAAGATGCCAAGGTCATCCACTATATCCTGGGCCATTTTTGGTCATCCTGAGTTTTGTCTTGCCATTGAACTTAGATGACTCGGAAAGAGTGTGAGCCTAATGACTTTGTACAACTCTACCTTACTTAAATCCAATTCACACAGTAGTGAAGACATCATCCTGCGATGTCATTGATCTTTTTTGAAAACAAAGGACAAAAACCAACATTTTGACATAAACTTTGAGATGCTGATAAATACCTAATTTCTGCCAAACTGCTTTCCAGTTTTCCAGGCAGTTTTGCCAATTAGTGAGTCCTTATATTAGGAGCTAAAGTCTTTAGATTTACCAGACATCATGCTACTATTTTCATTTGCTTTTTTATGTTGTGTAATTAATTTGTTCCATTGATTAACCTCTATTTTTTAAACCAAAAATTGTTGGAATGATTCCTGCTTGATAATTTAGTTTTAAGATCTGATACTGATAAACACCTTCCTTCCCATTCTTTTTCATTATTGTCTTTAAGATTATTAACATTTTATTTTTCCATAGAAATTTTGTTATTTTTTCTAGCTCTATAAACTAGTCCTTTAGTAGTTTGTTTTTAGTATAGCATTGAATAAGTAAACTAGTTTATGAAGTGTTATCATTTTTAGTATGTTCAATTTACCTACCCATGAGAAACTGCTATTTCTCAAATTATTTAGTTCTGTATATATTTCCATAAAGAGTATTTTACACTTGGATTTATATAGATTCTAGGTGTGTTTTGGTATATATACTCTCAAATATTTTATAATTTCTGACCACATCCATTATTGAAGTTCTAGTAGGACATGGAAAGGTTTGTGAGGTGCATTAATAAACATTCATGCTGGTGAAAAGGGAACTTTCAAAAGATTGAAGAATTGATCAATACCTTGTAAAATTTGGAAAACTAATATTTATTCATATTTAGAGTGGGGGGTCCATACTAACTCATTTTATGAGAATGAATAAATGACAAACCAGTCACTAAGTTCCTATTATGTCAGTCGCTGTGGTGGGCCCTAGAGAATACAAACCCAAAACTGAGACAGATTTTGTCTTCAAGGAGTTTATATTCTAATAGAGGGATGAGATACATATAGGAAAATGATGGTGAGGGAAGGGAGATTTGGTCTGGGTAGTTAACTGGATGGTGAGTGGAGTCATAGGACAGTCTACCAACAACTTATGGTAGTATTAATTTGATGACTATTCCCAGAGCAAGAGAAAGAAGTAGAGAAATGGGCATGTGTGCTGGGAGAAGGGGGTAGTCCAGGAGAGTGCTGGGACAGAATGCAAGATGCCTAGTAAGTCCTGGTTTCCTTCTAGTGTGTGGCAAGATGGAATGGGGGTGTATGCTCTGGGGTCAGCCAGATAGTCAGTTGAGTGAACTGGAGCTCACTTACCAATCAGGATTTATCAATTCCAAGGCAGCAGTAAAGCTAAGTGGATGAACACCCCATGGTGAAAGAACACACAGTCTTGTAAATATACTCTGTTCCAGGTAGGGAGAATTGGGGAATTGACAGAGCAGATGACAAGATGTGATGTAAGACAGTAAATGGTTTGCATGTGTGATTAAAAAGTAGCAAACATAAAAAAGATATGGAAATTCTTGCCACCATCTTCAACAAGTGTCTACTATTTATACTAGACCTTAGCAGCAAATGGGGCATAAGATCTTGAACATGGAGAGATAAAGTATATGTCTCTGTTGGTAGGGAATTTATAATCTGGTTGGAAGACAAGACATACAGGTATCAGAAGGAAAAGAAATAGCAGGTGATACATTCCAGGTAAGAGATAAGATAACAAATCCTATAAGTTTTCTACTTGGTATGCAAAGCCCTTTATAACCTGCTTCGTCCTGTCTTTCCAGTCTTCTTACACCTTATTGGAGGAAAGATTAGACACTTTACAAGTTGGAAGATGGAGAGTGAAGAGGTATGATTCCCTAAAATCACAAAAAGAGGTATCCTGCCCACCCCAGCCCCCCTAATGTCTACAAACAATCATAGGAACATGGAAACAATAACTGTAGAGTATGTATATGTTGTTCACCCTTCTTTTTTGAAAAGACCAATGACATCAGCATGTTGGGGTCAGGGTTCTGTCTGTTTGACTATGACTAGTCAGTTCAGTATGAATTTGGAAGACTCTAGCACAGGTTGATTATAAGTATTCTGTTAGAACATTTGGGATGGAGATGTTTTTCTGACCACCATGGGAGTTCCTGCCTTGTATGAGTTCTCTGTAAAATAGTCTTTTGGATAAGTGTGTGTTTTTCATTCAGACTACATAGCCAGCCTGTGACAATTGCTCTCTGTGCAGTAGAGTTTGAATGCTTGGCATCTCAGTATGAGAAAGGATCTCAGTTCCCTGTGCTTTGTCTTGCTAGGTGATCTTCAGAATCTTCTTAAGACAATTCAAATAGAAGCAATTCAGTTTCCTGGCATGACATGGATAGGCTATCTAGGTTTCACAGGCTACAGCAATGAGGTCAGCACAATGGCTCTGTAGACCTTCAGTCTGGTATCCAGCCTGATACTTCTTCTCACTCATATTTTCTTTCCTATCTATATCTATTTTTCATATCTGTCTATCTACATAAGTGTACATATATACATACACACATATTATATATAATATCTTAACTTAGCCCTTATATGTGCAATATTATTGAAATCATATCAAGGCTTTACATTATCCTAATCATATGAAGGACTTTTCCTATATGGGAAATTGAAATGAACATCTGAGACAATGAGTATTTCAAACAAAATTTTTTCTCTTTTAGAAAGGACAATGTGTTTGCTTTTGTAGTATTCTTTTTTATTTTGATCTCAGTTAATAAATGATTATACAGCAATGAAAGATTTATCAGAATAACACAGGCACCATACCAATTAAACTATCAGATAATTATTTTCTAGAGTTGGATAAAATAATATCAAAATTCATTTGGAAAAACAAAAGGTCCAGAATATCAAAGAGC
>CM053774.1:106147660-106163701 GCA_028658325.1 Potorous gilbertii | reverse complement strand
CATCACTTCTTAGCAGAATAGTTAGTTCAATGCTGTCTAGACAAGGCTGAAACTACCAGTATACCTTTTCTCCATCCCTGCCCTCCACATTTTTCAATCAACTGGCTAGATTGACAGGTTTTATATGGGTTTTGTCCCTCTTTGTATCCTCAACTCTTAACACAATCCCTGGTCTTTGGCCAGTGATTGGTTGATTCATATGGAATATAGCTGAAATGTTGAGACGTATCATCAATAAATCAAGATCTTAAAACAGTGAAATTCTACATATACACATGGTTTAAACTCCTCAAGGGTAAGTACTGTTTTTGCTATAGTCTGTATACTTAGTATCTAGAACAGTGCCAGGCACATGGTAAGCATTTAATTAATGCTTGATGATTGATTGATAGAAAGTTGCTGGGTGGTATGGTACTGGATCTGGAACCAAGTATATGTCTCTGCTGATAAGGAATTCGTAATCTGGTTGGGAGACATACAGGTATCAGAAGGAAAAGAAATAGCAGATGCTACAGATGCTACCTACCAAGTGAGAGATAAGATAACATATCATTTAAGACTTCTGCTTGGTATGCAAAGCCCTGTATAACCTGCTTCCTCCTATCTTTCCAGTCTTCTCACATCTTACTGGAGGAAAGATTAGATACTTTCCAAGTTGAGAGGGGGAGAGTGAATAAGTTCAATTCCCTGAAATCAGGAAGACCTGAGTTCAAATTCAGCTTCAGACACTTACTTGTTATGTGATCCTTGGCAAGTTACTTAATTTCTGTTTGCCTCAGTTTCTTCACCTGTGAAAACTCTGACGTTAAATAGTACCTAGTTTCTTCAGAATGTTTGTGAAGGCACCCTTGAGAAATTATAAGATATTCTGCACAAAGACATAGGGAGAGTAGGTTTTATTTTGGTGGGGTAGAGAGTGGAAGACATACTGCATTTTAGAAGTCCTTTATAGATCATTTGAAATACTGAAGAAGAATAGATCATTTAGTAAATGTCTATAAACCTAAATCCCTATTGGGTTCTGAAAACCTTTGAATTATCTGGTTTTAAAAAATGACTCCATGGCTAATATAGATGCCTTATGCCACATGCCCAATATTGAAGCCAATTACAATAGAATGTGCTAGGAAAGACAGGTATGGTGGCTTAATGACAAAGGAAGCAGCTGCTAAGCTGGGAGTTTGCTGATATTAATATGTCCCAGAATAAAATCCAGACAAATTACAAGAATTAAGTGAAATATAAAAGTGAAAAGAAATAAAAGAAAAACAACAAAATATCTGAAAAATTTGTAGAGGAAAAATAGAATCCGGACAAGCACACAGACTCGTTGTAGCAAAGCTCTCCAATTAAATAAGTAGGTCAAACTCTGCAGCCTTTGTACTTTAACCTGGGCCTCCTGGAGAGCAGCCCAATGAGGAGACTGGCTTTGAAAAAACAACCTCCTCCCTCCACTCCACTTCCCATGATTGATTTCTGACAGTCACTTCACAGAATCTTAGTTGAAATCCCTTCTGCTTACATACTTTTATTGGCATTTGTCAGCCTTGAGAATTACCCCCATTTCCTGCAGTGTTTTCTTTCTCAGCCATCAGGAAACAGTGATTTTTCTAATTCTAGATCAGGCAAGTTTGGAAGAATCATTGGTAGAACTACTGTTGGTAGTTGGTAGAACTATTTGAGATAGAAATAACTGAGATCACTCTGAAGTATTCCTGGGAGCCATATTTAAATGGGATGACCACAGCTTGGTCGTTATCATCACAGCTTTTCCTCAGGTCAACCTACAGACTAGGGACCTGACAGATGCCAGGCTGATAGGAGTAGTCACAGACAGTGTTTTCAGTGCAGCACTGGAGCATTTTTTCTAAGTACTGGCAGTTTACAAGGACACAGTTTAATTGTTGTTTTTGTCCAGTTGTGTCCTACTCTTCATGACCCCATGGACCATACTGTCCATGAGTTTTCTTGGCAAAGATACTGAAATAGTTTGCCATTTCCCTCTCTAGTGGATTAAGGTAACAGAGGTTGAGACTTGCTCAGCATCATATAGGTAGTGTCTGGATCTGGATTTGAACTCAGGTCTTCCTCACTAGAGTCTCAACACTGTCTACGGAGTCACCTTGCTGCCTCAATTAAATATAGTTTAAGATAGAGGAAAGTTTTGATAAGGGTCTCTAAGGCCATCTAATCCAGTCATTTTATAGTTGAGGAAAGTGATGCACAGAGAGGCTAAGTAGGTATTAGGTGTTCAAGTTGGGTCTAGAACCCAGAGCCAGTGCCCTTTTCCATTTTCCATTCTAAGTCTAAATGCTTCTTGGATGGTTCTAGCCAGTCATCTTATTTGTGGCAGGGAAAATGTGAGATTTGATATATGGAAGAATTAAATAATTTACATTGATTACATCTATTAATAGAATTTGGTCGCTAATCACGTGAGGGCAACTAAATGGTACAGTCAATAGAGGGATGACCCTGGATCCAGGAAGACCTGAGTTAACATCTGGCCTCAGATGCATATTACCTATGTGACCCTGTACAAGTTGCTTAACCCTGTTTGCCTCAGTTTCCTCATCTATAAAATGAGAAGGAAATGGCAAATGACTCTAGTATTTCTGCTAAGAAAACCTTAAATGGGGTTGGGTCACCAAGAATCAGATATGACCAACTAATTAAACAACAATAACATTAATCACATGAGCAGGTCTACAGAGACAGCTCGAAACAATACATTGGCCCATAAAGTTGAAGTCAATGTAATATATGACAGATCACTATGCAAATGGGTGATAGGTGCCATATAATTTCATTCCTGGTATTTTACTCAGTCTCTTTTCTCTTTCTTCTCTAAAGCACCCAGAAAAACTGAGGACTGACCAGGTTTTTTGTCAAGATAAAAAGACACTGAAGTTTATCATTTCCAACTGTCTGCACTGGCCCCTCTGATGTCAATTGAGATAAAATACATTTCAATTCTAAGGTTAGTTCATGGTATTGGGATTTGAACAAAAGCATTTGGACTCTTTATTTAAAAACGTGAACGTTAGCCATGCAAAGTGTAATTCATAGAGTGGACTGACAGAAATAATTGTAACTTCTATAGGTTGTGAAGTTTAACAAATAAAACTCATAGTAGAAAAATGTGTTTTTCACCCTCTTCTATTATCTGGGCCAGTGAACCAAGGTAAAAGATGCAAACAAATGAACATAGTTACTGTTTATTCTTTATTTTCCTTTTAAATAAGCCAAGCATTTCCATATACAAAGTAGAACTTAAAAAAGGAATATACATGAAACTTTAAATCCACATTATGAGTGCCTTGCTTTTCACTTTACTGGTATAATAAATTTAATATGTTAGCTTTAAACTTTCCTGTTTGCCTGCATTTCTTACTGACCTCTGTCCTGTTTTCTTCTATGTATTTTTATGATACTCTTTTTAAAAAAAGCTATTTATTTCATTTTTAATTTCTGTAATAAAGCAAGCATTTCCATAATAGAGTATAATAAAAAAAGATTGCACATGAAAACTGTAAATCTGTTATGTATAATTTGCTATTCCTTTTACATATATAATAAAGTTATCATATAAATTTCATTCTATGTATTTTTAAAATGGTTCAACGACCCTCTTGTCTTCTTTTAGTTTTTTAAATTTTGGTAACACTTTTGGCAAGATGGTTGCAATTTTATTGGATAGATCATGCTGTCTACTACCTGATACAGAGAAGTGATGGACTCAGAGCACAGAATAAGGTATATATTTTTGGATAGGCCCAATTTTTCAATATTTTTTGCTTGATCATGTGTATTTGTTATAAGAGTTTTGTGTTTGTTTTTTTCTTTCCTTGTTCTGGTCCATCCATCACTCAGCCCCTAAATATTAGATCTGACCATGTCAGTCATTCTATTCAATAAACCTTAGTGGTTCCCTATTACTTCCAGAATCAAGTCAAATTAACAAGCATTTATTTAGTACCTACTATGTGCCATGTTCTGTGCTAGGGATTAGGTATAATGAAGAAAGGCAAAAAACATGTCCCAGTTCTCAAGGAGCTCGCAATCCAATGAGAGAGAGAGAGACAACATGCAGATAGCTACATATGAACAAGCTACATGCAGAATAAATTTGAAATAATCCCTGAGGGAAGGCATTAGCAGGGATCAGGGACTGGTAAGGGCTTTCTATAGGAGACTGAATCCTAGCTGAAACTTGAGGAAAGCTAGGGAAGTCAAGAGGGGGAAATGAAAAGGTAGAGAGTTACGGGTTTGGGGGAAAACAAGTGAAAGCTGAGTGCCTTGTGTGAGAAACAGTAAAGGGACCAGTGTCACTGGATTGCATAGTATGGGGTAAGATTTGAAAGGATTTGAAAGGTAGAAGGGCTCAGGTTCCAAAGAAGGGCTTTAAAACCCAAATAGAGGATTGTGATCCTAGAGGTAATTGGGAGTCATTAGAGTTTGTTGAGCAAGGTGGTAGCAGGGCTTATGTGAGCAGACTTGTGCTTCAGGAAAATGTATTTGATGGCTGACCAGATACTGGACTGGTGTGAGGAGAGACTTGAGGCAGGAAGATGAAGTAGATGACTATTGCAGTAGTCCAGACAAGAGGTACTTCTCTAGGGTAGTGGCCAAATCGGAGGAGAGTAAGAGACAGGAGAAATAATATGAAGCTAGAATTGATAAGACTTGGCAACTGATTGGATCTAGCTATGGGGATTTAGATATGGACAGACTGAGGAGTGGATGATGATACCTACATTTCAAGCCTGGGTACCTAGGAGAATGGAATGGTTCTCCACAGTACTGGAGAAGCTAAGAAGAAGCGTGGTTTTTAAAAAATTCTTTTTTGAAATTTAATGAGGTCATTTTTTGATTATGTTGAGCTTAAGATGTCAATGGGAAGCCCAGTTCAATATGTCCAATAGACTTGGAGATATGAGACCGGAGGTGAGGAGAGAACTTAAGACTGGACCTTGGAATCATCTGTATACAGGTGATAACTGAATGAATGGGAGCAGATGAGATCACCAAACAAAATAGTACCTATAAAGAATATATAGGGCCCAGGATAGAGCTTAGAGCTTTGAGTGACACCCATTGTCAGTGGGCATGAACTCTATAAAGATAAAACAAAGATGCCTCAGAAGGGCTAGTTAGACAGGTCAGAGGAGAAGCAGGATACAGCAATGCTGTGAAAATATGGAGAGAAGAGTTATTAAGGAGAAAGGCAGGGGTAAAATGTCAGAGGGGAAGAAGAAGGAGGGGAAGGGAATAAACATTTCCTTATGCTCTAAATACTTTACAAATATCTTATTTGATTCTCACAACCACCCTGCAAGGAAGATGTTTTTTATTGTTGAGGAAACTGAGGCAGGCAGGGGTTAAATGACTTGCTCAGGGTCCTACAGTTAGTAAGTATCTAAGACTTGGTTTGAATTCAGGGCTTCTTGACTCCAGGCCTAGCACTCTATCTAGGTCACCTGGATGTAGGAAGATCAAGATTCTTGCCTTGTGGCCTTCTAGGTTCTTGGGTAATGGCTTTTGACTGAGTCCAAGTTTTACAGAACAAATCCTATTATTAAAGGGATTGCTCTGTGAAGTTTGGGTTCAGTCAAAGGGCCACACTTGAGGACCTAGTGGGTCACATGTGCCCTTGAGGCTGCAGGTTCCCCATTCCTGGTCAAGAAGGTTGAAGACTGAGAAAAGGCCATTAGATTTGGCAGGTAATTGCAATCAGATATAAAATCCTGTGATTGGCTTTTAAAGTCTTTGATGTGGATTTCTTCTTACTTTCCAGTTTACTCCCCTCCAGATCGAATATGTCCTCCTTGCTGTTTGGTGAACAAGACACTCCATTTCCATGCTCCAGGCATTTTTACAGGCTCATTTCTGGAATGCCTGGAATTTTCTGCCTCCTCATCTCAACCTCCTGGTTTCCCTTGCTTTCTTCAAGTCTCAATCAAGACCTTTCTGTAAGAAGCCTCTCTCACTTCCCCTTAAACATAGTGCCTTTCCTCTGAGATTACTTTCTATGTATCATATTTAGATCTTGATTATGCATAGTTTGTATATTGCCTCTCCCATTAGAATATGAGCTGAGAGCAAGGGATGTATTTGACTTTATGTTCCCAGGGCTAAACAGAGTGCCTGGCAAGTGCTTAACAAATGCTTGTTAATTTGACTTTTCAATAGGGTAGAATTTGGAGGGAGAGAAAATAGATTTTTTGCTAATTGGAAATTAAATTTTAAAACATTTTAATAACATCATTGGTATTCTCCACCCACCCATAATGAAAGAAAAATAAAACCTTGGTACGATGTAAAACAAATCCCCGACATGGGTCATTTCCAAAAAAGGTGCGTCTCATTCTTCACCTTGAGTTTATCTCTCTCTGTGAGGAAGTGGCTAACGTATTTCATCACTGGTCTTTTGGAATTCTGGTTAGTCTTTGCTTTAATCAGAGTTCTCATGTCTTTCAAAGTTCCTCTTCTTTAAAATGTTGCTGTTGTTTAAACTATTCTGTTGCTTTTACTTATTTCAGTCTGCATCAATTTGTACGAGCATTTTAGTTTTCTCTGAAAATGTTCCTTTTGTTATTTTTTATTATTTTATTATTTGTTATTTATTGTACAGTTTGCTATATAAGCAAGAGAGTTGTGATTCAGTTACTGATACCATTTCTTTATGATGTGTATTTGTGATTTAAACATCTTACACCTGGGAGGATGTGAGCAAGAGCAATCAGGGGAATATATAACGTATAACTTATTTTATATATGTAATATAACTTATAACTTATCCTTATAACTATTTTCCCAACTATGGAAATGTAGCAGAAAGGAGACAGAAAAAAGAACTAGAAGATTTCTCTTCTTCATCATAACAGTATTTCTTCCCTGAGTCTCCTTAACTCAAACATTACTACCCTACTCTCTTACTGTACTAACCTAACAACTCTAGCCATCCTCATTATATATTAATGTAATGTAAATTCCTTTAGAGCAAGTCTGTTTTTTCACTATTTTTGTAGCATACCTCTTCATATTACAGTTGTTTAATGCTTGTTGAACTGAATTATTGAATTAAATCTCATGAAATCTAATAATATCAAAGATATGTAAAATATAATATTAAGGCTACAGTTAAGCTTAATCTTTATTGGTTCTCTCTTTTTTTAAATGAATAGTATTTATTTTTCCCAATTACATTAAAAACAATTTAAAACATTCATTTTTAAAATTTTTAGTTCCAACTCTCCCTCCTTCCTACCCTACCCTATCCTGAGATGGCAAGCAATTTGATATAGGTTATACATGTATGACCATGTAAAACACATTTCCATATTAGTCATATTGTGAAAAAAATTATACAAAAAACCGTCATAAAAATGAAGTGAAAAATAATATGCTTTGATCTGCTTTCAGACTCCATTGATTCTTTCTCTGGAGGTGGATAGAATTTTTTATCATGAATCCTTTGGAATTATTTTGGATCACTGTATTGCTGAGAAAAGCTAAATCATTCACAGGTGATTATTGTACAATATTGCTTACTCCTGGTTCTACTGACTTCACTTTGCATCAGTTCATATAAGTCTTTTCAGATTTTTCTGAAGTAATCCTGCTTGTCATTTCTTATAATACAATGTTATTCCATTACAATCATATGTCACAACTTGTTCAACTATTCACCAATTGATGGACATCTTCTCAATTTTTAATTCTTTGCCACCACTAAATGAGCTGCTAGAAATATATATTTATAAATGAGTTCTTCCCTTTCTCCCCCCTTTATTATCTCTTTGGGATACAAACCTAGTAGTGGGGTTTCTGGGTTAAAGGATATACAGTTTTATAGCCTTTTGGGCATAGTTCCAAATTGCTTTGCAGAATAGTTGGATCAGTTCACAACTCCACCAACAATATATTAGTGTTCCAATTTTCCCACATTCTCTCCAACATTTATCATTTTCCTTTTCTGTCATATTAGGCAATCTGATAAATATGAGGTAGTTCCTCAAGTTGTTTCAATTTGCATTTCTCTAATCAATAGTGGTTTAAAGAATTTTTCATATAATTATAGTTAGCTCTGATTTCTTTTGAAAACTGCCTGTTTATATCCTTTGATCATTTATCAACTGAGGAATGACTTCCATTCTTATAAATTTGACTCAGTTCTTCATATATTTGAGAAATGAGGCCTTTATTAGATATACTTGCTATAAAAAATCCCCTAGTTTTCTGTCTTCCCTCTAATCTTGGTTGCAGTGTTTGTTCATTTTTTGTGCAAAATCTTTTAGATTTGATATAACCAAAATGATTTATTTTATATTTCATAATGTTTTTTCTCTCTTGCTTGGTCATTAATTTTCCCCTAATCCTTAGATCTGACAGGTAAACTCTTTCATATTCCCCTAATTTGTTTATTGTATTACTCTTTATGTCTAAATCCTGTAGCCATTTTGACCTCATCTTGGTATATGGCGAATATTTCCCTTCTTAAAACATTGTCTCCTAAGGGAGGAAAGAAGGGGGAAAGGTGAAAATAATACCTGAGGAAAACTGGGGAGACACCAGGGAAATCAATTTCATACTGGGGAGGCTCCAAATGGATGCAGATGTCTCAAAGGTTTTTCTCTGTCCGGTTCTGGCTCTTCATCCCTGACTCAACTAGACTGAATACTTCAGATCATTGATTTGAATATGTAACTGACTTTTGAAACAGTTGTAATCTTTGGTTCAGTCCAATCACTCTTTATGTCTTGGTTTTATTTAGTATTCTACTTTTTGGTCTTCCTCATGCAGTTCATTAAAACTCAGATGCTAGAATCCAAAAATGGTGTATCTGCTACTATTGATATGGAAAATGATTTGTATGGAAACATTCAGATATATGATCCAGTTTTCATCTGATTGTTCTCATTTTATTAACCAAATGCTCTTGGGATGATTGGATTTAATTGGATTTTGCACCAACATCTCTACAAACTAATTTTCTCCTTGATGATTCTTTTCCAATATCTTCAAGTCAAATCAACAAGCATTTATCAAACACTTACTGTGTATCAGGCACTGGCTAAGTGCTGGGAATATAAATATGAGCAGAAATGCCAGTCCTTGTCCTCAAGGACTATTTTTCTGGTGAGATAATCAGGTTAAGTTACTTGCCTAGAGTCACCCACCTAGTAAGTATCAAGTATCTGAGACTGGATTTGAACTCAGGTCTTCTTGACTCCACAGCTGGTGCTCTATCCACTGTGTCACAGAAGCTGACATTCTAATGGAGGAAGGCAAGCATATAAAAGGGAAGAGGGGTTGGAGAGAAGTTATGTCCACATAAACATTATAGAGACTCTCTGGAGAGTTATGTAGTCAGAAGAGAAATATTATTTTGGGATTGGATTCTTTCCTAAAAATGGAGATTCTAAGAGGAACTAGTAAATCAGCGAAAGGGAATACAGGGAATTTCAGTGTGATTAATCCAGAGGTGAAATGAACCTCTAAGATGAGGAGGCTGCTCTGAGCCAGTAGAAAGTTAGCAACAGAATTAGCAACGGGTCCATTGACTCTTGGTTGCAGGCATGGCCCTGAGCATCTCATCATCCTTTTCAAGCATCAGCAAGTCTGGTTATAGCCCACACCACGATAAATAGCCCCGGGATGGTTAGTGCCTTTTTCAATGTACTCCAGTTCTAGCTTTCTATTACATCAAAGAGATTTCTTTCCATTACCTGGTTAGCATACTGAAACAATTCCAAAATATCTGCTCTTGATCACATCTTTCTAATATATGTCCACTACACTGCATCATGACTTTCCATATTCAGGCTCCCTAGCCTTTTCCACAGAGGGGATTATATATTTCTCTCTCTCTCTCTCTCTCTCTCTCTGTCTCTCTCTCTCTGTCTCTCTCTGTCTCTGTCTCTCTCTCTCTCTCTCTCCTTTCATTCAACCAATTATTCCTCCATGCCACCATTCTTCTATCTCTACATTCCTCTCTCCCTCCAACCATTCATCTCTCTATCCATCTACTTATATTTTATGTTAAATTTCTGTAGGAAATGGTGACAGTGGGAGTTGATGTTTATGCCTTTATCCATTTACCATTTTGTGATCATAAACTTAATGTTTCTAGTCCTTTTTGAACACAAATTAACTCACTGATGTCATATTTGCATAATATACTTACATAAAATTCTAAATCTTACTATATTAGCGAAAGTAAACTTGTTTTTGTTGTTGAGGGACACAATCTAGATATACTGGGTCATTATGGAAATTTTGAAATAGAAATTTTTATCAGTGATATCTACATAATCAGCTGACTTTGACACTTTGTAACATAATCTTTGAATGATGTCAATTTGCGCTAATGGTATGGGAGGAATGAGAATAAAGGTGATAACATGCTGGGGCTACAAGAACAAAATTAAAGTACTAAACTGATAAATTGTGTGTATGTATCAGAACAACATTCCTGCCTTCTTTGGAGGACTTTACATTTTTATAACATTTCTCCTAAACGAATCGATGCCATGAATGAGTTGCTACATATGTATGTATGCATGTATGTATATGTGTATATATATACATATATATGTGTATATATAGAGTTTCTTGTTAACTGAGGGTCAACCTAAAACTTTCTTTTATTTGTTTTGAATCATTTTAGTATTAGTAATATATAACGTAGTAGTGAAGTGTATCAATCCACTTTGCATTCTTAAGACAGTATAACATAAGTTTGAGGGGAATAGAATTATTCGTTGTTGATTCAATGTGCTGCCATTTTGGAAATGTCTACGCTAAATGCCAGTGATCACTGTAGAGGATGGTAGATTATATTTAGCAGTTGGGTTGAATCCATTCTGACCCTAGGAAAATGCCCCAAGGTGATTAAAAAAGGTAAAGAAACTTACTTCCTAATTGTCTGCCTTTGGTGGGGAGAAGGATAATTATTTGCTTTTTTCTCCTAAAATTTGAATACCCAGAAAAAAAAAATCCTGGTAAACTAAGAGTTTCACTAGGTGGCTCAAGTGGATTGAATTCAAGACCTGGAGTTAGGAAAACTCATCTTCTTGAGTTCAAATCTGGCCTGTTTTTCTAGCTGTGTGACCCTAGGCAAGTCACTTAACCCTGTTAGCTTCAGTTTTTTCATCTGTAAAATGAACCACAGAAGGAAATGGTAAGCTACTCTGGTATCTTTGATGAGAAAACCCCAAATAGGGTCCCAAAGAGACAGATGTGACTGAAACAACTGAACAGTAATGGAAAAGTCTTGGACTTTATCAGGCCTGAATTTCTTCCTCCTTTGCCATTTGGGTTGGTGCACAGAATCCTAACAGTCTTTTTCAACTCTAAGTTTCAGTGTTTCTATGATTCTTTAGAGATCTCAGTCACCATGAAGCAATACTCAAACATCTAAATTGTTCTTAATACTATTTTTATTTGTGTCTGCAGAAGTAGAAACCTTAACCTGTTGTAAGCTATATCAGCTCACTCATGAGTGTGCATGTAACATTCCAAAATGGCATCCATGTGTTTAGGAGAAGTGACATAAAAATGTGAAGTCCTGCAGAGGAGAGAGGAATGTTGTTCTGAATCATTCTGTTGTAATCCAAAGCCCGAATCCAAGGGACTCAGAGTAGTGCTGTAGAGTGAGGATGAGTCAACAGGATGAAGTAGCCATCGAAACAGCCCCTGAGTACAGTATGGGGCTTCATGGAGAGGTATGCCTTCCAGTAGTGAGAGACTGAGAGTTCATCTATGTGCTGTCCTGACTACACTACAATGAGGAGCATTTTGTTCAGCTCTGCATGCCAGTTTGGGAAAGACAATGGGGTTCTGGGAATGCTCAGAGGAAGGCACTCAGGATGGGGAAGGGTCTTGAGGCCATGCCAGATAAATATCAGTCAGGAACATTGAGGATGTTTAGCCAGCAGAAGAGAAGACTTAAAAGAACATGATAGTATTCAAAGGTTGTCATGTGGAAAGGGCATGGCACATGTTCTGTTTGGCTCCAGTAGCCATAAGTAGGAGCAATGGGTAGAAGTTATAAAAATGCAAATTTAGGTTTGATGTCAGAAAAAAATTTCCTAGAACTTAGAGTTCCTCCAAACTGTAATGAACCACCTCCCATTTATCCTCCTTTTTTAAATTTAAAAAATGTTTCAATATAAGTAATTTATTTCATTTTTCAACATTCACTTCCACAAGATTTTTAATTCTAAATTTTCTCCTCGTCTCTCCCCTCCCCTCACTCCAGAAGAGCATGCACCCAAATTACTCCTTGCCCCTTGCCCCAATCTATTCTCCCTTCTATCATCCCCCTTCTCTCCTCTGTTTTTCTGAAGGACAAGATTGATTTCTATACTCCATTGCCCGTACAAATTATTTCCCAGTTGCATGCAAAAACAATTTTTAACATTAATTTTTGAAGCTTTTTATTTCACATTCTCTCCCTTTCCCTTCCCACACATCTTCACTGAGAAAGCAAGCAATTTGATACAGGTTATACAAGTGTAGCTATGCAAAACACTTTCAGAACAGTCATATTGTGAAAGACTAATCATATTTCCTTCTATCATGTCCTGCCCTCCATTTATTCCATTCTTTCCCTTGACCTGTCCCTCCACAATAGTTTTTGCCTCTGATTACCCCTTCCCCCAATCTTCTGCCTCTTCTATTATCCTCCCTCTTCTATCCCCTTCCCCCTTGCCTTCTTGCAGGGTCAGATAGGTTTCCATACCCAATTAAGTGTGTGTTATTCCCTCCTTATGCCAAATCCAATAACAGTAAGTCTCACTTACTCCCTCTCACCTCCCTCCTCTTTCCTTCCATTGTAAAAGCTTTCTTGCCTCTTTTATGTGGGATGATTTATTACATTCTACCTCACCCTTTCTCTCCTTTCCTCTCAACACTTAATTTTATTTTTCAGGTATCCTCCCTTCATATTCAGCTCACCCTATATCTTCTCTGTGTGTATATACACACATATACATACACATATACACATACCCACATATATACATACATATACACACATACATATAAAATGTACACATACACACATATATTCCCTCTAATTACCTAATACTGAGAAAGGTTTAATGGGTTACAAATATCATCTTTCCAATGAGTTACATATATCATCTTTCCATGTAGGAAGGTAAAGAGTTCAACTTTAATGAGTCCCTGATGGCTTTTCTTTCCTGTTTACCTTTTCATATTTCCATTGATTCTTGTATTAGAAAATCAATTTTTCTATTCAGCTCTGGTCTTTTCAACAAGAATACTTGGAAGTCCTCTATTTTATTAAAACTCCATTTTTTCCCTAAAGTATTATATTCAATATTGCTGGTAGATGATTCTTGGTTTTAATCCTAGCTCCTTTGACCTCTGGAATATCATATTCCAAGCCCTTTTATCCCTTAGTGTACAAGCTGCTAAATCTCATGTTATTCTGATTGTATTTCCATGATACTTGAATTATTTCTTTAAAATTGCTTGTAAGATTTTCTCCTTGACCTGGGAATTCTGGAATTTGGCTACAATATTCCTAGGAGTTTTCCTTTTGGGATCTCTTTCAGGAGGTGATTGGTGAATTCTTTCCATTTCTATTTTGCCCTCTGGTTCTAGAATATCAGGGCAGTTTTGCTTGATAATTTCTTGGAAGATGATATATAGGCTCTTTTTTGATCATAGTTTTCAGGTAGACCAATGATTTTTAAATTTATCTCTCCTGGATCAGCTTTCCAGGTCAGTTGGTTTTCCAATGAGATGTTTTACATTTTTTCATTCTTTTGGTTTTGTTTCATAATTTCTTAGTTTCTCATAAAGTCATTAACTTCTATCTGTTCCGTTCTAATTTTTAAAGAACTATTTTTTTTTGGTGAGCTTTTAAAAGTCCTTTTTTCATTTGACCAATTCTGCTTTTTTAAAGCATTCTTCTCTTCATTGACTTTTTGGACTTCTTTTGCCATTTGTGTTAGTCTGTTTTTAAAGGTGATATTTTCTTCAGCATTTTTGGGGGTCTCCTTTAGCAAGTTGTTAACTTGCTTTTCATTATTTTCTTGCATCACTCTCGTTTCTTTTCCCAATTTTTCCTCCACCACTCTTACTTGATATTCAAAATTCTTTTTGAGCTCTTCCATGACCTGAGAACATTGCATATATTTTTGGGGGGTTTTTGGATGTAGAAGCCTTGCCTTTCATGTCTTCCTCTGATGGTATGCTTTGTTCTTCCTCATCTGAAAGGATGAAAAAAAATATCTTTTCACCAAGAAAGTAATCTTCTGTGGTCTTATTTTTTTTTTTCATTTTGGGGGCATTTTCCCAGCCAGTTAATTGACTTTTGAGTCTTTTGTCAAATGGATGATATACTCCAGGAACCTATAAGTTCTCAGTTCCTCCAAGGTGGCACAAACATAAACTCCTATCCCTTGGAGAGGAGTTTACTCCTCTCTTGGTCTGCACTATTGTCTATGAGCAACCAAAAGCCCTCTTTTCTGCCCAGGATCTGTGAGTAGGCTTCCTTCTCCACAGCCATCACCAGCTCCACCCCACCAGCACCAGTGCTCCTCCTCACCCCAGGACCACTACTCAGGGCTGAGATATAAATCAGCTGCTTGATTCCCCCAGGGTCCTTAGACTGAGGGCTCCAAAAATGGATGTTGCTACTGCAGTGACTGCCACTGCCCTGGGGTTGGGACTGGGGCCCAACCTATGCCCCCCTCTCACCCAGGTGAAAGAGCTTTCTTACTGGCCTTTGAAGCTGTCTTTGGCATTTGTGGGTGGAGAAATCTGGGAACCGTAGCTGTTTCCTATGATTCAGCACCTTGAAGCCTTCTCCAGTTCTGTCTGTGCCATGCTGCATCACCAAGGCTGGGCTGCACTGCTCTCTGGGTCTGGTTCATAGACCTTTCCTGTCAGCCTTCTAGTCTGTTTGGACTGGAAATCTCTTTCACTCTGTCATTTTGTGGATTACAGTGCTCTAGAATTTGTTTAGAGTCATTTTTTACAGATTTTTTTTTATGTATGGAGGCTATGGAGGCTATGGAGGGAGATCGAGAGCAGGTCCATCCTTCTACTCTGCCATCTTGGCTCCACCCCTCAGGTCTTTTTTGATCATGGTTTTCAGGTAGACCAATAATTTTTAAATTGTATCTTCCACATTCATTTTCTAAGTCAATTGTTTTTCCCATGAAATATTTCACATTGTCTTCTATTTTTTCATTCTTTTGGTTTTGTTTTATAATTTCATGATTTCTCATAAAATCATTAGCTTCCACTTACTCCATTCTAATTTTTGAAGGAATTGTTTTCTTCAGTGAGCTTTTGGACCTCCTTTTCCATTTGACCAATTCTGCAGATTCTTCTCCTCATTGGCTTTTGAATCTCTTTTCCCATGTGGTTTAGTCTATTTTTAAAGGTGTTATTTTCTTCAGCATTTTTTGGGTCTTCTTTAGCCCGCTGTTAAATCGTTTTTAAGAAATACTTGTTTCCCTCCCTACTTCCTTCCCTCATTTCCTCTCTCCCTTCCTCCTTACCTCTTTCCCTCCCTCTCTTCCTCCTCCCCTCCTTCCCTCCCTCCCTTCATTTCTTCCTTCCTTCCTTCCTTCCTTCCTTCCTTTCTTCCTTCCTTCCTTGTTTCCCTCCCCCATGTCTCCTTTTGGAGCAGGGTAGAAGGAATAGTACAGCAATTAATTATTTCTGTCTTTAAAGGAAACCACACAATGATGAATTGGTCAAATCTGTGTCAGAGCTGGGGATATTTAATTCTTGAATTTTCAGTTACTCACATTTGGTATGAAAATCTTTGGTCCAGAATGGAAGTGAATTGCCAGAACTGTCATAATTTTTCTAGAGAAATTCATTTAACAATATTTGATACCAAAGGCACTATAGGAGGAGAGGGAAGGGAAGAGAAAGAAATAAGCATTTACATGGCATCTTCTCTGTGCCAGTTGTACTAAACTGTACAAATATTATCTCATTTTAACTTTCCTCTATAAATTATGAGACTAAAAAAATTAAGCATTT
>CM053774.1:106131517-106147160 GCA_028658325.1 Potorous gilbertii | reverse complement strand
AGAGGCTTTGACTCCTATGTCTTTACCTGATGGTAAGCAGATCTCTTCATCCTCAGAGAGGAATGGTGCAATCATCTGGTCACCAAGAAAATAACCTTCTATGGTCTTAGTTTTTTTCCCTTTTCTTGGCATTTTCCCAGCCTTGACTTCTTCTTGACTTCTGAGAGTCCTCTCCACCCCCTGGCCCAGATCTGCTCAGCTGGTGCTTGGGGTCTGGGATTCAAATGCTGCTCCCCAGCCTCAGGGCTTTTGGTGGCAGGCCTAACTGCTCTTCAGTGGGAGCTTATCTGCTGGTTCTCAGGTGGGGGCAGGGCCGCCTCTCAGGCTCAGTTCCCTCAGGGGGTTTATGCAGAGACCTTTTGTAACGGAGCTGCAGTGGAGCTCCTGCCTGCTCTGCGAGCCTCTGGCTGAGCTGCCTCAGCCTCTGCCACAGCGGCGGCCTCCCGAGGGGGTCCGAGTCCCGGGGATACCCCGCTCCCCTCTTAGCCCGTCTCTCTCACTGACCTGTGCGTCTGTGGGTGGAGGGGCCTTAGCGGCCGCCGGAGATTATGGTCCCTGAAGCCTGCTGGGCTCTGCTCGCTCCTCTCAGTGCCGCGTGGCTGGGGCCAGGGGAGGGGAGCGCTCGGCAGGGCAGGACTCCGCTCCTGTCCAAGGTACCTTTGCGGTGGTTTTTCAGGGCTCTCTGCAACAGAAATCTCCTTCACTGTGTTTCTGCGTGGCTTCCACTGTTCCAGAATTTGTCAGGAGTTCTTTTTACAGGAAATCTATGGGCTGTGGGTTCGGAGCTAGCAAATGTGAGTCTTTCTACTCCGCCATCTTGGCTCTGCCCCCGCCAAGTTCTCTAGGTTTGACCTTCCTAACATCTCTCCCATATTCCCCCTTCTCTCCTCAGATTCTTCTTCTCAGACTGCCTTAGGCTCCTTAGGCTCTCACTGCTTCAAACCAGGACTATTGGAATAAGTTAAGAACTCCTTGCTCAAGGGGCAGGGGCAACTGGATCTATTGATAAGTTCTATGTGTAGGAAACATTATTCTGGTAGTAGTGTGAAGGAAAGATTAGCAGGGGGAGAGGATGGAGCCCCAAAAACTTGTAAAGAGGTTATTCTCCTAGTTCAGGGCTTTATTAGGTGGTTGCAGCAGGTACATAGAGGAGTATGTGTGGCACCTTGCTCTCTGGGTTGTTGTGAGGTTCAAATGAGCTAATATGTAAAGCATTTTGCAAACCTTGAAGGGCTATATGCTAGCGTAATACCTGTTTTCATCATCACCACCACCACTACCACCACCACCATCATCATCACCACCATCATCATCATCTCCATCATCATCACCATCATCATCTCCATCATCATCATCACCACCATCATCATCATCACCACCATCATCATCTCCGTCATCATCATCACCACCATCATCATCTCCGTCATCATCATCATCACCATCATCATCTCCATCATCATCATCATACTAGAAAAGCAGGAGAGATTAAGGTCATCAAGAAAGAGCAGTTGACCAATAATGTCAAATGCTTCTGAAAGGTCCAAAGTGATGGTTGAAGAAGTCACTGATGATCTTATAGAGGAAAGTTTCATTAAAAGAATGGAGAAGGAAGCAAGATTGCCAAAGGCTAATGGAGTCATTGGTAAGGAAGCAGAGACAATAACGGTAAGATTACTTACTCTTTCTAGAAGTTTAATAATGAAGTGAGTAGAAATATAGTACAATAGATTGAGAGGTTAGTATTGTCAAGAACATTTTTTTAGAAATAACTTTAAAAGAGCGGCTTATAACTACTGAAGGAAATTCAATAAAATTCCACCTTCTACAGGAAGCCTTCCTTAAGAAATGCCTTAAGTGAAGTTTTGTGATATGGAGGAGAAGAGGTGTGGGGTTTTAAGAGGAAGGAATGCATGATCTCAGTAAAGTAGAAGTCATGGCTGACAAGTAGGCACAGTGATGCAGTGCAAGGGGTTAAGGATAAAAAAATGATTAGAACAGTCAATCAAGGGTATATAAAAATCATTCTGTTGAAATAGGGACAAATTGAATTTAGATAACATGAATTCATAGTGACTCCAATTATATCTATCTTAGGATTTCCTTCAGCAGTGTATGGTACCTTAATAGCTGGAACAGAGATTTGTGGTAATGATGGGGAGGAGGAAAAGTGGAAATAGTAGAAAAACAAAGGGTCAAAGAACTAAAGGTCAGATAATTCTTGTAGCTGCACAAATCCTTAAGCAAATTCAATTTAAAGAGGAAGGTGCACTTTTTGAAAGGAAAGAGCCAATTTTGGGAGGGTAACTTTCTTTAGTGGCAGCTTGTAGACTACTTGGTGAACCCTCATGCACCGTTAGTAGTCATAAGCCACTCTTTTAAAGTTATTTCTAAAGATTAAAGGTGAGCATTTAGGGGATGATATTGTATACAAGTAAAGATAGCTGGAGATTTGTAAACCTACTCATATTTTTCCTCAAGGATTGTAAAGAATTATGTCTGTTGAAATTTTCCACTGACACAAAGTGACACTGATCTACAGTCCTTAGGAACTTAGGATATGTTATTTTTGGCTTGTGGTCTTTTGAGGTTTTCTCTGCATCAGCTTTCCTTATAAGATCTATCTTGTTTATGCCTCCATTTTCTTCCTGTAAATTACACCAGATTCTAAGTACACTTAATCTGGATGGAATCTTTTCCCACAACAATGCTCTTTTTATATATCAAGGCATGAAATCAAAGCTACTCAATCCCAATTCCCCATCTGGGTCAGTTTGGCATACATTTCTCTTTCCTTTGGATACCCAGCCACAGTACCAGATCTGAAAAACAAAACTGGAAAAAATATTATTGGTACCCATCTCCCCCCCACCCCAGGCTTGCTTATTACTTTGTATTGATTTGTATGTATTTTGTCCATGCTGTTCCTTTCAGTAAAATAGAAACCCCTTGAGGCCAGGGATTATTGAATTGTTTTGCTTTTTTATTGCTAGTATCTAGCACAGTGTCTAACACAGAGAAGCAACTTGATAAATATTGATTCAATTTAATTGAATAGAATGAATGCATCTCATAACAGCTCAAAAGTACATAACACTTTTTTAACATATTTTCCACCAAACCATACTTTAACTAGATTAAACCTTTAATTGGGGAAGAGTTTTTTGTTGTACAGATTTTACTTATGATCTGCATTACGTGTTTTTTCTTAGGTAAGAAAGCCTTGAAAATGCTAGAGATGACATTACTAAGAAGGAAAACAACTTTGAAAGATCTCAGAGCTCTGATCAAAGCAGAAAATAACAGTGACTTCAAAAGATAGGTGATGAAATGGACCTCCTACCTCTTGGCAGAGAGGTAATGTGCCCGAGATGCAGGATGAGACATGCATACTCAGAAGTGGATGATGTGGTGACTTGTTTTGCTGGACTCTACAGGTTTGTTTTCCTGGAGCTACATGGAGGGATAGGTAGGTTAAGTGAAATGCAGAGAAGAATATTAGGAAAACATTTAAAATGCAGAGACAAGAAAAAATGGATAAAGAGGTATAAAAGAGTAGGTTTGTTATCACCCATTACAATTATACACACACACACACACACACACAGATCTCAAAAAATAAACTAACTCAGCAACAGAAGTTCCAATTTCTTGTATTTCTCGTCTTTTTTGCTTTTTGTATATTGAAATGCATATGTTTACTACGTTCAAAATTAAAACATAAAGTTAAAGACCAATGGGAGAGAAGGAGGCAGTGTCAGGGAAGGAACAAAGTGCTTCTGGAAGCTCATTGAGAGCCAAGACCTGGACGATGGTCTCTGGCCTTTAAGTGTTCTTTGACTGCATCATTAAACTAACCTCTTAGTACCCTAGGCCGCTCTTTAAGACTTTAAGAACAGATGACTACCTTTGGTCCTAGAGAGACTTCATTCTTTGGGAGGTCCCTTTAACCAATGAAATCACAAGTTTGGGAGGTAAAAATATCAGTAAAATCAATAGCAACTTTAAATCATCCTAATTTCCTTGCCTCAGGGTCTAGGTCTTATTTGGGGAGAACCTAGAGACTTTGATTTATACATATATATGTATATATATTTTTCTTATTAATTAATTTATTTTCAGTTTTCAGCATTCCACAAGATTTTGAGTTCCAATTTTTTTTCTCTCTCTCCTCCCCCCACCCTCTCCCTCCCCTCACCCCAAGAAACTCTAATTTATATTAAAGTGACCTAAGAAATTTCATTTGGAACTGGTGTACAAGGAAAAATTTTTCTTTTCCAATCAATGCCAAACTATTTTTCTTCCACCACTAAACATCTCTGTTTCCTTGAAGATCTAGGCTAGTTGGATTCCTAACTAGTTCCCATGACATGGAGAGATTGGACCATATTAAGACTTCAATTTTCTCTAAGGTGAGATCAGAGAAGGAAATCATTTCCCACAGAAAAATAGACCCACTGCAGAGATATCAACACACTTGATTGCAAAATACACAAAATGCCAGACTGAAGTAAATCAGTTGTTTGTTCAGTCCACATTCCCAACTCTGACAGCAACAGGATACTTGGCAAGATCTATAAAGATATCTTTCTCCAATCTTGTCCCACAAACATCTTCCCTTCTAAATCTTTCCTTCTCCTCGTGAGAAGACTTGCATGGCTTCAACATTTATAGAAGACTTCAACAGTGGCCAAAATGAATAAGGATGGGAGTTAGGCGAAGCCACCTGACTGAACCAGGAAGGACTGTGGGACAAAAATAACTACCTCACCTTCCTGGAGTAGCAAACCTCAATGCCAAGAGTCAAAGAGTAAAGGCTTTATGCCAATCTATCAGTTAAGGGTGGCTACCTTTTCTGAAAGACCATGACAGCGCTTCAAGCTGAGTCAGAGACTGAACCTCAACTACCCATTGAAGGATTGGGCTAGTGACCAAACAGAATTTCTGGCCCACTCTAGCAACAGTTGTACCTGGTGATTGGTCAACTGTGTCAAAGAAGATGCCAGTCAAGCGGATGAGGGCCTTGAGCTGCTTGGCCCAGCCCAGTAGCAGATTGACTCATCCAGTAGCCATACAATGAGGAACCAGCCTAGCTGTGAAGTGGAAAGACCTATTCATTACTGATATCCAGCTCCACAGAGAACTTGGTGAGGACTCTGGAGAAAGAAAGGACATTGAGTCACTAGTTGAGGTATTTGCTTTGCGAGTGAATAATTATTTTCTCTCAAAAGTCCTGGCCAACTGTATTCATTGACCGAGTCAGTGAGGGTAACTTTGCAAGAGTTCTTGGCAAAGACCCAAAAGAAAGGGTCAAATTAGCCCTCTAATTGCCCTACTAAAGTCCAGATGCAATTCATTAAAAAAGCATTATCCTATGACTGTTGAGACTACCAAGCTTCAGAATAATTGGAACTTGTATTTCTATCCTCGATACCAAATATAAAGGACTGGGAGATGATATGCTTGTCTGTTTGGAGAATAAAAATAAACTAAAAAATGAAAGGGAGACTTCATGGAATGAGACCTTGCTGTAGACCAGGTTATGCCATTTAGGCTGTGCTTTGCTATAACCTAAGTCTCCCTTAATTGTCCCCTTTCTCTGATCCTGGCCATGCCCCTATGTTGGAGATGTGGCTCTATGCCACAACCCTCTTCATTTAGGTTTGCTATTGGGACAAAATGAGGAACTCACAAGTCACTGAACTTTTAACAAAGGAGGCTTACTTTGCCCTAAGTGCAGAAATATAAAACACCTGACAAGGTAAGTTACTGAACACTGAGATGCTTTTTTGAACTAAACTGTCAAGCATTCAAACTTTACTGCAGAGAACACAACTCTGGTGGGCTGACCACATCATTCTGACACCAAATATGTATGTTTACCTAAAAGACTGTTTTGTGGAGATCTCACACAAGGCAGATGCTCATGCAGAAATCAGAAGAAACAATACAAAGAAACTCTCAAGGTCTCCCTGAAAATTTTTAGCATCAATTGTGAGACATGAGAGACACTGGCATAGGACTGCTCAGCATAGCAAGCTTGCATCAAAGGAAGGAGGTGTATTGTGTTAGCAAAGCAGAACCTCAGTAGCTTAACAGAAAAGTGAAATGTTCAAATTTAGAGACATCTTTGTCTCCAGTGTTCAAAAGGACTCTTTTGTGCCAGACCTATGGTAGAGGTTTCCAAGCTTGTATGGGTCTGATCAGTCATAGTCAAAGCACACTATACCGTGATCCCAACATTGTGATGTCATGTCGGTCCTCTGAATCAGAAAGATGAACAACTGTATGGTAATAACTACGTGGGATAGTGCAGGAACTCTAAGGGCTACCACATTCACTGGCCTCTCTTTAATTTGCTAGAAATTTATGAAAGGCCCCATACAAATACTGAGTGAACATATAACACCCTTCTCTCTGTGGACTGCCCTCTGTAGCCTCTCCTGAATGATCCAAGTTAGACAGGACTTTGGAGGATACTTCAAGCTCCTAGTGTCTGATGCTAAATTTCTCTGTACAGTTTTACCAGCCTCTCCTCCTCTCACCCTCATCGGTCCTCTCAGGCTCACTTACTTATCAATCTTATAGTTCAGGACCCTCGCTGAAAGTTCCTTCCTAAGGATGGCTTCATTCTCTTCTGCTCACCTAGCAGGGTGACTGTGGGTTCTCTATCTTCTCCTCCCCACTTCCAGAGTATCGATTTGCACTGGTAGCTATATTGTCCACAACTGCCCCACATTGCTATCCAAATTTTACCAACTGATCATCCCATACCTGTATGGTTGCATGGTGAGGGAGACTCGTAGCTAATGTCTGAAGCCATTACCTGGTGAGCCCCCAGCCAGAAGGCAGGATATAATTGCCCCTGAGACTGGCAGGAGATAAAGCATGGTAGGCCTTGGAGGGGAGGGTAGCATAAATCCAGTCTATAATACCCACTTCCTTTAGGAACTTCACCCTGTCCCTCTCAGATCCCATTTGTGAGCTGGCTACAAAGAGAATCCACCTTTACAAGACGAAGCCACGCTAAAAGGGACAAGAATCTAACAAATTCAGGTGGCTTTGTAAAAGTAGATGATCAGAAAGTTCCACCAGGTCACAGAAGTCTATGGCAGAGAGAATCAAGCATCATCTCCATGAGACCACACTTTCAGGAATCATTGTTTCAGGAACTCCTCAGGTTTCTGTATGAACTTCTGAAGCTTGGCTATTTAGTAGAGAGGGTTGCCCTCAGTTTGCTGGCTCAGGCAGGGAGTCACTGTCTTCCTTCTGGGATAAATTGGGATAAGGCTGACTAAATGCCAATAGGGATTCTTTATTCTCTGCCCTAAGCCTGCTGCCCACCAGTCTTATGGCTCTTAGTCTAGAAAGATTCAGGACCTATATGTCAGACACTACACAGGTCGGGGGCTCTTTTGCCCCATTCTCACTAGGAGATATCTATTTATTTGCCCTGCCGTTGAGTCCACTAGAGGCTTCTCAGTTTTTCTTGTGTGGTCTCTGAAATCTGAGTGCTCCATCTCTAGGTATTGCATATGCCAGCCCAGTTGACTTTCAGTCTGACTTACGGCATAGAGTCAACTACGAGGGGATGCTGACTTCTTTACTCTCCTGGGCAATCTCCTCCAGCCTCCACTGAACCAAGCCCTCAGCCTCCATGGGAATCTCCACTGAACAGAGTCCTCTGCCTCAATGGAAGGCCCCACTGAAATGAGTTTTCTGCCTTGGTGGGAGCCTAATGATGGTTGCATAGAGAGGACTCTCCATATGGGAGGACTGTGGTAGCAAGGAGCCAGTCAGTATTCCATTATCCAATCAGGCACCCTCGTCCCCTATATTTCCAGGGCTCTTTCCCCAGTTCAGTCATGAAGGGAGCCAGGAGATCATCTCCCCTAGTCCTAACATGCCAGGACTAAGCCAAATGTTGTTGGATCCGCTATAAAGACACCACTTTCTTAGTATGGGTTTGAAGTTGGAACAAAGTAAGGTACTCTGAAAAGCACCCAACATTTAACAAAGAGGTTTGCTTTGCCCCAGTGCATCAAGGATATAAAACAAGGATATAGCTACTCTGGATGAGACCCCCTTCATCTCCATGGTCGGTTAGTCATCAAGAATAATACATCAAAGTTGAATTGCTTCAATTGTGTCCAACTCTCTGCACTCCCATTTGGGGTTTTCTTGGCAAAGATACTGGAGTGGTTTGCCATTTCCTTCTCAATAATGATATTAATAACTGACATGTATATAGTGTTAACTATGTGTTAGGCACTGTGCCAGGGTGTGGCAACTTGTGTGGTGTCAGGTACCCACCAGGTCTGAGATACCCAGACTCTCTGTGGTTGGATTTGTTTTTATCTCCTATCGATCCTAATATACCTTGTCTTCCCTAGCCAGCCAGCATTGACTCCTATGGTGCTCCTCCATATCATCAATTCCAGTAATCAGCTTTGACCCACACTAATACCCCAGAATCCTTCTGGAACCTGACCTGATCTTGGCCTTACTAGGCTACCTATGTCACTACACATCAACCCTAAGCTTGCCTTCCCAAGCATTTCATTTCCTCTGCCAGTTAAGAAAAACTGTACTGACACCATTCTGACATTCATTACCAACTCCTGCTGTCTTGAACTTTACTCTGGAAGGAAAACTCCTAGGGCTTTTCAAGCCAATCCTGGAGAACTCAATTTATCCCCAAACCTTTCCTCTAATAGCAGTTGAATAGGTCATAAACTCAAACTTACTTCAAAAATAGAAGGGTCTTGCAAGCCCAGCCCACCAACTGTTCCCTCAGGCTAGTATATTTAATCATCTTTTCAGATGTCTTAATCTGTTAATTAAAAGATTTAAAGTTTCTTTACACACATCAAATAGAAATTATGATGACTTTTCTTTGGCATTCTGAGAGAAACCAAACAAAGTCTTTTTTAGTTGCTTTGAATAATATAATGGACCTCTTGTTAATTTTTGAATTTGATACCTGATTTTGCTGTTAGAAGGGATTCCCACTAAAGAAACTCATTCCATCAATGCAAGTCATTGCCTCCTCTGCAATGGAGTCCTAGAGGGATTCTGATAATATTTGGAGATGGAAGGACTTGCCCAGGGTTAGATAGACTAGGATTAGAACCCAGACCTTACTGATGAGGACATCTCATCATTCACTGCTCCATGGTTGATGCTGGGACAAAGTGAGGCACTCACTATGCTCACCATTCAACTTTGCCCCAATGCACCAAGGATGTAAAATAAGAACACAGCTTCTCTAGATGAGCTTCCTTCCTCCATCTCCATCTAAAAACCCATCTGGTCAGTAAGCATCAGGATAATAACTATAACTAACATTTATATAATGCTTACTACATGCCAGGCACTGTGCCAGGGTAGGGCAACCTGCATGGTCTCAGGCATCCAACAAGTCCCAGACTCCCTGTGATTGGGACTTTTTATGTTCCTAGACCAGCATTAAGAAAGCTGGGGAATATGTGTCAGGAAAAAACATACATACATGAAAAATAGAAATTATTATATTAGTTTTCCTTCAATATATCTAGAAATTCTAAGTCCTTAAGCATATAGAGTTAGTTAAAAATTGGCAGTGAGTGAATATTAGATGCCAGTAAAAGTGGAAATTTCTATTAAGAGTAAAAACACATGACACATAGGTTGTAATCCTGGGTGACTAGGAGGTTGAAGGTATCCTTGACAAGTAATATAGCAAAGTTAGGAAGAGATGATGGTCTGGGGGTTCCCCACCCAGGGTTTATTTAAATTTTTTAACCTCAACTATTTAAATTTTTTTCAAAAGTAAGATTTATTAAAACATTTCATTTTTATATTACAGTTATTTCTAGATATGTACTCCAACCCTGAACACTGGTTTTGAACCTTTTCTTGTAACAAAGAAAAACAGTTAACAATTGATACCGGGACCATATGTACAAGATTTGTAGCCTTCTGCCTTTATAATTTAATTTGAAATATAGTGGTCGTCTAACATCCTTCAATATCTTTAAGCTATATATATATATATATATATATATATATATATTATATATATATATATAATACATATATATAATATATATATGTATTATATATATGTATTAGCAGTTACAAGATGAGGGAAGTATGTTTCATTATTCATTCTCTGAGTTTAAGATTGATTATTAGAATTACACTCTCCCTTTGGTTGAATGTTTTTTTTAACTTTACATTATTGCAATCATTGTGAATATTGCTCTTTGATTCTGCTCCCTTCACTTAATGAAGACCTTCCAATGTTTTATTGAATTTCTTGTATTTAATTACTCAATCAACAAGAATTTAAGATTTTTCAAAATCATATTTATCTTAATTTTTTACAACACCATATTTTTAACTCAGTATCCTTCCCTTCCTCCCCTTGTCAAAGAGTCACCCCCATATAACTAACAATATTTTTAATTTTCATTTATTTAGTGTAGGCCATTGGGGTTCAGTAACTTGCCCAAGGTCACACGGCTAGTAAGTATCAAATGTCTGGAGCTGGATTTGAACTCAGGGGCTCCTGACTCCAGAATTCTCGACCACTGTTCCATCTAGCTTCTCCCTAACGATATATATTTTACAAAGAAAGAAGGAAAAAAATCTATAAACCTGATCAATGCTGCACACTGGAAAACTCTGAAAATATAGGCAGTGTACTACATCTGTGTACCCCCTCCCACCTCTGCAAGGGTTGGAATCGAATGGGCATGTTTTCATATTTCTTCTTTATGGCAATGCCTGTAATTTGTAATTACGCAATATTCTTTTTATTTTTGTCCTGTGTGTATTCTTTCCATTTCTATTATTATAGTCAGTCATTGTTGTCTTGGCTCTGCTTTCTTCACTTTGCATCAGATTATATAAATCTTCCTATATGTTTATCATGCTAGTCATTTCTTACAACATAATGATATTCCATTACATTCATGTGCCACAATTTATTTAGCTGTTCCCCATTCAATGGGAATCTCCTTTGTTTCCAATGCCGTACTGCCACAAAAAGGGGCGGTATAAATATTTTGATGTATATAGGGACCTTTTCCTTATCAATTACCTCCTTGGACTATAAACCTAATAATGGAATCTCTGGGTCAAAGGTATGTATACTTTAGCCCCTTTCTTTGCATGATGGTTTCCAAAATGGTTGTGCTGCTTCTACCAACAGTGCACTTGTATGCCTATATTCCCACTGCCTCCCCAATATTGAGTTTTGACTACAAATAGTCAATAGTCTTTGACACTATCGATGACTCTTAATATTCTCTCTTTTTTCTAGGTTTCATAACATTGATTTCTTTGGTTTCTTCCCCTCAATGTCTCAGTCTCCTAATTCCAATGATCAGTATCACTAACTAAACCCATTAGAGAAGGATTTATGAACAATAATGCCAACTTATTCATATACAATGGAGGTATTTACCTCTCATGGACACCAGAGTGTGGGTCAGGCATCCTCTTTGCAATACAAAGATATCTGGAAAATCTAGATAGTAGGATCCCTTTGACACATACTAAAGATTTAAACTGTGGCTTACCTATTGCACCTCACCTAGGCTGCTTGGGGAGCATGTAATCATTGAATGAAAGGAGCTAAATATCCTTATAAGATATTTTTATCAAAGCATGCTAGCTTTGTGGCTTACGTTTCTATACAAGGTATCCCCAGAGTCCTAAGATATACCTACCCCATAGATCAGTACATGTAAGTGTACTCATCTCTACCTCTTTTTGCCAGATGATGAGGGATATATAACAACGAATTCTTATTCTATGGCTATTTTTTTCAAGTCTTCATGATTTGAACACAAACTTTCTTCTTGCATTGTCAATATACTATCATCCATATTGTCCAGCACTTAAAATGATATATTAAAGCTTTTAAAAAGACTTGCTTTCCAATGACCCACTCCTTTCCTCCTCCTTATAACAAAAAACATAATTAATGAAAAGCAAAACAAAACAATCCCCCTCTCCCAAAATACAAATACACTGGTCATTTGTCCTTTCATTGTCCATCTGTAGCTCACAATATCTCTGCTGAGAAATAGAGACATATCTCATCTTCAGTCCTCTGGAGTTGCGCAGTACAAGCAGACTCTTGATAAATGCTCATTGATTAATTGAAGTTAGAATTAAGTTGCATTGAAGTGAGTTCTGATGTCTTTTATTGTTGTATCACTTTATATGATTTATGACTATGGTGCAGATTCTTTTCCTGGTTCTTCTTACTTCATTCTGTTTCAGTTCATATGAATCCTCAGAAGATTTTATGGAATCTTAATAGCTGTTTCTTGATGACAAGTTAATATTTCATTACAGAAATGTACTACAATTTATTTAGTTATTCTGCAATCAATAGGCTCCTTTTTTGTTTGCAGCATTTGCTGCTACAAAAAAGAGAAATTTGCTGCTGCAATATAAATATGCACAGTTGTGGAATTGCTAGGGTAAAGGGCATGAACATTTTAATGACTTTTTCCAGGAACTATAGATCATTTAACAGAATGGTCATCCCAATTCACAGCATTTTTATGAGTGTGATTGTCTGTTGAGTGCCTCTTGAATGTTTCTTTCCCCATTCTTGTCTTTTGTAATCTCAAAGGTCAGATTGTTTTAAGGTGCTTTGGCTTTGGCAGTTAGGTGGTACAGTAACTAGACTACTGGACTGTTAGTCCCATAAGGAAAACCCGAGTGCAAATCCTGCCTTGATACTTATTACCTATATGATCCTGGGCAAGTTACTTAACCTCTGTCTCTCAGTTTAGACATTTGCAAAATGGGGATAGTATCTATCTCATAGTGTTGTTAGGATGCAATGAGATAATACATGTAAAATGTTATTATTAATATTTTATTAGTTGTAACTCGGAGCATGCTTTATATGATAACAAACATCTGCTCTGAATTTTTACATTTCTTCTTTTGAAAACTGCCTATTCATATTCTTTGGCCATTTATCCACTAGGGAATGGCTCTTGTATTTATATATTAGTATCATTTCACTACCTTGGAGGCAGCATGGTATAATGGATAGACAATTTGTTTTGACGTCAGGAAAATGTGGTTTGGGATTCAATCTTAGATACACACTGTTGTGTTTCTGTTCAGCGTTTCAGTCATGTCTGACTCTGCGGCTCCATTTGGGATTTTCTTGATAAAGACACCGAAGGGGTCTGTGGTTTACCATTTTCTTCTCCAGCTCATTTTACAGATGAGGAATAGAGGCAAATAGGGTTAAGTGACTTTCCCAGGATCACCTGACCAATAAGCATCTAAGGTTGGATTTAAACTCCTGCTTTATCCTTAGTGCCACCTTGCTGCCTTAGAAACACACTCAATTTCTACATCAGTTTTCTCTTCTATAAAACATGGATAATAGCAGTAACCTGTCTCCTAGGCTTGCTGTGAGGATGAAAAGAAAGAATATAAGAAATATATGAAAAGCGTATGCAAACCTTAACCTGGAAGTGTTATATAAATGGGAAGCAGTTAGACGACACAGAGGATAGAGTACTGGACCCGGTGTTAGGAAGACTTGAGTTCAAATCCAACCTCAGATGCTTCAACTGTACGACTTTGAACAAGTCATTTAACCTTGGTTTGTCTCAGTTTCCTCATCTGTCAAATGGAGATTATAATCCTAGCACCTGCCTCCCAGGGTTGTTGTAAAGATCAACTGAGGTATTAATTATAAAGTGTTCACAGCCCAGCACAAAGTAAGCTCTGTATAAATGTGAGCTATTAATATTACTGGTCACCATCATTGTAAATCAGAGATATTTATTGTGAAGACTGTTATTCCAGTCAACAACTTTTCCGCCTTTGTCTAGCCAAATTGATTTTTATTTCTGTAAACTTTAAAATTTGTTATTGAAGTTTTTTCATCTTTCATCATGCCTTGCTCATTTAAAATTTCCTCCTGTAGACATACTAGTGATAGATATTTCCTCCTATTAGACTTTGTTGTTATTAATTTTTAATGAAATGATCTTCTTACCTGGCTCTATGTACTACTTTGGGACTTCTATGCCTGACTTCTCCACTAAGCCCTGGAAAACTCGTTATTGGGATGACGTCACCATCCTGTAAGATCTTGTCAGCCTTGATTATTGTTGGTAAGTAGTTTTCATTCATGTCTGACACATTGGAATCCATTGGGTTTTGGGTTGTTTTTGGCAAAGATACTCTAGTGGTTTTGCCATTTCCTTCTCCAGCAGAAGAAGAACCAGAGGCAAACAGGGTTAAATGGCTTGCATAGGGTCACATAGCTACTAAGTATTTAAGGCTGGATTTGAATGCAAGAAGATGAGTCTTCCTGACTCCAGGTTTGGCATTCTATGCACTGTTCCATCTACCTGTCCTCATCAGTCTTGATAATCACCATCTTCTTCCTCTTTGATTGTGGTAGCCAGGAACCCTGAACGTCCTCTTTAAAGAGATGTCTCAGCTTCAAAGAGGTATTATTGATTTTCAACTTCCTTTTGTATTTTGTCTTCCTCTATTAGATTGCAGTATTTAATAAATGCTTATTGACTGACTGTCTATTGAGGTAGAATATGCATTTGAAGCTTATTGTAGTATATGGTGTAAGATGTTAAACCCAATTTCTTTGAAATAATTTTTAGTTTTCCCAAGAGTTCTTGTCCAACTTCCCAGGCAGGTTGTGTTTTGGGGTCTATTGAACAGTGTTACTTTTTTTTCAAGACTTTTATAGCAATTCTCAAATTTACATGTGAAAATAGAGGCTTATTTATATTAAAATCCAGAAGACCAAGATTTCTTGATTGAATCAATTAAACCAAAAGGTTAAATAGCACCTTAATCACTTAGGGAGAAATGAAGTACTTGAGTTATTGTATGAAAATAGATGACATCACATAGGAAATATTTTGTCATTGACTGAAACAATCAGGTACAACAGCTCTGGGCCTACAGTGTAATGTAGCCAGTCATACTGGAAACATCAAATTCATCAAAGAAACAGCCAACCTTTGAGAACTTCTAGGCTTGGCAGTACCTCATGGAGGCAGATCCTTGAGCCTCTTCCAGGGGAAGTGTTTCCTATCTCTGTCTCCTATATTGTCTATGATATCAGAGATTGGCCCCAGAGCAGACAATACATCTAAGCACAAGATGAGGGTTTGAGAGACACAGGAAGGACAGGCAACTTCAGGATTCTACAAGGGAAAGGACCTTTAGAGTTCAGGCTACAGCTACACCTAAAGAAAATTCCACAAGATCATTAAAAAGGGAGAAAAAGATTTCTAGTAAGCAGGAGCCAAGTTACTCCTTTGCTACATCTATATCCTATGTTTTTTCCTCCACCACTGTTAAGTCTGACCCGCTCATGTGGGAGCACATATACACACACACATACACACACATATATATATATATATATCCATGTACATATGCATACCTACACATGTATAATATAAACATACATACTTACATATGTATATATATATATACATACTAACATATGTATATATATATATATATATATACGTATATATATATACGTATATATATATATATATATATACATATGTTAGTATGTATATATATATATACATATGTAAGTATGTATGTTTATATTATACATGTGTAGGTA
>CM053774.1:106115138-106131017 GCA_028658325.1 Potorous gilbertii | reverse complement strand
CTGTCTAGAATAGCTCTCATTTCCCTGGGGATAGTGATTTCGTTGATGCTGGAAACTGTCCTATGAGGCAATTCATTTTACCCGGCATTTAAGTGCGGTGCTGGTACCTCCTAAGTACTTAATTAATGCTCATTGACTTGCTTTTTCTTACCCATCTTTCCCCAGAGAAGGCCAGCATTTCTGCAAATTATAATCTTAGTTGCTTGAGGGCACCAAAAGGTTGAACGACTTGTCCGTGTGTTAGAGCCTGGATTTGGACCTAGGCCTTCCTGGCTTCAATCAGCTGTTATAAAAATTCTGGCCTAAATATCAAGGTTGCCAAAAACTGACAAAAGTAATTTGCAAACATGACTTTTTTCAATTCTCTTGACTACTCAGTGAGGTAAATACCCGACTGTGTCATGTCTCATTTACAATCTTGAAAAGAAAGACTTAGTTAAGTGCCTACATAGTGATGGGTGTCAGATGTAGAATTTGAACTCTGGTCTCTAAAAACTCTTTCTGCTCCTTGGAATGATATGGGCCAGCCTTCCTCTAAATTATGAAGGAAGGATAATTTACTCTTAGCTTACATTTTTTCTCCACTCCCTTGTTTTATAATTTTTTCAATTCAGTTCCCTGGATACCTAGGAGTCTTTGTACAATTCCTTGGTCATAAATGAACTGTCCGAGTATCCTTTCAAAACTGGGGTCTACACTTTCCTACCCAAGCAAAAACTTGATTGGTTTTTATTCAGTGCCAATATCCCTTTTCCTATGGATAATAGATAGTAGTGAGTTAATCAGATAAACTGATTCATGCTAGTAATGTGTTACCTTGGCCAGTAGAGAGGGGGGAGAATTTTTTTCTTTGGTTTTGGTGTGGTGCACTTATTTTACACCTTTACACCATTTCATTCACTCTCAAAGATGAGTCTCCTTGACTCCAAACCCAGAAATCAATCCACTGCACAGCCTAGTCCTGGCTAAAATTCCACCTGCTACAGGAAAGTCCTTGTAGATCTCTCTTTATTCTAGTTTCTTTTCTTTGATTATCTCTAATTTATTCTCTCTCTATATATCTTCTTTGTATATCTGTGTTGCTTGTTGTCTCACTCATTAAACTGTGAACTCCTTGAGAACCTGCACTGTTGTCTTTCTAGGTATCCCTAGAACTTAGTACAATACCTGGAACATAGTAGGTGCTTAATAAATGTTGATTAACTGACAAAAAAAAAGCAAAACCTAATACTCTTTCATTTATGATCTGCACGTTAACCACTGTGAAACTGGCCCTCCCTTTTCCTTCTGCCCCCAAAGGGAAAAATATGTGGAATGTTTGTTATAAGTAACAAATGGAAATTTATTAGTGGTTTGCCTCCCAGCTCAGGAGTAAGGGTGACTCTAATGGGTAGATGGGGCCTTGTGTTGATACCTGGCCCCATTCTACTGATTTAAACATCTAAAGGGCCTTTGTTATGCTCTTTCCGGGGATTTGAAAGTTGTGGGAAAAGGGGAAAAAAAAACAAACCTTGAAGAGAGACTGGAGCATAGTTTTTTTACATTTCCTGACTTGACAACAAACCTTGACAAAGAAACCATCAGTTCAATGAACAAATCATTTATCGGAGAAGTGTTTACTTAGCAATATCCTATTAATTTGTGATTATTTATTTTTGTAGGGAGCAATATGATGAGACAGCTTGGAGTAGTTTGGGGTTAGAAAACTGGCCTGGGGGCTGGGAAGATTAGAGTTCAAGAGTAGCCTGGGCAAGTCATCACTTCTAAGGCTATAAAATTGCCTTAGGTTGAAGTTCCCGAGAACTTCTCAGAGAGAGGAAACAATTGACTTGCTGCTCACCTGGCTTTTCCCTGAATGGGAGGTGACCCAGGTGGGCCTTTCTTCTTGCTCCCTCTGGGCCATACATGTAGGCCTAGATCAGCTTTAAGCTGAGATTCTACTCCATGAAAATATATCTTCCAAATGCATAATTTTTTTTCAAATATACTTAAAAAAAGTTTCTGTAAAGTCTTTATTTTTTTTGTGTTGTGAATAGTTGGTTTTCTGGAATTCCAAAGAAAATACATTTCACAACTGGTAAAATATACTTAACTGAATCAGTGAAATAATATGAAGCATGCAAATGTTTTCCCAGAAGGAAGTCCTGCAAATGAAAAAAAAAGTCATAGACATGCCAAAATCCTCTGATTCAAATGTCTCCAGCCTGATATTTCTGGGTATAAGAATCAATAATTAATCAAAATAAATTTAGTTCATTAAATATTTCCCAAATACTTGTAATTTTTTTAACATTCATTTTCAAAAATTTTGAATTTCCGAATTTTCTCCCTCCCTCTTCCAACCCCTGAGAAGGAACAATGAAATTTTATTAACCAGGGATCCATTCAGGTTCACCAACAGCTACTGTTCACACTTTACAGTCACTAGTTTTGACTTTTCCAGACTCTCCTTCTCATAAAAAGTAGCCTGTTGCTTCCTCTTTTACAGCCTTTGTAATATCAATAATTAACAACACCTGTTGCTTGGTGGGCATTGAGAGAGACACAAAACTTAGATAACACTTGGGCTCCCTTGTGGAGTTCATAGGCTCCTCAGAGGACAATACAGACAAGAATCAATATACATTTATTATTAGTTATGTCATGTATACTCAGGGCTTATCAACCTGGGGCACAGTGAAATTTTTTTAAAAACAGATTTAAAAAGGCCACAAAAATCATAAAAATCCATGTCTGCCTTCCTGGAGACTTTTGTTTGTACATTTATTATTTTTTAAAAAGTACAAAAAATTTAAAACCTCATAAAAGCATTTTGATAGCTATATTTCAGTATATTTTTGTATAGTATATACATATGTGTGTGTATATATATATATATATATATATATACACATATATATATAATTTCAGTATAATGTACATGTATATTTCCTTCACAAAGCCAGATATTTTATGTATTTAAGAACATTCTGAGATGGGATCCATGGGCTTCACCAGATTGCCCAAGGTGTCTACCACATGCAGAAAGGTTAATTAAGCCTTGCTGTTTTGTGTGTGTGTGTGTGTGTGTGTGTGTGTGTGTGTGTGTGTGTAGGGCTATTAGTATGAGATAAGATAACCATCTGTCTCAGTCACTAGGCTTTTTATATTATCTGTTCTCTACTGGGCCCTCACTGCTACGCAACAATGCCTTTATTCCTTTCTAAGTAAGAAGAAACTGGAGAGTGACCAGAGGAGTCAGCCACAATGGTGAGGGACCCAAAGTCCATGGCACATGAGTACTGGTTGTCTTCAAGTGAGGTTTTTGCCGTGCAATCATGTGAAAGAGTTGTAAACTTTTGTTCTCTTTTACACTAGAGGGTAGAACTCAGAGCAATGGGTTGAAATTATTGAGTCAAATTTGGGTCTGATATTTGAGAAATGCTTCTCCTCCCTATTTACCTAATAGTTGAGGCTATTTAAAAGTAGAATGCACTCTCTGGATGTTAAGGTTCCCCTTCATAGAGGTCTTCACAAGCATAGCCTTGATAACCACTTGTTGGGTAAGTTACATATCTTTCAGGTATGAGTTGGCTCAGGTGCCCACTGAGATATCTTTACAACCCTTAAATTCTGTGATTTAACGAATGCTGCCATCCAGGCATCTCCTAGGGTCCGAGTCTCTGGCTGTTTGAATCTTTTTTAGGATAGGCCCTCAGATGCCAAGCTCACCCAGAAACTAAATACATTTAATTCTGAACTGCACTGGACTTCAGTCATCCCCTGCCATTTTGAGATGATGGTGAATATGTTGAATTGGCCTCCCAATCTCTTGATTATTTATTAACCACAGATGTCCATTCTGATTTTCCTTTTTCACTTCTTTGAGAGAGGACATTAAGGCTATCATAGGATGGTTGAGGGTGAGAATAACTGTTCCTATGGCTAACAAAGGTCTCAGACAAAACTTTCATCCCCTGTTATCACCCCCCCCCCCAATCTCTTATCCCAGGCTCTTATTTGTGTCTCTGGTCCCTAGTCTTCTCTCCCCCTTCCCCTTCCATTGTGCTTTCTGGAACCCTCGCTATCATTAACTACTCTTCATATTACATTTTCCTTCCAGCTTTGTGTGGTCACATAAACCTGACTCCCTCCTCAAAGTACCAACTACAATGTACCATAACTACAAAGTTACATATTTTGTGACTTAGGGTCTGCCTTTGTTTTAATCTTGTTCTTCATTTGAGCCTAAAGCTTCACATCCTCCATCACTTGGAGTTGGCTGGTGACAGCTCTTTTGGTTGGAGCTTTCTATTTTCAAGGTGGGTGGTTCGGTTTTCAGCCCCAAGTCCTCCAGACTTCATGAAAGCTAGTCCATTTCCCCTTTCTTAGAGTTTTAGATTTTTATAATTTTTGTGTCTAGCCAAACACCTTTTAGAGAGCTATGTGATTTCCAAATGCAGTGAAAACGTGTTAATGTGGTGCTAAATGAAGCCCAAGTAAACAAAGGATCCTAAGTGAGACTCATTTTAAGTGGTTTTTCAGGTAATTGAACAAGTGAAGTTGGAAGTATTGCTATGTTTTCAGTAGAAATTCCAGTTCTGTTTGCTGACATTGACAGTCATTTTGTAATTCTTATTTTTACTAACTTTACTAACATAGTAAACTATATTTACTAACTTTCTTTTTTACTGTTATGAAGTAACTTGCTTTGAGGAATATACTTTGTTACTTTGAAAATGTTATAACTTTGAAAAAAAAAGGCCCCCAATTTGATTTTTCTACAGTTAACGTGTATCCCTTGATACCTTCCAAAGGCCTATGCATTCTCTTATTGAGATCCCACCTACATAGGACTAGAAGGTGGAGCCCTTCCATTTCTTCTCCTCCAGACTTGTATGGTCACCATTACTTAGGAACCTCTTCTTTGAGACTCATTTTATCTCACCACATTCAAGTCCTTGTTATAGAAATCTGTTGATCCCCCAGATCACTTTCCTTCCTTTCTCAAGGAATTTACTACCTGGCCTCTAGTTGTACCCCAGTTTTTAGATGTGGGGCCTTCAGCACACATGTTGATGTTCTCAAAAACTCTGCCCTCCCAGTTCATCAACGTTTGCTCCACCATATCAACCATATGTTTAATCTTACTACCAGTTATAATTATTTGGAATCTCTGACCCATGAATTCCTGGTCTTCCAGAAGACTAGTCCAGTCTTCTGGTCTTCTGCTTCTCCCTGTGTCCTTCACCCCCTAAACCAATTCATTCTTCATCTCTTTGGTGATCTTCCTACGCTCCCAGTCCAACATTTCCCTCTGCAACCAGACTCTCTTCTCTCCATTCTTAGTTTTGATTCAGTCGTGAACTAATTTAACTGTAATCTTCTCCGGGTGTCTCTGCTTTATTAAACCTCAGTCCTGGATGACCCTGATCATTTGATATTTCAAAACTGGCTCCTGGCCAATTGCTGGAAATTGCCAGAAGTCATAGAAACTGCTTGGTGTTGGATCTGAAGTTAGAAAAGCCTGAGTTTGTACCCTGCCTTGGTCATTTATTAGCCATGTGACCTTGGGCAAGTAGTTCACCTCTCTCAGCTTTGGTTTTCTCATGACTAAGGTAAGAATAATGAAAACATCTACCTGCCAGGATGGTTGAGGATCAAATGAGGTGATATGTGAAGCTATTTGCAAATCTTAAAATGCTTTCTAAATGCTAGCTATCATCATCATCACCAACACCATCTTCGTCATTACTTCATGCTGATGCAGTCCAATATAAATTCTTGTTTTCTAATAGGTGGCAAAGTGAAAAGGGCCTTGGATTTGGAATCACAAAACTGGAGCTGAAATCCTGCCCCAGATGCTCACTGTGTGACCCTGGGAAATTCACTTAATCTTTTTCAGCCTCAGTTTCCCCATCTGGAAAATGAGAAGTTTGGACTTGATGGTCTCTAAAGTCTATTTTACTGCTAAATGTATGACTTTATGAACTGGGTCCTCACTGCCACATTGAAACCCTTTTTATTCTTTGATCAATTCTATTGGATTTACAGAAATGGCTATTTGAAACCCACCCTTCCTTCCTTCCTTCCTTCCTTCCTTCCTTCCTTCCTTCCTTCCTAATCCTTCTTAACTTTCTTCCACTGTAGTGGTTTGTCATTTCCTTCTCTCTCTTTTTTTTTAAATTGCTGAAATCTTTTAATGTTTGATAAATAAAACTTTTCTGTGCAAGCTTCAGAGCATATCATGTAAACACCTTTATGAAAGTGATGATCACTTTGTCAATGGTCAGTTTATTTAAAAAATAAAAATAAAAACCCAGACACTGGTCAAAGTGCCATGGGGGGAAGGGAGGAGGGGACGCAACAGTGACAAAAACAAAACAAAACAAAACAAAAAACAACAGGCCAGTCTATAAAAAGGCCAGCAGAATCGTGAGGCCCACAGTCTTTGAGACTCCCTGGTGATATTGTTAAAATAGACACCCAAACTGTTTGCTGCCTTTTGTCAAAACATGCTTGCTAGGCATAAAGGCTATCCCTTCCCCCTCCCCTGTAGAAATGAGTGTTCCCCTGCATTTTTCAATGGATGACAATATTACAGTGGTTTGATGAACTCAAGTAAGTAGGTTTAAGTGAATTTCCCAGGACCACACAGTCAAGCTGAGGCTCAATTTGAACTTGTTAAAATAAACCTTCCTGATTTTAAGCCCAGTGCTCTTTCCACTGAACCACCCAGCTGTACCTGTCTTCCTTCCTAAAGCCTTGTATTGATCTCCTTGCCCCTTGCCTTTTACTTTATTGAGAATGTAGACTGTATTCATCATGTATTTACTGTTCTTCCCTATATTGTACCTTAAAACCCCTTTACCTAATCTTTGATTTGCTCTGACCCCTGAAAAAAAAAGTGGCTCTTCTTTTTTGCCTAAGGTCAAGGTCTTTCCTTGTTCCCTGGATCCTATCTCTCTCAGATGCTTACTTTCTCAGTCATCTTTCCTTGGTCTCCCATCTTTAATCTTTAATTTCTGCTGATCTCCTGGCTCCTTTCCTGTTGCCTACAAATCTACTTAGGGCTACTTTATCCTTTGAAAAAGAAACAAAAAATAAGATAAAAAACAGTCTCGCAAACCAAACCCAAAAACCTTGAATCTGTTATTTCTTCGAGTTATCCATATCTCTCCCAAATATACTTCCATTGCTACTACTTTCTGTTCTTTGACTTACTTTCCCAACCCTTGCCATCTGGTTTCTTATCCCACCATTTAACAGAATCTCCTTTCTTAAAGATGACAGCTATATTGTAATAATTAAATCTGATCTTTTCTAAGTCTTTGTCATTTTTGATTTCTGAAGCTTTTTGTCCCTGTCAATCAGTACTTCTCCTGGGTTTGTCTCTCCCCCCTTCTCTCCCCCTCTTCTCCCTCCCTTCTCCCTCTTCTCTCTCTCTCTGTCTCTCTGTCTGTCTCTCTCTCCCTCAGCATCTCTTTGTCTTCCTTCTCTGACTTTTTTTAGTGACTTGTGTTGGATTGTCTTGTGTCCAACTCTGTAACAGTGGTGTCCCCCAAGGCTTTGTGTTGAACCTTTCTTTTTGATACTTTCTCTTAGTGATTTTATTAATTCTCATGGGTCCAATCTCTTTATGATGATTATTCCAACATTTGAATGTCTTTCCTTATCTTGGACTCCCAGAGGGAGGTCTGCTAAAAACAAACAAACAAACAAAAAAAGAGATGTGTGAATCAGACTAGAGGCTAGAACTGGAGGATTTCTGGAGCAGCAGCAATTCTGCTATGGAAAGTCATGGGGTGGGGAAAGGACCTTTAGCTCACACACACACACACACACACACACACACACACACACACACATGCACAGACACATACACACATTCACACACACACACACACACACACACACACACACACACACACACACACACGAGTGTTCCATACTTTTCTTCCTTTGTCCAGTCTGGAGATGGAAACTATTGCCTTAGACTTCACCTGTGGACACAGGGTATTGGGAATATTCATGGCTAACTTAGGATAAACTCCTTTTAACACCTCTCTCCTCTCTTCTCTGCCTCCCTCCCCCAAGTGAAACTCCCTAATTGTGGGGTCCCCCAGGGTCTGCTCTGAACCCTTTCGTCTCTACCTTTTTTTTTTTTGTTAGCAATTTTATCAATTCCAAGGGTCCCAAAGGTCATTTCTAGGATGGGGATTACAAAATCTCCATGTCCATCCTTAGCTGTTTTGCTTCATCTTTTTGCTAGATGTTCCTTATACCTTGGCTAGTCCAGAAGCTCCTGGTTGGAAGGAGAAGGAGATGGCCAAGAGGGATGAGATTGGCAGGGGGAGGGTCTGGCACTCTTCATCCACTCCTCCATCATTGCCATTCCTGTCCACAAGCAGGTACAGCCATAGGATATGATAATGATGGGTAAAGCCTAGTCCTAGACAAAGAGGCGCTGTCAGCACAGATCAACCTACTGGCCATGGCTGACAGTGTTAGGCACCTGGAGACAACTGGTATAGACTCAGTCGATTCTTTGAAGTCAAAATTTGTTACCTTTGTTTTCACAAATTATAAATATTTAAATTTTGTATTTTAGGTTTGTTTTGTCTTTGAATGAAGAAATCCTTACTGTTTGTGTGTAGTAGTTTTCTAAAATGAACTTTAAAATCTTGGAGAACAGGAATCTATGCTCTCATGTTTTCCATCCCTTCTATCCAGTTAACCCAAAAGACAATTTGTACTTTTTAATCAGTATCCTCAGGAAGAGAGGCAATGTGGCCTAGCTGAGAGAAAGCTGGCCTTGAAACCAAAAGGTCTGGGTTTAAGTCCCCCCACTGATACCTGTGGCTGTGTAAGTTCCCCTTAGTATGTTCTTTCACATTTTTGTGTCCTGGCCATTCTTTAAGATAAGAAGTTGCAGAGAAGATATTGACCTGGATTGAAAAAGGAGTTTCTTCACCTGGGACTTCCTTATACTAATGAAATCACAGGACTAGTACCTACTATTAGTCTTCATAATGGCAGACATACCATTTTCTTCTTCTACCCTGGATGAGCATTTAACTAAACAGACTTTTAGCCCATTTTCATATGCTAGTATACCTTGTCTTCGTCACATAGGTTTACGAACCACTTAGGAAATATCTCATTTGAACCATACAACAAACAGCCCAAAGAGGTCTTATTACCTTCATTTTACAAATGAGGAAACTGAGACAGAAAACTTAAATGACTTGCTTGGGGTTATGCAGTTAAAGTGTCTGAGGTGGGATTTGAACTCACATCTTTCTGATTCCAGGTAAAGCACTCTATCCATTGCTCTGTTTCCCTTCATCCATCTTGACAGTGTAACATTTGATTTTAGTATATAGACAGGAGATGGAAACAGAAACTGTCAGGAAAGGATGGAAAGTTGGGGAGTACTCCCTCTGATTTATGAAGTCTTACCATGACACCTGAGATGGCAGATCCACAGACACCAGGATGTAATTTTTCCTTCTCTCATAATGTTTAGAGCCTATATCTGAATGGAAGTTGTTAATGTGCTTTCTGTAGTTACATTTCTGGTTGTTGCTATTGGGGATGTGGTTTTTGTGAAGGTTAGAAAGAACTTAATATGAATTGTTTCCTATTTCCTTAAGAACCCTGAATAATATCCTTGATGGAGGAGATGGTGTGGGATTTTGAAAAGATTATTGGACTAGGGACCAGGAGCCCAGACTTTGTCTGGACAGTTACAAATTAATTTTGCAACTTTGATTAAATCATTTCACATTTGGGGGCTTCAGTTTCTTCATCTATAAAATGAGGGCATTGGACCAGGTGATCTTAAAGTCTCATCCACTTCTACATTCTGATAAACTAGATTTATTTGCTAAATATGATTTGTATTATGTTGTTTGAGTTTTTAAAAAATATAAAACATGCATGTTTTGGAACTTTCTGTGTTAGCAAGAACCATTTTCTCTTTGAAAAGAAGGGATACAGATGGCAGCTAGAAACTAAGGCTGCAGGTGAGAAGGAGTGCTGCTCCCTGGGGAAAGGTAAAGCAAGCTGAATGTATTAGGAAAATAAGAGTTTGTAAGTTTGACGCCATCCAGGATGAGCTCTGCTCAAGTGACTGTAGAAATGCCTCAGGGCAAACATTTAACACCAGGATCACTTACAACCCAACTGGGTTAAAAATAAGAGCAAGCGAATGTTATATAGACCCTGAGCAATATGAGAAAGGGCCTTCAGTTGTCTTCAGATAGTTTTACTATTTCAAATTACAGATAATTGTAGGCACATATTCATACACCTGGGAGTAGTTAGCATGTTCCCAAATGATCCCCAAATACCTATTTCGAGAGCCAAGTGAATTTAAGATGTAAGAATCTTAAAGGTGTTTTTCTCCTGTAGAAGAAAAGAAATGAACGACCTCTTTGTGGGTTAGATTTGTTGAGATGGGGAGCAGGGAGAAGCTTGTGAAAGGGAACTTTGTTTTTACAGTAACAGCAGCAATGATAGTGAGAATGGTCAACATTTTTATAGACATTTAAAGTTTATAGTGTGCTTTGACTAGTATTATCACATTCAGTCTTCACAGCTGGTTTCTCTCTCCTCCAACAGTCCCAATTTTGGTTTTTTTCTAAGGTAGAATGCAAATCAAAAGTATGGTAATGAAAGATAGACTAAGCAGCCCTGTTCTCTAGCATCATTATAGTGACATCTTACAAATGAGAATGAGAGTAGGGCACTGTGGTACATTCACATGGTCTTTGCTGCTGGGAAGGCTGAGGATAGTGGAGCAATTGAGTTCAGTTCTGAGCTGCAGTACAGCTAAAGCTGATGGGGCATCCACACTAAGTCTGCTACCAATATGGTGACTCCCTGGGAAAGAAAAGGAAGCAGGACTCCAAGCTGCCTAAGGAGAGGGTAAATTCATGGCTATTGCCCTTCTACTTGGGCAAGATAGGGAGATCTAGTCTCAAAATAACAACAGCAACTACAATCCTCTCCTCTCCCCCACCCCTCAAACAAAACAAATGAATGAAGAGAGCAGAAATTAATCACACCTTGTCAAGATGGTACAGTTTGGGGAATTTACAATTTTCTTTTGAGTTTCATATTCTGAAATGTGCCAAGCTCTTTCATGGGGGTGGTGAGTGCTTCTTTGCTTTTGAATGTGACTAGGTTATTTGGCATGGTCAGATCTGTGCATTAGGAAGAGTATTCTGGTGTCAGTATGAAGGATGGTTCGTAGAAGGGAGCAACGCAAGGTAATGAGATCAGTTAGACTATTACAATAGGCTGAATGGTTATGAACTAGCATGGTGGTGACCCTGAGAAGTAGGATGACATAATGTTGCTCTACTTAGAAAATTGGAAGCTGGGAGGAAGAGCACATTTGTGTGTGTGTGTGTGTGTGTGTGTGTGTGTGTGTGTGTGTGTGTAGATATTCTTTCAATTTGGAGATGCCTATGGGACATCGAGGTAGAGAGCTGGAAAAGTAGTGGACCAGTGATCTCACTGGTACAGGAAATTTTTGGAACAGGAAATTTCCTTTACTAATGCAAGTCACTATCTTTTCTGTAACTTATGGTCTTGCCTAGGGCACTGAGAAGTTAAGTGATATACCAATGAAACACAGCCAGTATGGGTCATAGATAGGACTTAATCCCAGGTCCCTCCAACTCAAGGTCTGGTCTCTATCCAGTATTCAATGATGACTTTTAATCTCTCTGGAGATATCCATCAAAAAGTTAAGGTGTTTGGAACTGGAGTTTGAGGAGGAGCTTAGAGCTGTGTAGATGAAATTGTAGATATAGGATATATGTAGATATAGATAGAGGGTTCAAATTCTTCTAAGTGACCGTAGGCCAGTCATTTTTTTTTTTAAAACGTTTAAGGCTATGTTTTAATGAGATATGAAAAATGATACAATCCCTGCCCTTAAGAAATTTACATTTCCTAGGGGAGATATCGCATGCACAAATTGTTATTTGTAGAAATTGTAGTAGAAATTGAATCTACGAGAGAAAAAGTCTCACCCAAACCTGGGTGTAGAGACTCATACTTAAGTGGGGCAGGAAGTTGGGGGAGAAACCCTACAAGAGATCAGGAATGAATTATTAGGCAGTAAGAGAAGTAGAACTGCAAGAAAATGGTGTCATGAAAGCAAAGGAAGACAGTGGATCCAGAAGGAGATGATTGCCAACTGTGCTTAATTCTGGGGAAAGGTTGAGGTTTGCTCTCTATTGATTCACAATTGGACTTTCCCCTTGGTGCCTAGCATTCCACATTAGAACCATTTTGATAATTAGTCTTAACTTGAGACTTCAAGTTTCATTTTTACTAGGGTACTCCATCTAACAATGCAGAAGACCCTTTGCTTTAGTAGATTATTTCAAATAATAATGAAAAAATTATCTTCACTGCCAAGTGACTGATTTTCTGGTAACAAGTTCAGGCTGGCCTTCAGACAAAAAGCATGTAGCTGGTCAGATTGCTAGCCTTTTTGGTTAGAAAAAAAAAAGATCACCACTCTTTTGTTGCTTTTTTGAAATTTCCAGATAATTCTATTGTTTCAGATGTCAGGAATTAACTGTCATTACATTTAATTGCATACATTCCAGTGGAAGCAGGTAACAAGCACTGAGGAAGAAAAATCTGGGTTTCTCCTAGTTTCTCCCTTGGCAGCGTTGGGCAACACTCTGAGCATTCTAGGAAGGAATCCTAGAATAAGCAGTGATGAAAAACAACTTGACTCTCAGAATGCCAAGGAATACCACTTGTTTTGCAGCTCTGATAAATGATTAGAATATTATTCACAGTGGAATTCCCAGAACTGATTACAAATCTGCCTCTCTAAATAATTTCTAATAAACTGGTCAACATGATTAGTTTGGAGTGGGTTAAGTTTCTGGCAAAATTAATTCCATTTATTTCAGTCTTCCCCTTTTTAAATTTTAATTAGGATATCTGTTTAGGCTTCCTACTTTTTATACATTCCAAGTGTGCTTCCTTGGTAATTCAACCCATTATGCTCTGGATTGGAGTCTGAGCAGAGGATGGTTCAAATTCTTCTAAGTGACCTTAGACCAGTCATTCTTTTTTTTTTAAAACGTTTAAGGCTATGTTTTAATGAGATATGAAAAATGATGCAATCCCTGCCCTTAAGAAATTTACATTTCCTAGGGGAGATATCGCATGCATAAAGTAAATATAACACAAGGTAATATGTGATGGGGTTAAAAAGAGAAATAAAGTCCTCTATGCAATTTTATTTTTTTAGTACTAGAACTTATGCTTAAGGGACATTTTATTTTATTTTATTTTATTTTCAATTCATAGAATAAAGCAAACATTTCCATAACACAGTATAATATAAAAGAAGATTGCACATGAAACTGCAAATCTGTCCTTTCTAACTTGCTATTTCCTCAAATATACAACAAAGTTATGTAAATTTCTTTTTCCTTGTTTTCTTCTCTCTTCCCTTCTCCCCCCACTCCAGATCCTTTTCTGTACACAACATTTTGTCTTCTGTCTCCATATTACTTTGTATTCCAGCCCTCACTGGTTCATCCCTCTTCTCCAACAAAGGGATATAAGTACAAAGGACCAATATCCTAATGAACTGCTCACTGAAAGAACCATTCTTGGAGAACGTATCAGTGAAGTGGTGCTTTTAAAGTTATAATCGTGATACCCCTAGGAGACACAAAAGGAACAAACATCCAGAGAAGCAAATTTAAAGATATCAAGGAAAAGAAACTGACTCAGGCCTTAGTCTGGGGAACCTGCAGGGGGACCATGGGAGTAGGCATGTTGAATGAGGAGGGGGTCAAGGGAAAGTACTGATAAGGAAGTGAGAATACAGCTAGGAAGCAGATATTTGAAGTTCCAGGGAAGCTTAAATTCAGGAGAGGGGCCCAACCAATGGTACAAGAGCAGTACCCAAGAAACACTAACCAAAGTTTCGCTGCCAGATTTGTTGCCAGTGGTGTGGGGTAGTGGATCGGAGATAATCAGGTCATTGGGTAGGAGAGCACATTGTAGCCCCACTCATCTGTGCTTCTCCAAGGCTTCTTTGGTAATAAACTTCATGCTCCTCTGATCTACTTTGGGGCTGTTGTTTATGAATCTGGATAGATGGATTTTGTGGCTCATTTTATTTTTTGGTTGGTTTGTTTTTTTTGGGCTTATTTTTATAGAAGTGGAAATTGGATCAATGAGAGTAGAAGTGATCTCCAATGGGTACAGTATATATAGGCAAGAACACTTGGCGTTGCCATTCCCTCCTTTTTAATTGTTAGTTATGGGTCATGTCCAGTTGTCCTGATATATATCCGACCACTGGACCCAGATAGTTCCAGAAGAGAAAATGAGGCTGGTGATTTTGCATAACTTCTCTCACTTAAATCCAATTCACTTGCAAGTCCTGACATCACCTGCCTGATGTCATCAGTCTTCTTTCACAACAAGTATACACAGCAACAATTGTTAGTTGATCTGTTCCTGTATGCCACCAGGGTAAACTTCTTAAGGATAACTGTGTGGGAATAACACTTCATTGTATCTCCTTCTGCACTCACACTGTCAGTCAATAAACATTTTAAGAAATGTTTACCATTTGCTTAATGCCAGGCACTGCGCTAAGTGTTGGGGATACAGAATGAGGTAAAAGACAGTCCCTGCACTTAAGGATCTCACAATCTAATGGTAGACAACAAGCAAAGAACTGTGTACAAACTGTGTACAGACAGGACAAGTGGGAAAGGAAGAGAAGGAAGACATTAGGATCAAGAGTGATTGAGAAAGACTTCCCATGAAAATGGGACTTTGATGGAGACTTAAAGGAATCCAGAGAAGGCAGGAGGTAGAGATGAAGAGGGAGAGCATTCCAGGCATGGAGGACAGTCAGAGAAGATGTCTTGAGCAGACAAATAGAGGGATTTGTTCATGGAAGAGCAAGGAGGCCAATGCCAGTAGAGTGCTCTGGACATAGCAGGCTTTCAGTTAATATCTGTGAAATCAAATTTAGTTTCTACTGAATCTCACTCCATACTGGAAAAGAACTCCAGAAACTAGTGCGTGGTAACTTTTCAATGGGGATGATCTTTTATTTCTTGATGAATGAAAAGGAATGAAAAGAATACTCAACTTATAGTCATAAAACCCAAGTTTAAATCTAGCCTCTTAATACACATGTGGCCTGGAGCTAGTCACTTAACCTCTATAGGCCAGAAGTAGGGAACCTATGGCCTCGGGCCACATGTGATTCTCTAGGTCCTTGAGTGCTACCTTTTGATCGAGTCCAAGTTTTATTAAGTCCAATCCTTTTATTAAGGCGATTTGTTCTGTGAAGTTTGGATTCAGTCAAAGGGCTTTTCTCTGTAATCCAGTCTCCACACAACTGCCACATTATGTTTTCTAAATCACAAATGTGAGCTCTTAAGCAACTTCAAAGTTTGCTCTTGCTTCTAGGATAGGAGATCTTAATCTTCCTTGTGTCGTGGACCTCCTTGACAGTCTGGGGAAGCTTGTGAACTCCCCCAAATAATGTTTAAAATATATAAAACACAAAGGAAACCAATGATGTTGAAATAGTTATCAAAATGTTAAAAAAATAAAAAAAAATAAGCAATTTCAAAGAGTACAAATGAAGAACTTGGAATGAAATACCAGCTCTGCCTCTTATAGATCTTCACTATCTGGCTTGTCTTTCTTTTTAGGCTGATTTTACATTACTTCCCTTAATGTACAGTAGGGTCTGTTTTCTGTACATGATAGTTGAGCTCTTGTCTCTGTGTCTTTGAATGGTCTGTTCCTTATTCTTAGAATACTTAATCTCAAGTCAACCTTTTAGAATTCCTAATTTCCTTAAAAAACCTCCAATCA
>CM053774.1:106094923-106114638 GCA_028658325.1 Potorous gilbertii | reverse complement strand
TGATTTTTAAAGTATTTTTAGAATTCTTCCAAAAACTCTTTTTGTGCTTGGGACCATTTAATGTTTCTCATTAAAAAAAGAATGACTTTTTTTTTTTAGCTCTGCTACCTTTTTCCTTTGAATATGAAGGCAGATCTTCCTTATCTCCACAGTACCTATCTATGGTTGAGTTCTTTCTCCTCTGCTTACTCGTTTTATTTATTTATTTTTGTTTTATTTTGTTATAGCAGCTATTAGTGTAAGCAAGTTCTAGTCCCAAGGTATGAGAAATAATGTCCAAAGTCTTAAGTCTTTCTTACTGTTATTTTCTGAGATTTGCTTTAGGGTTCAACCTTGGACTCTCCTCCACTCTGAAACCATGACGAGCGTCTCCAGTCACACTGTGCTGCAAATGATCTTGCTCCTTGAGGTCTGGTCCTTCGGATGGCTGCAAACTACAGCTGTCCTTTCCGTCCCAGAACTAAAATCAAGGACTGTGGTCTCCTGCAAGTGCCCACAGCCAATAGAGTTCCTGATTCTCACTAATGCATTCACTAGGTGTGTGGTAACTTCTTCTCCCCACAACCACAGTCCAGGACAGGTTTGGTCAGTACAACTGCACTTAGCATCCCCCAACAGTGGAAGGTCTTTCAGTATTTCTCCTATTCAGCTGTCAGACTCCCACACTGTCAGTGAAATGAATGTTTCTGAGGCTGAGGCTACCTCCCAACCCTCCCAACTGCCCCCAGGGCTGGTTTGTTGATTCTTCAACAGTTGGCCTTAGGTGTTTGCACTTCACTCAGGCCAAACCTCCCATCCAGGAGAAGTGTCTTCTCTATCTTAGGAGAACAATTACTTTACCCTAACTTTCTATTTATTTCTGCTGCTCTGCATTCCCTCTGAGGTGATGTTCTGTCTTTTTGTGTGTGTGTGTGTGGAGGAATCTTAGAGAGCTGAAAGTTTTCTGACCTATTTTGCCATCTTCCCACAATCCTCTCCCAATTCCCAAGCTTTTCTAAGAGTTGTATAGTAATGATGAATTTTCTTCCCTTTTACACATACTAGTTTTCTTTCATTCGCCTCTTAAAATACTGTGCTATTCAGGGACTTGGAAGGTGTTTACTGTAGAACACTGGCCCCTATCCAAACCTTGTGCAAGTTTCAAAACATTTTTGCAGTTGGTTTATGGAGTTTCTGATGTTGCCTTTTTGCTGCACCTTTTTACTCCTTGGAAATTTGCAAAAAAATGGAAAAGAAAGGAGATTGTTCATTTTTTTTGTCCATTCTTAAGGCCAAAAAAGAATGTTTCCCTTTCTCCCCAACTCCCCTGGCAATAAAAGAGAATTCTAAATATCCAACTAAGTTAAGCCTCACATTGTCTTTCCTTCCTATTGCTTTGTTTGTGACAAGAAGCCAAGGTCATACTCCGGATTCAAAAGGAAACGATCTAAAGCTTTGGCTTTTATTTTATTCCCATTTGGGTAAATGGGAGACCAAACTAACAGCTACCACTGGAAGATGTGGGGAAGGAGTATACATACAGCCCTAGTAGCTGTTAGGAAGTCATTGTAAAAGAATAGGTATTATCGTGTTCCACCATCACCTTAACCACTGAGGAATCTTCTAACCCCTGGCCAGTAACCTATGGCACGTTCACCCCCAAATGGCACATAAACTGATTTTAAATAGTTTGGAGGCAGCTTATTGTTTGGCATTCTCATCTCTCTTTGTGAATGTCTAACCACTACAATTGTGGGGAACTACTGTCTGCCTACCACCAATCTGGTGGTGTTGGTAGATATGCACAGTAATGTCATCCCACTTACCTCACTGTACTTTCCACCTGTTCTTAAAAAGTAAGCCCACCTGAAATAACCCTATGGATAAAATGTTAGATTTATAGTCAGGAAGACCGGAGTTTGAATTCTGCCTTAGACATTTACTGATTGTGTGACACAGGTAAGTCACTTAACTTCTGATCTCAGTTTCTTCATCTATAAAAATAGGACCAATAAAAGCACCCATTTCACAGGGATTTTTGAGATAGCCATACATAAAGTGTTTAGAAACTATAAAGCATATATAAATGTTTACTATTATTAGTTATCAAGGGAAAATAAGTAATATTATGAGAGACAGATCCTGTTCCTCTCAAGAAAATTGGTGCATTGCCACCACTACCATTTTACTCCAGGTGAGCAAGGATCACAACCTTTAGCACATCAGTTCTGAAAGGTTACACAATGAGAATTTAGAATCATGTATGTTGGAAATCGAAAGAATTCTGAGAGTATCTGGTCCAGGAATCTATCTAGAAAGAGATTAAATTTTATTATTAATGTTTTACGGGTATCACCAATAGCAAATGAAGCAGCAGATCACAGCGGAGAGGTTGCTGGATTTGGCAGAAATTTCACTGTGTAACCTGTATCATTAAAAAGAACTTCCAGATGGTTTGCTTTTGTATTTTTATCTGGTATTAGTTTTTTATGATCATTGTTTTATAGTACAGTTTGAAATCTGGTAGTGATCAGGCAGCTTTTACATTTTATTCCTTAAACTTTAATTCCTTCGAATGAATTTGTCATTATTTTGCCTCCCCACCCTTTCTGCCATCTACTGTAATTAAGTGTCACATAGACTCTTTCTTGAGACAAACATAATAATTACATGGTTGGTAGGTATAAGAAGAGGAACTCAAGTGTATATCCCATAAAGGATCCAACAGTATTTATGTTGTGCACATGGAAGGCATTCCTCTTTCTCTCGTTTGATGTTGGCTTTGACTAGAAAGAAATACCTCTTCCGCTAGTCCGAAACAATGGTATCAAATTCAAATAAAAATAGGGGCCACTAATCCATACATAAATACCCCTGTGAGATGTATATTGACAGTTTTAAAATATAGTATTATTTGTTTTAGTGTATTTTTATTTTGTTAAATATTTCCCAATAGATTTTAATTTATTTCTGGCTACACGGAAGTGTTGTGCATCATTTATCAACCAAGATGCCAAGTATTTTGACTAGTTTCAGATTACTGATCATTCTTTGCTTCTTATTTCTCCTGCTTATTTCTTTGAGAAAACTAAGAATGATAAAGCAAAAATATTTGTTATCACTTTAGGAAAAATCGGCCACCTCTCTGCTTCATGTTGGGGACTAGATCTGTCCTCCACCTTTCTCTGACTGGCCAAACCCCACACTGCTACCAGTACAACTAACATATATGAAACTGAGTTAGTAGCTGTAAAATTCTTTATTATCATAAATGTTGAAACAAAAAAAAATTGTGAAGGAGAGAATAGAAAGCATTGGGGGAACGGGAAACACCTGTGGGCAAACATCTTCCTTCTACAGAATAGTTTGGGCCAAAAACTCCAGAAAAATGGGGCAATTACAAACAGCTACCACCCTCCTCCTGACTGAGAGCCAAAACAGAAAAAAAAATTATTCTAAGGGGCACCCAGGTCTGGTCTAATCAGCCATTCATCGCTGCTTGTGGCCACTCTTGGATTCCCATCAGTTGTATCATTAACTATGCAAGGCAGTGCTACATGGAAGTTGTCACCTGAAGGTCCTTGAAAGAGAGAGAAAATAGAAGCAAAAATTCCAGGGTGAAGTGTTTGACTCTGCCAAAATACACTGGCACCAAGACAGAGGAAGGAATGCTGAAAACTCTTGGCCTGACTTCTCCCTTCTTTCTCCCAGAAACATCCACAAAATCTCTTCCCCAAAGTCCCTATTGTCGCGCAGTTTTTTTGTTTCTTTTTTTTTTTTGCAATTTGTTTTCTCCTTGTAGAATGTAAATTTCCCAACACTCTAGCACAGTATTTGGCCTGTAGTAATTGCTTGCTAAATATTTCTTGAATTCAGTTGAAATGAAGTGAATTGTCACTCAGGGACAGAAAATTAAAATATTAACTCCAAGGAGAGCTTGGAGGTGAATGTCTAAATGTTGACTTTCATGCTTTTCTCTCCCTGTGTTTTCTTATTTCTTTCTTTTTTAATTTATGGAATAAAACAAACATTTCTATGGCATAGCATGATAAAAAAGACAATTGCACATGAAACTGCAAATCTATTATGTACAATTTGTTATTTCTTTTAGATATATAATAAAGATATCAAATAAATTTCTTTTTTCTTCCTCCCCACCTCACCCTAGAGATGACTATTATTAGATATAATAGGTATGTGTATATATGTATGTAAACACACATACATATAGGTATATATACATGCACATGTATGTATCTGTATGTGTATGTATGTGCATTTGTATATGTAAAGTTATATACATGCTTCTATTTATTAGTTCTTTCTCTGGATGTAGATAACATTTTATTTGTCTATTTGTAGTAATTAAAATGTAATAGTCAATAGTCGCTCAAACTCATTCTTAAAACAATGTTGTTGCTACTGTGTACAATGTTCTCTTGTTTATCTTCTTTCTTATTATCACTTTTTCCAACTCACCTGGCTGCTACTCTCCCCGTCTATCCCATAGCCAATGCTTTCATTTAGACAGATGAGTGAGTCTTTAGAAATATCATCAAGGAATTCAGCCAGCCTCTCTCCTGGCTAACCGGAGAACCTTTGGTACCAGGCACTGCTGCTAAGACTGCAGATTAAGACAAGAAGTTGATATGAATACTAGAAGAAACTCCTGGGGCCTCATTTTGTGCTGATGATGCTGCTACCCACATGATAAATGTCCTTTCAACTCACAGAACCTACTGCAAGAAGTAGGGCCAGCACTAGCCTCACAAAGTCATGCAGTCCAAGAAGGGGATGGACTCCCTATATGCTTAGGGAAAAAAACTTTATGACCAGAGGTAGTTCAGTTACTTACAGTGATCAGATAGAGTCAATTTTAACCAAAGTGGGCTTATATCACTTAAAAAATTGTATTTAGTTCTTGGTAAAGCACTGAGACCCCTAGTCATTAAGTATTTTGAACTGGAAGGAGACAAGAAGAGAATAGGACAAAATGATCCAGTTTTAAGCTTCATCTTTTTTTTAAATTCTATAACAATATTTTCATTTTGTATAGCAACTAAATATTGATGTTACAATACCTAAAATTTTTGGTCTCATATTTGCTGTGGGACGACTAGGTGGCACAAAACACAGAGTGCCAGGCCTGAAGTCAAATAGACTCAACTTCATGAGTTCAAATCTGGCCTCAGACACTTACTAGCTATATGACCCTGGACAAGTGGTTTAACTCCTTTTGCCTCAGTTTCCTCACCTGTAAAATGAGTTGGAAAAGGAAATGCCAAAGCACTTCAGTGTCTTTGCCAAGAAAATCCCAAATGAGGTCATGAAGACATGACTGCAATGATCGACCACCATATTTGCTGTTAGGGGAATGGAAAGATATGACTGAGGCTGTATCTTTGATCAGATTCTGAATCAGATATAAATGCAATTCTAATGTAGTCTAATGAATTCTTTATCATTTATTTATTTATTTATTTTATTAAAAAATAAAAAATGATAACGATGCTTTGTTGTTCAGTCATATCTAACTCTTCATGATCTCATCCACTGCGCCACCTAGTTGCTCTGAGAGTAGTCAAAATTATTAGCCTTTATATAGCACTTTAAGGTTTGCAAAGTGCTACATATTGGATCTTCCCAACCCTGGGAGGCAGGCGCTGTTATTACTGTATTTTATAGATGATAAACTGTGCCAGGCAATGTAACAATGACTGCGATACAAAGCAAGGTAAAAATAATCCCTGCCTTCAAGGATCCGTTCTAATGTGAGAGACCGTGAGTAAATAACAAGTTACAGAAAAGATAAATACAGAGTAGAGAAAATTTACTGACTCTGAAAGAAGGCAGCTGCAGCCGAGGAAATTAGGAAAGGCAAGAAGACAAGTTACTAAGAAGGGAAGAGGAGGAACAGAACATTCTAGGAGATACCCAGCACAAGGTAGAAAGACACAAGATGGACCTCCACGTTCAAGGAACTACAAGTGGGTCAATGTCTCTGATTCAAAGAGTGCATGGAGGGAAGTAGGGCATCAGGAAGCTAGAAAGGTAGGAAGGCACCAGATTTGGAAGAGCTTTAAAGGTCAAAGAGATGACTTTCTATTTAATCTTAGAGGGATAGAAGCTATTGGAGTTCATGGAGCAGGGTAGTAACATGGTCAGACCTGTACTTTAGAAAAATCATCATAGCAGCCAAGTAGGGAATAGATTAACTTCAAGAGATTTGAAGACAATAAATAGAGACCTAGTGTACTAACCTAGGAGACAGAGGTGACAAGGGCTTGAACAAGAGTTGTACCTGTATGACTGGAGAGAAGACGATGTATACAAGAGATGTTATAAATAAAAAAATGATGAGAGTTGGTAATGGAGAAGATAGATGAGGTCAGTGGCAATGTGCTTGAATGACTGGGAGAATGGAAGTGACTTCAACAATAATAATACATAAAAAAACATGTTTAAAAGAGGGAAGATGCTAAAATTAGCATAGTTGACTGACACCTTCTGTATGTGCCGTACCTTCTTCCGTTTGATTGTGAGCTCCTTGAGAGGAAGAATTGTCTTACTGTTTATGCGCATTTCCAGGACTTAACATTATGCTTTGCACATGGTAAAAGCTTAATTAATGCTTAATATATTCATTCATTAAAAAATGAAAAAAACAGTAATAAGATGTTATAGAAAGGAATAACATTTGGGGAAAAACTAATCAGGTCTCTTCAGGGCATACTGTGAATGGGATCCCTACAGAATATCCCATTCAAGATGTCTAAGAGGCATTTGGAGATATGTGATTGCAGGTCAACAGAAAGATGAGAGCCAGGTATAGCGGGATCCATTCAAAAAGCCTAAGTGGGGATTTCTCTGAAGTCTTAACTGTCGGTAGCATTTGGGGGGAAAAAATCAGTTATGTATTCACCATATGCCCAGGCAAATGTGAGGTGAAAAATTTGGTCGTTGTTGAGTCATCTTAGTTGTGCCCAACTTTCAGTGATCCCATTTTGGGTTTTCTTGGCAGAGATCCTGGAATAGTTTGACATTTCTTTCTTCAGCTCACTTGACAGAAGAGGAAACTGAGGCAACCAGGTTTAAGTGACTTGCACTAAGTCATACATCTTAGTAAGGTCTGAGGCCGGATTTGAACTCAGGTACTCCTAACTTCAGGGCCACTCTATCCACTATGCCACCTAGCTGCCCTGGGTGATAGAGAGCGAGAAAAAGAGACAGAGAGAGAGAGAGAGAGAGAGAGAGAGAGAGAGAGGTACACACATATATATATATGTATATGTGTGTGTATATGTTTATATTTATATATATATATATATACATATATATATATAAAAAGATAGGAACAACTTTGAGTCTAGTCCTAATGCATAAGGCTCAGTTACAGTGACATACAGCAAATATCCAATGAGTTCATTCCCATGATGGGTTACCTCTTTTTAGAAATCATCTTATTGAATTGATATTTTCCATAAATTCTAAAATCAAGTAATCCTCTACAGGGAACTGTTTAATAGTGATTAAAGTCTCTAATACTGAATCATTAAAGTGATGGCTCTTTAATGAGAGAATTAATGCTGATGCTACTCATATAATAAGGCATAGTGGAACGAGAGATGTGTAAAAAAAAGAGAAGGTGTAATAAAGACTTGTATGGAGGTTACTAGCTGTATAGTATTCTATACAGGATTTATTGTTGCTGACATACCCACACCATTTATTAAACTTTGTAACCCTCTTCAATATATAACACAGTGCTCTTTACACAAGACATACTTAATAAATATTTGAATTAAATTCATAAAAAGTTAATGCACACAAATATAACTATCTAAATATCTAATATCTGTATATTATCTATGTAACATGTAAATAGGAATATTTATAGTATGGACACACCCAATATTTAGAGGAAAGTGGCACTTTTTTTGATGCCAGAGTAAATATCTACATCTGATAAGACAAGGGAAAAGTGTTATGACTTCCATGAGGAGAGAAAAAAAAACATTGAAATCACAAAATATTTAACATTTGGCTGCACATGCTGGCCAGAACATAAAGAGTCCTTTAAAAACATCTCCAGGGTAATAGATCCTATCACAGTAACAAACACAACCAAAAAAAAAAATAACTGCTCATCCAGTCAGACCTAAAATAGAACCTGAAAAACTGGTGCTAAATATGAAGTGTTGTGTGAGAAGAAAGAATTCCCAGATCTTGTCTCTTCTAGTTTAGGAGTTGGCAATCCTGGAAAGTCTGTGGGACACCAAGGTTCTACTCCTCATTACTTTCCTTAAAAAAATTAATTTATGGAATAAAACAAGCATTTCCATGTACAAGAAAAAAGAGGACTGCACATGAAACTGCAAATCTACTATGCATAGTTTGAGATTCCTTTCAAAAATACAGCAAAATTATCATGTACATTAATTTTTTCCCTTTTTTTCTTCTCTCCCCACATCCTGTCCAAGAGATGATCACCATTAGACACAAAAAGGTATATATTGGGTATGTATACATTACATATATATGCATATATGGGTATATGGGTATACACATTATACATGTGTGTATATATGTGCATGCATGCATATATATGCATAGTATATATAATCTTATACATACTTCTATTTATATGTATATATGTAAAATTGTTCTCCACATACTTCTATCAGATCTTTCTCTGGATGAACATAGTGTCTTTCTTCATATTTTGTCTTTGTAGCTAATTTGGGTCAAGTAATGGTCAAAATAACTTATTTACTCAAACTTGTTCTTATAACAATATTGCTGTTACTATCTACAATGTTTTCTTGGTTCTGCTCATTTCAATCTTCATTATTTCATGCAAATCTATCTAACCAAGAATATCTAGAGTATGGACACACCCAGTAATGCCACTATAACCAATCCCTCACCCCATGATTAGTAGACCAGAGCCAGCTGCAGGATGTCTTTGCAAGCACCATACTCTCTCCAAAGAGAAAGGTGGTACTTTTTTTTGATACCAGTGTAAATATCTGCACCTGATAAGATGAGGGAAAACTGTTATGACTTCTTAGGGGTTGGTTGAACATTGAAATCACAAAATGTTTAACATTTGGCTGCATGTACTGGTCAAAGCATAAAGAGTTCTTTAAAAACATCTCAAGGGTAATAGTGAATTTTTCTAAGATCATCGAGCTCGTCATTTCTTATAGCACAGCAGGATTCCATCCCAATCATATAACACAATTTGTTCAGCCGTTCCCCAGTTGATGGGCATCCCCCCAATTTCCAGTTCTTTGCCACCATAAAGAGAGCTGCTTTCCCTTGGAGGTGGTGAAGGTGGAGAGTTATGCCAAACCCACATTGATTGCTAACTTGGAAGGAAGAGGAATGTGATCACTGGTTGGCAGTCAATGGTGGATCTCCTAAGCAGCTGGAAAAGGGTTAGAACCACAGCAAATGAGTGATAAAAAACAGACTACGTTCATTCCACAAGTTTCTGACAGGTGCTCCGCCTTGTCATCAACTCTCATAGAACACAAACTACAAGTGGAAAAAATACTCCTCAAGGCATGGGCTTTCTTACCTAAAAGATAACAATAGGTCACATGGAAACATCTTTCTTAATGTAATAAGGGTCTGGTATGTGCCCAGACCATCACCTTACTTAGCTGATGCACCTCCCCACTAGGAGAAGCTGAGAAGCTACTTCTAAGAGAGTTTTTAGAGAAAGTATGGAGCATGCAAAGACATTCCGCAACTGGCTCTGGTCTGCTAATCATATGGTGAAAGATTGGTTATAGTGGAATTTAAAGTGCCTTCTACCTCTCTCCTGTCTCAGCTGCTCTCCATGGTGAAATTCTTTTGCTCATGATTCTAGTGAGAACATACTATATAAGGGGAGAAGCCTTCTGGTCTTTTCCCTCTGAGACCACGGAGCCTCATTGTTTCACATCTAAATTTGCTCTTTTACATTGTAGATGAAAAAGAGTAGAACATCTGTGATCCTGTTCATTTTACTGGGTGCCTGAACATCTCAGCATTCTACAGTCTAGAGGAAACCTTGTCGTCCCAGTTTTCTAGGGCAGGTTTTGCATCCAGTCCAGCATCAGTACCCCAAGGAATAAAGAGTGACTCAGGCCAACAGAGAAGCTAAGAGGAAGAGATTCATCTGGGAGTCTGGCCACATTTGGACATGAACTTGGTGGGACCAATGCTATGTAAGAGTTGAGCTAAGTTGTACCTACTTTATGGCAGAGATTGAAATGGGATAGGGAAGAGTGTGCCCTTGAGGTTTTAAAGGAAATGTTTTCAGATTTCTTCTCGCTATAACTTCTAGGTAAATATCTCTCTCTAAAAATTACATGTTGTTAAGTAAGGAAATGCAATTGGGCAGTTACTCACCAGTGCCTGACAATGGGGGGGACTGTAAAGAATAGGGGATTAGGCAGATAGTAACAACAAAGAATAAATAAATAAGTTAACAAACGAATGATTGAAACCTCTCTGGCTATCCTAACACCCTCAGCTGGAAATGTAGCCTGACTGACTCTAGAAGAATGAGCCAGAGTACACATGCTACATAAATAAAGTTGACATCAATATTGTGACCACTCATCATTGCTACCAATCAATCAATAAACAGTCTGTAGTAGAGCTGTTCAATTCTGGGGAAAGCAGAATCATAAGATCATGAATTTGGAAGGGACCTAACAGATTTTCTAGTCCAACTTCTTCATTTTTACAAATGTGGAAACTGAGGTGCAGGAAAGTTAAATGACTTGCATAAAGTCACATAGATATAAAGTATAACAGGTAAGATATGAGCTCTGGCTCCAACAAGGGCTCTTTCCATTGTACCATAAGAAGTTACTTGGACAATGTTCCCATTTTTCTGTGGTTGTGGTTTCCTTCATCATGTGTCTTGTGTCTTCTTTCCTTTTCTAATCACATTTTCCAATTCACCTTCCTTCTATACTTCACATGTAATGAATGCATTGGATTGTGCTTGAGGTCTTAGACAAAAAATAGATCAAAGGGCAACTCAGTGACATCTCTGTGTCACGTAGTCAGTAATAAATGTGTCCTTGCCAACACCTTCTGGGTATTTTCTATTCTCTCAAGTGCGCATGTGTCCAAGGACTTGAGACTTTCAAAGCAAGGGGTTAAGGGACATCATATCATATCTATCCTGTAAGTCTCTGAGTCTCTATTCTAAGCAAATAATAAATAACTATAACTATAAATCTTTCTATTGGTGATATGTCCTCTGAGATATAAAGTTTTAGTGTATGGTGTGGGGGGTGTTTAGGAAAACTTTTCAGGGTTTCTCATCTACCTTTGGTGTTCCCCTCTTACCCAACTCTCATTGGTGACTCCAAGAAGCTATAGTGGCCACACATTGACTCAGTGGCCACTCAGAAAGTCTTCTTAGTAGATGGGCTTAACTAGATGGAGGGTAACCGCCAGATCTCAAAACCATCAATGAGTTGGGAGGATATCTACTACAAGCATGTGAAGATTACCCCAGTATGAGCGGATAACAATGACTATTTCCAGTAGACAGGAAGGCAGCTGAAGGAGGTGCTGTGAAGCACTTAGATCTTGGTCAGACATTGAAGATGCCAAGACCATCCAATGCATCATCAGCCATTGCAGGTCATTTTGACTTTTGACTTGCTCCTGGACTTCAACAACTCTGGAAGAGAGTGAGGCTGATGACTTTGTGAAACTCTGCCTCAGTTAAATCCAATTCAAGCATAAGACATCATCACCCTGTAATGTCTTTGGTCCTCTTTGAAAATGAAAGATGGAATATTAATCAGAAAAACCATATATCCCATTAACAGCCAACTCTGAAACTTATTTATGGCATGGTGATGAGCCTTTGTCATTGAAGACTGTGACAGTAGAGTATAAATTATGGACAGTGTGTCTAAGCTGAGAAGGCTTTAAGGAGAGGTTTGGAAACAGACTCTATCACCTTACTAAGTTGGGAGAGGATCTTCAAAACCTTGATCAATGGGTACATATTTTCTCTTGGATTACCATTACCAATGAATACAGCCTGTGAAAGAAAAAAGGGGTTGCAATGTACCTTGGGGGAATGAATACTCATAAGAAAAGCTATGCAGCCTTTTTCCTGTTCCTCGATGATGATGATGATGATGATGATGAAGTTGATACATTTATGGTATACTTTAAGAGAGTTAGAAAGGTATGTGGACAAAGTGGATGAAGTATCATCTTTAGAGTTTTCAGAGTCAAGACCTAGGTTCTAATACTACCTCTCATACACACAGGCTTTATAACCCAGATTAATTCGCCTAATATCTCAGTGTTGCAAGTAACTCAGAAGACCGTAAGTTGTGGAACAGGTATGGATCTGTATCAGCAGGTGGTTGATTTTCCTCACAGAGAATTCCCTATACCTATGAAATCACATACCAGACGCCCCTCAAGGGGAAACAAGAACTATCTTTGTTTTAGAATGTTTTAGAATTTTATGTTCAAATAATTTTCCCATTCATTTTTCCATTGGATCTTCAAAATCACCCCATGAGATAGGGCAGGGCTGAGATTACTACCTTCATTTTACAGATAAAAAAAGTGCCGCAAAGGGCTGTATCTTTTGATTCCTTGTCAAAAAGTAGCTGAAGACAGATAAAAGTCTTCAGGTTTGTGTGAATAGTAATATAAAAGTTGGTAGCCACTCTTTTTGGAGCTCATTCTAAACTGGAAAAAAGGAAGAGGATTTAAATCTCAGTAAAGTAGATGTATTTTAGACTTACTGGTAACTTTCCTAATTGCAAAGTGAAAGAAATAGTGGACAGATAACAGACAGTGTTGAGTAGCTGGAAGTGTCCTACATTTAGTGTTATAATGCATGGACTTAAAACCTAGCTCTGCTAAAGACTGCTCTTCATGTCACCTCATTTCCCTATCTTTAAAATGGAAAATTAGACTTAGATGCCTCTAGATGGCTCTAAATCTATCAGTCCATGATCCTGTGAATCTTTTCTCCAGAAATCCTTTTAAAATTTGATATCAATTCACAGTCTTATACCAAGGCAGTATCCTAGCAACTAGCCTTTTGCTTGCTTCACTTCAATACCCAAGGCTGATTAGCAGCAATCTTAAGATGAAAAGAATATAATGTCTTTGGCGATGACTATTTGTCAGATGCCACTAGCTAGGGGACCTTCTACTAACACCGGGTGCTCCAGTAAATTTCCAATCCAATGTGATTCTCCCCCCTCCAATATAGTTATATGATTTTCATATTGAAATTATAGATTATGTTTTTCAGAGTTAATATGGCAGAGTGGATGGAATCAGAAAGACTTGGATTGAACTCCTGCATACTAGCCATATGACCATGGGCAAGTCACTTCACCACTCAGCATCCCAAGAAGCTCTTATTTAAGAAGTATAAATTGCCTCTCCAGGCATCCACGTGTTAATCCACTGATTAACTGAGGAACAGCTAAGTGGCAGAGAGAAAGTGCCAGACCTGGAGTCTGGAAGACCTGAGTTCAAATCTGTCCTCAGACTCTCATTGGCTGTGTGATCCTAGACAAGTCACTTAACCCTGTTTACCTCTGTTTCTCATCTATAAAATGAGCTGGAGAAGGAAACAGCAAACTACTCCAATATCTTTGCCAAGAAAACCCCAAATGGGGTCACAAAGAGTCAGACGCAACTAGAAAAAAAAATAAAGAGATCAAAAACAAAATGCCATAGGCATGTGATGTTCTCAATGCGTTGCTATATTTTGTTTTAACATAACAGACTTCCTAACAAACATCCCTCTAAAGTAAATCATCTAAAAAACAAGCGTAACGACATAATTGTATCTGTTGGCTAGTACATATCACTTTCCACTTTTGTAGCTTACTGATTCTCATTAACAGAAAGGAAGGATATGTGCTGTCACTTTGATAGTATGGAAGTAACACCAGCAACTTTTCTTGCTTCTCAGTGTCAACAATACTTCAGTTGCCTTAGTCTTTATGAAACAGCATGCCTAGGTACACCCTCCTAAATGCTCCCTGTTATAACGGGCCTGACTTCTTCCACCTCTTTCGCCATGAAGGAACAGTAGTTGAATTAGGACCAATAAGGCCCTGCCTGCTAGGAGAAATGCAATAAATTCAGCACCTTATGGATTAACTCATGATTATGATACCGCAGGATGGAGGTTTAAATATACTCCGAAGCCCCCTGCAGAGGTGTATGGAGTAACATACTTTTCTTGGTCCGATGTATGCTGATTGTCACTTCAGGGAAAGGAATAAGCATTTATATGGCTCCTTCTATGTGAGCACTTTGCAGATGTCATCTGATTTGTCCTATACAACAACCTGCAAGGTAGGTGCTTATATTAGCTTCACACTACAGCTGAAAAAGCTGAGGCAAACAGAGATTAAATAACTTGCCCAAAGTCACACAGCTAGTGTGTGAGGCTAGATTTGAACTCAGGTCTTCCTGATTCCGGGGCCAGCACTCTATCAATTATACCATCTAGTAGCCTGTATTTACTTCACTCTAAAGTGGATTTGCATCTTAACCCAATACCTAGGTTGTCAGGTGTGAATTCTTTCACTAGAGGAAGAATCAGTTCTTACAGCAGAAAACATGTTCTCCCTCTCTAAGCACAAATAGGCTTTTTTTCAAAATCATGTTTTGTTTTTCCTTTTCCTTTAAAAGAAGAAAAAATAACTGTTGAGTATTATTTTTCCTTGGTGGTACTGTGCTTCCTGCCATGCTTGGACAGATGCCTGATCTTATCCAAGAGCGTAGTGCTCCCTCCAGTGGTGCTAATCACAACCCCTCCTTCCCCCCAGGTCTTCCTATCCTGTGTAAATTGGTTCTATATCTCAAATGCTCCTCACAGGCTCCACCCAAACTTCTGGGGGCCTTTCTCAGGATCTCTGAACATTACACAGAACATGGAGATTGTGGTTGTATTTTTGCAAATATTTTTAACCTCTTGCCCTCTCTCTCTCTCTCTCTCTCTCTCTCTCTCTCTCTCTCCCTCTGTCTCTCTGCATGTCTCTGACTATGCGTGTGTTTCTCTGTGTGTCTGTGTGTCTCTGTCTCTGTCTCTCCCTCTCTCTTTCTCCTCATTTTTTCTCCTTACTAAAAATTGATTTGGATAAGGACTATAGAAAAGGGGCAAAGAGAGACCAAAGGACCATCTGCTTCCTCTAGATGGATGTATGTATATGTGTGCCTGTGTGTGTATATATATTTATATGCACATGTACTGTATACATATCTACACATGCATATATATATATATATATATATGTGTGTGTGTGTGTGTGTGTTTGTCCCAAGGAACCAAAGTGTTCTCTGATTTAATTCCTGATGAAACACAAACTTCCAAATATATACAAGTGTACATGAATTCACATACATACACATATAAATATAGATAAATAGATAGATAGATATACTTACATACATGTGTGTATATTGGTAGGTTGGTTGTTGTCCTTTGCTCTCGAACAGGATCAAAATGACATCACCATGATAAAGTGAAGTTTCAATGTGTCCAACTGGGGCTGATCAGACCAATGCGAGCTCAGAATGTTCTACAGATAGTCCGTGTGAATATTTGGGATGAATATCCCAAATTTGTGCATCCTGCGTTTCCTTTGTGCTGTCTCAATTCTGCTTTGCTCAAAGAGCACAGCACCTTTTCTTACGTGGGCTCGCCATGCTGAGCAGTGCTGTGCCAGTGTCTCCCATGTTGTGCAGTCAAATCCAAAGTTCTTGAGAGAGACTTTGAGAGTGTCTTTGAATCACTTCTTTGACCACCATGTGATCGCCTGCCTGAGAACTGTGAATTGTGAATTCACCATAAAGTAGTCTTTTGGGCAAGTGTACATTTTGCATTCAAACAACATGGCCAACCCATCAGAGTTGTCCTCTCTGAAACATGGTTTGAACGCTTGGCAGTTCAGTTCGAGGAAAAACCTCAGTTACTGGTACCTTATCCTGACAGGTGGTCCTCAGGATCTTCCTAAGACAATTCAAATGGAAGCGATTCAGTTTCCTGGCATGGCACTGGTAGACTATCCATGTTTCACAGACATGTAACCATGAGGTCAGAACAACAGCTCTGTAGACCTTCAGTTTGATAGTCTAATATCTCTTCTCTCCCAAACTTTTCTTCAGAGCCTCCCAAACACTGGCAATGCGTGCCACAACCTCATTGTCAATATGTACATCTCTGGAAAGTCCACTACTAAGGTAAGTGAACTTGTCCACAGTATTCAAAACTTCTCCATTTGTTGTAATCGATGGTTCCGCGTGTGGATGGTATGGTGGTAGTTGATGGAGCACCTGTGTTTTCTTGGTATAAATTACTAGGCCAAAATTAGCACAGGCAGCAGAGAATTGATCCATACTTTGTTGCATCTCAGCTTCAGAGGCTGCATTGAATGCACAACCATCTACAAACAGAAAATCATGCACCAATACTCCCTTCACTTTGATTGTGACTTGTAGCCTTTTCAAATTGGAGAACTTACCATCAGTATGGTAGTTAACCTTGATGCGGTGTTCATCCTTATTAGAAGCATTTGGCAATATGGCTGAAAACATCATGCTATAGAAGCATGGGATCAAGCACACAGTCCTGTTTCACTCCATTTGGTGACTGGGGGTGACTGGGAAGGCACAAAGAGCTTTGTCCATTATCCAGAACCTGGGCAAACATGCCATTCTGAAACTGACGTACAATACCAATGAACCTCTCTGGGTAACCAAATTTTGACATAATTTTCCATAAGCCCTCACGACTAATGGTGTCAAAGGTCATGGTAAGATCTACAAATGCTGTGTACAGACCTCTTTTCTGCTCCTGGCATTTCTCCTAGAGTTGTCAGGCAGCAAACACCATATCAACTGTTCCTCTGCCTTTTCTGAAGCTACACTGGCTCTCAGGTATGGGACCATATTCCAGGAGAAGGATCAGCCTATTAAAGAGAACTCTAGCAAGAATTTTGCCAGCAATGACTAAGAGAAAGACTGCCCTGTGATTGTCGTAGGACAATCTATTCCCTTTACCCTTATAGAGATGGACAATGAAGGTATCCTTGACTTCCTGGGGGATAACTTCCTCTTGCCATATAACCTGGAAAATTTCAGTCAGCTTTTGTATGAGCAACGGTCCCTCTACCTTGTAAATCTCAGCTGGAATAGACTTAGCACCAGGTGCTTTGCCACATGAAAGGAGTCTAATGGCCCTCAAAACCTCTTCTTCAGTTGGAAGTTCAGCTAAGGAGGGATTGACTTCAACCTGAGCTAAACAGCCTCCACATTGATTGATGATGGACTGTTCAGAACACTATGGAAGTGCTGAGCCCTCTAGAGTCATGTCCTTATGACTAATCAGTGTGGCTCCATGAGCACTGATTTGTTGTGATGCATCTATATTATTTTAAAAATTAATTTATTTGTAAGCTCAGTTCCAAAGGCCAGGAACTAAAACCATATTCCAGTTATTTGGGTCATAGTAGTAAACAACAAAACAGTTCCCAGAAAATGTGCAATCCATTTAGAAAAATGCCATGTTGTTATCATAAAAAAAGAAAACAATTCTTTTGCTGACGTGTAAGAAATCCTCAGCAGAGCTGAGAGCATGATAACAACGAAAAGATGACTGGATTTAGAACCAGAGGACCTGGCTCTATTACTCATTCCCTAAAGAACCTTGCACCACTCATCTACCCTTCCCAGAGTTCAGTTTCCTCATCTATATAATAAGGAGGTTGCATTAGGTGATTGTAAGGGTCTCTTTTATCTCTAAAACCTAGGATTCTATACTCCTATCAGTCAGCAGGGAGATGAACCTTTCTTTTGTGTATCCATGGTGCCACCTTGTGGCATTACAATCTCCACAAAATTCTTCAAAATCAGGAAATGACTGTGCCATTTTCTGTGCACACCCAAGAGTTGAACTCTAGATGGCAGTTGCTTTACACAAATGAGACCTTAAGAAAATGGAACCTTGCAAGATGGCTTTAAAAAAAGTACTGCCATGCACTTTCTGCCTCCACCGCTCAAACTCACGCGCACAAAGGAAGTCTAAAATATTTCTTCTTCTACAAAGCATCACAGTTTCTGAAATAACAGATATCCACTCAAGATCAGGGGCATCTTGTAGAACTTGGAGTCAGAAAAGCTGGATTTCAATGTGACTGAGCAAATAATCAAATGCCTTGATTTTCTCAACTGCAAAATAGTTTGGATCTCTAAAGTGCCTTTGAGTTCTAAATCCTGTGGTTCTAAAAGACCTCTAAATTTTGTGTAAGTGTATTTACAGAGAGGTAGTCTAACACAGTCATTTAAATCTCTGCTTGCCTAGAAGGCCTCTAGGTTGCTCAGTGGATAGAACACTGGACCTGGAATGAGTTTAAATCTGGTCTCAAACACTAGCTCTGTGACCTTGGGTAAGTCATTTAATCTCTGATTGCCTTAATCCACTGGAAAAGGAAATGGCAAACCACTCTAATATCTTCCCTAAGAAAATCTAATGCCCAGTACTGGCATGTTATGGTCTATGAGGTCATGGAGAGTTAGTTGAGATCAAAGTCAGAAAGACCTGGGTTTAAGTCTTATCCATGAAATGGCCCACCTGTGTGATCCTGACAAGCCAATTAACTTCTCAGAGCCATCAGTCAATTTTATAAGACTTCATTTGTAGAGCAGATATTTAATCTGCACTGGCAGAGGAATTTTCTTCACTGGGAATTATCTAGGCCAATAAGATATCAAAATAAAAATCTTACTAGTACAAAATAGATTCACACAAAAAAAACAAGTTATGACCCATTAAGAATATGAATGCCATAATATTTAAATATTTTTTATTTGTTATACACCCTACTCAGATGACAGAAGCTCATTAATGCTCACTTGCTAGTTAATGTAAACGCTATAATTAACACACACATCTGAGAGTAGAGATTCTCTATATGAATGTAATGAGGCATAAGGAGGGGTGTGATGTACTATAAAGGCCATTTCTTGAAGAATATACAGGTATGCCCTGCTATGTGTCAGTGTAAGATACCACACAGATGGCTCATACAATGCTGAAAAATTGAATTGGCCATTAAACAGAAAGAACTGATAAGGGGATTTGCAGATTCAGAACAAAATGGGTTTGCCAAGGGATAATCCATTTCTCCCCTTACTGGTTTGGAGTGTAGACGACTACTTTGAACTAATCCTAAAAGTGGGGGGAAAGGAGTAAGGAAGGATTGCAATTCTGTCTCCTTGATAGTGGAGGTCATAAGCACATGATAAGCTTCTGTCTTTATTCTTTCCTTATCTTGGGCAAATGAGTATTCTAAGATGGAAGTACCTGGTAATCTTGTTCTAGCAGATTCAAATATTCCCATCAGAGGCCCATTATTGACTGGAGCTGTATGACAGCAGTAGAAGCAACCAAGGAAACAATGGTGAGTCATCAACAGGTGGAAATAGCTGTAGGTAGCAAGAGTTCTGAGACTATAACCCTTCCACCAGGGAAGAAAGAAGTGCTGACTCTAAGGTTCTAGAATGACACTGGTCTTCACATTGGTAGTTCAGCAGAGAGTAATACCACAGGGGCACCTCATGAGGATTCCACAAAGGGAGAAAAAGAATCCTAGATCACAGATTCTTAAGGTAGCTGTGTGTTCTCTACCTCAATGCCTGCCTACTTTTGTCCTTTAAACTTA
>CM053774.1:106026132-106094423 GCA_028658325.1 Potorous gilbertii | reverse complement strand
TTTCTGCCCCAAGAGTTCCTTGAAGACAGGGATTGTCTTTGTAATACTCAGAGGCTAGTGTTGTGGCACACATTAGGTACTTAAAAATTCCTGGTTGAATTGAAATTGAGAAAATAAAGGTAACTCATTGGTTCCTCCTACCCTCCTACCCACTAGCGGCAGTGAGTGGCCAGTGGATGAGGGACGTAGTGAAGTTTTATTGTAAGGGTAACTGAGATGGTGAAATTGTGAGGTGTTTGATTTGAACAGAACTTCAGTTCTTACGAGAAATCTTTGGGCCATTCTTCCATGAAAAGCTTGTTTTACGGGAGAATGGCTATTCTTACAAGGAAATTGACTTGAATTTCCTTAGCTACAATTTTTTCTGCTTTTGTTGTTGAACCTATAAGTTCAGCCATAGTGCTCACTCCCCTGTTGGCTGAATATATTTTAGTAGATATTTGCTTTGTTAGTTATTTGCTACCATCTTTTCTCAGGCAATTTCTTACTTATGTCTATCGCTCAATTTTTGTTTAAATCAGAGCAGGAGGTCAAAGTAGGTTGAAGCCCAAAGTGTGCAAATGATAGTTGTCAGGCTGTGCAGCTTGATGATGAATGACATTTTCAGGATAAATATAAGGAGCGGATCAGGATGAGATACACTTATTCCCTGCCACTAATTCAGTCCTGACCCTGCTGCTGCCACCTTATGGGATGGGTACTGGTGGCCTCAAATTCTGTCATCAGGTGTTTTTTCATCTCACTTTCCTTTGTGGACAAGAGAGTGACATTTTGTGTAGCCTGTGATTTCTTTCCCAGTGAAAATGTCTACCCAAATGCTGTGCATCATTATGGGGTTTGATAATGAATATTTTAGATCATAGTCTGTAACCCATTTTAACAAAGACATTTCTTTTCAAATGTGATGCAGTAACACAGGAATATAGGCATTACACCTCCTCAAACCCTCAAGTTATGGAAGGTGGTGTCACTGGGACAAGTGTCTTCAGCCTAGAAAGGCAGACTGTCAATCACCAGATATTTATTAACCACCTTCCTTGTGACAGACAGTGTGCTGAAGATCCCATACTAACCCTAAATACTTGGTCATAGACTTCACTCACAGCTCCTGTGGCTAGTAAACCAAAATTTTGCTCTGATGAGCACTTGACTATTAGTATTGCAGCCACTTCTCCCCCCCCCCCGCCCCCCACTAAAATATAAACTCCTCAAGGGCAGGGACTTTCCGTTTTGCCTTTTCCCCTGGTATATAGTGAGTGACATATATTAGGTGATAACTTTGTGGTACCTCTCTCGTTTATGCTCAGAATCACAGAATTTGTGGATGACCATGAACCAGTAGCGTATTGTGGGCTAAATGGCTCAAACATTTGACTTAAGGAGTTAGGATGACTTTTGACTCTGAAGTTATACTGCCAGGAGGTTTCAACTGCTTTTTCCACAAAACTGGTTTCTCCCTAGTGTGTGAAATGGAGATTATTTAGAATCTTTGAATTTTGTTTACTCCTCCTGCCTAGGTAGATAACATTTTAAGGAGCCCAAAGTGGGCTTGGCCTGGATCAGTAACTGTTCTACTAATCTGTGCTCTTCTTTATAATTAGATACCTAACAGATTGTATTCAGAACAAATGTTATCTCATTTACCTAATAGCGGTATTTGAGCGCTCACCCAGACACTTGACTTCTTCCCCTTCTGAATACCCCATTTCTTGGCTCTGGGCATTTTGGAGTTTTCCACTTTCCCTGGAATGCTCTCTCCGCTCATCTTTGCCTATTGACTCCTTTGACTTCCTTTTAGTTTCAGTTAAAGTCCTGATCATCCGTGAGAAGCCTTTCCCATTCCCTCTCGTTCCTAGTGCCTTCCCTCACATTAGTTTCTATTTATCCTATAGAGAGCTTGTTTGCACATATCTGTTTGCTTGTTTTTCTCCCCCATTAGGCTGCGAGATCCCCCTGGGCAGAAACTTGTCTTTTGCCTCTTTTTGTATCCCTAGTACTTAGTAGGGTGTCTGGAACATAGTAGGCACTTAACAAATAATAACGCTAATTAGCATTTAGCATCTCAAGGTTTGAGAAGTATCTGTCACGTCATTTATTTTCAACCTTGTGAAGTGGATGCTATTATTTCCATTTTCCAGATGAGGAAACTGATGCCCAGAGATGTTATGACTTCTTCAGTGGCCCTCAGCCAAAAAATATCTGAGACAAGATTTGTAATCAGGTTTCCCGATTCCATATGGTAGCACTATTTCACTGGAGGTTTGCTATAAAAGTAGATTCTCATTTTAAAAAATAGTAAATAAGGATAGCTAGCCTTTTAAGGTTTGCAAAGCACTTTACAGATAATATTATATTCTCTCAACAACCCCGGGAGCTGAATGTTGTTATTTTCATTTTTTACAGCTGAAGAAACTGCGGCATATAGGTTAAATGACTTGCCAGGGTCTGACTTGGGTCTTCCTGACTCCAGGCCTAGTGCTTTAGCCACACTGAGCCACCTGACTGAGAGAGACTGAATATATGGAATTTCTTTAAGGTCTGCTGCTTGAATTTCACTAGGCCACTATTAGATAGCAGGTTTTTTTTTTTAACCTGGTATGGATTAGCTTGTTTTTTTAAATATTTAGATAACTTATTTCAATATAGCTCTTTTGCTTTGTAATTGTATGTATTTTATTTTGTTCATTTAAAACAACATTCTCAGAAGGGGCCAGAAGCTTCACCAGACTGCCAAAAGGACATGATACAAAAATGATTGGCTCTTGCTTTACAGCTACCCTGATTTCTGCTCCCCTCCTTCCCCCACTTTTATAAATGTCACTTTTTTGAATGTCACAGACTGACTTTTAATTCACCTTAATTCATTTTGCTGATTTCTTTTTTATTTTCAAGAATCCTAGACTATTCACTAGCTTTAGGGGACCCTTGGATGAAATAGAGGATCTCTATAGAGAGAGCTTTTGGAGTGCCTTTAGATGATTTTTTTCTTGTCCTTTCATAATATCATATTCTTTTTTCAGTCGTTTTGTATTAGTGATGTAATTTTTCAAGTTGTTTCATTTTTTTCTTTTTGCAGTGTTTGTCTGCGGAAGAAATCTTTTCCATTCATGGACTCTCCAATGACAGTAGGATCACCACCTCTAACTTCTCCAAGATATGTCCAGCTGTCTTACAGCAGCTGTCCTTTCACCCTTGTGATCACCGTCCAAAGCATAAATCCAGACCAACGTCTTCAGAAAGTATGTAACTTGTTCCCTCTCCTGGGGAATGAGGCTATCAGAAATATGGTGGCTAAAGTTCTGGCTTTATCTCCTAATTAATCTGTTAAACTGCTATTAAAAATCACTCATAAATGTGAATGACCAGGACTTGGTTAATGGCATACCTAGTTATGTTATAGGTGACCCTTAACTTATTAAAGATCAAAGTCATGGTTGGTACTTTGCAGAAATTGAGTAGAACTGAATTCCTGTGTTTAAGTGGCATTGATTCTTATGGTCTGCCTTAGAGCTAGGATAGATATTAAATATTTGACCTATAATTTACCACTTGATCGACTTTTTCTATCAGAATTTCAAATTTCAGACCATTTCTTTATAATTGAACAAACCTTGATTAATTTTTCACTAAGCAATTAGTACTTTGCATGCTGCCTCAGTGAGTAGATTGCGAGTTTCTGGAAGGCAGGTATCATTTTTGCCTTTTTTTCTTTTTGAATCCTTAGCACAGTACCTGGCACATAGTAGCCAGTTAATAGGTACCTGTTGACTTGCTTAAGGACAAGGCTAAATACTGGAATTGTAGATATGGGAAAATAACACAGTCCATGACCTCACAAGATCATAAGTGTAGGCATAAGGCATGTTCACAAGGAAGACTGATTCTAGAACAAATAATAAAGGCGCAAGAGAGATCCAGTAAAATAATACAAGAGAAATTAAGATTACTTTTAACTGAGGAGATCAGAGACTATTTTGTGGAAAAAATAGAACCTGAGTGAGGCATTAAAGGAAGAAAAGTATTTTAAGAGGGATATGAATGGAGTACATTCTAGGCAGGAAGAAGAAACTACACATAGTCACTGGACAACTAGGGATTGCTATGTCAAGTGGATGAAGGGGAAAATATAAAATAAAAAGGTAGGTCAGAGCTGTTTTGAGGAAATATCTTCAATACCAAGCTGAAAACTTGGTATTCTGTTCTATAGATAATAGGGAGCCAGTGAAGATGTTGGGGTGAGAGTGACATAGCAACCTTACTGTAGCAGTCTGGGACAAGATTAGTGAAATGGCATAATGTAAATAGATTTAGTCTTTTTTTAAGCTGTAAATAAGCCACCCAGAACATTTTAAATGGTCAGTAATTCTGTTAGACTTCCACCCTTAGTGAACAAACTGCTGTTAACATATTTTTAATTTAATTGACAATTTGTTGTCATTTCACTAGTGTCCGACTCTTCATGACCCCATTTGGGATTTTCTTGACAAATATATTGATTGGAGTGGTTTGCCATTCCCTTCTCCAGATCATTTTACAGATGAGGAAAGTGAGGCAAAGAAAGTTAAGTGACTTTTCCAGGGTCACACAGCTAGTTATTATCTGAGATCAGATTTGAATTTGGGAAGATGAGTCTTTTTGATGAACTCAGTGTGACATAAGAGTTTTTAGCCCTGGATAATCTTCCAAACCAAACTTTTAAAAACAAACAAATAAAGTTTCTGCCCTCTTGTGTGCTAGGCATCTTTTTGCACACAGATCATTTTTATGGCAGAGTTGGGTAAAAGGGGAAACAGTCTTAGGAGAATTGGGCCATAGATCGTTGTAAGAGACCACAGTGGTCCCACCTCTGGTTCCACCTTTACCTGAGAAAGCTTCCCCACTAAAACATTCCTGTGAGATCATCATCCAGCCTTTACTTGAAGACACTCATTGAAGGGGAACCCACTCACTCTCTAATCAACCCACTAGGCAGCTCTAACTCAAGGGAAGGTTTTCTTGAAATGAAGCCTCTATTTGCTTCTTTGGAACTTCTCCCCACTGTCCCTGGTTCTTTCTGACCTCGCAGGATGTTTATTTCTAAGTTTCCATTGTAACTCCCCAAATCCTTGAAGGTGACCACCATGTTCCTCCTGAGGTCCCTTCTCCAGGCAGATGCCCAGGCTTGGATGTGAATAAGGATGCGTTGATTTCAAGTCTAGTGCTCTTTCCACTAGAATAGAAGATGATTTTTTTTTAGTGGGGTTGCTAGTAGTGTTTATTAAGTTGCAGTAACTGCTCAGACTTTTCCCTTATTCATTCTTCTTAATATGCCATAGCACAAGTGAATCATTTTAAACTAGTCGATTCTATTTGAAAGCATCAAGAAATGATCAGGGAATTTTTTTCCCTACTAACTTGAGGTAAGGTGAAAAGATTTTCTTTCTGCTCAGTGCATCTCATTGTAATTGTTATGAGCACATATTGTGTTCAGTACGTCAACAGACCTCTATTGATGATGATAACCTGAATTAAGTGGAAAGTAAAGCTTTTTGTGTCTCCAAGTAGTTCTATTGGGGACTAAGACTTATTTCTGGCTATTTTACTCCAAGATCTCATGAATAGTTGGAAATTAATTCTTACTGAATTAATGTTGTACAAATGGAATCAATTTGTGAATTTGGAGAATAATATATTTATGTGCTATCCTAAGTAATGTGTCATTTATTCTTAGTGTTTTGAACTTTTCCTATCAATCTCTTCTCCCCCTCTACCCCCGCCCTGGAATTTGAACATATTTTCTGGGGTCCTCATGAAAAAGGTGCATATTACTTTAAAAAAGTTTTGTCTAAAAAATGTTGTCTGACGCTTAGGTATCTAGGAACATGTTCATACTTTATATCCTCTAATTCACAAATCAGAAAACTGTGAAGTTTAATTCTACCTAGTTATTATGGTTTTCCTTGAGCTGCCTTTCTATCTTTTTGACCCTTTTTAGGTTGACTGTTTCTAGAGTAATTTATCTTTTTTTACTTTTTTCCCTTAAAGAAAAGTAAACTAAGACATTTTATATTATCAATTTATTTAAAAATTTGAGGCCAGATTTAGTCAAACCAAAGTGTAACGCATTAAATGCAAATTCTCTGACTTATTTTAAAATAGTAGCCTGATTCTCTTTCCTGTGTCTAAGCAGTGAGGACCCTGGGTGGTAGGTTAATTGCCTTTACTTATTCATGTGCCAATTCTGAGATGCACTCTGGCAGTGTATATGATCATTAGTGTATTTAAAGACCTCACAGACAGCGATCACATCTGTGACTAATAGCCTTTGCAGAGAGTTATTGTGGTTGCTCAGTAACTCCTTGTTACTCCATTTAGGCTTTTCTTGGCAAAGGTACTGAAATGACTTGCCATTTTCTTCTCCAGCTCACTTTACAGATGAGGAAACTGAGGTAAACAGGGTTAAGTGATGTGCCCAGGGTCACACAGCTGGGAAGTGTCTGAGGCCATATTTGAACTCAGGAAGATGAGTCTGACTGCAGACCCAGTGCTCTATCCAAAATGCCACCTAGCTGCTTGTTCTCTAAACATGCACATTTGCCAAATGAGAAATTTGTAACATGCTTTGCAAAGCTTAGTGTTGTAAACATTGTCATCATTACCATATACTTGGGGAATAAATACCTAGGTAACTAGGTGGTGCAATGGATTGAGCACTGGACCTGGAATCAGGAAGATCTGAATTCAAATTCTGCCTCAGCCATTTATTAGCTATGTGCCCCCAGGCAAGTCTTGATCTCTGCCTAAGTTTCCTCTTCTGCAAAATGAGGATTTAAATAGCCCTTAGCTGGAAGGGCTCTTGTGAAACTCAGATGAGTTAACATGTAAAAGCACTTTGCAGAAGTTAAAGTGCTACATAAATGCTGCTACTACTTACTACTACTCCTTACTACCTATTAGTACCACCATCAGTACTACCACCACCACCACTGCTACTACCACCATCACTGCTACCACTACCACCATCACTACTACCACCACCATCACCACCTCTACTACTACCACCACCACTACCACCACCACTACCACCACCACCGCTACTACCACCATCACTGCTACCACCACCACCATCACTACTACCACCACCATCACACCCTCTACTACTACCACCACCACCACCATCACCACCATCACCATCATCTCTGGTCTTTTATACAGCAACCCCTGAGGCATCTTCCTGCCATCCATCCATTCTCCATTATGGAATGCAGAGGAGCCTCAGAGATGATCTAGCCCAAACTTCTTATTTTACTGTTGAGGAAGCTGAGACTCCAAGAGCCTCACATATTTTGCTAAGACCCCATATGTTGCAAATCTCAAGTTGTTAGTTGGCCTGTTACACCTTTATGTAATCTCCACATGTGCAACACTTACAGTCTCAGACTACCTGATGTTACATAAATTCCTTAACACTGAGGAAGGGGAAGAGAGATTTTTGGAGGACAGTTTTTGGGATCCCTCACTTCTTATCATCTTTATCTAAAAGTTAGATCACTATAAGCTTTTTCCTCCCTTTTCCCACCCACCCCTCAACCTCATATAAGGAATTTTTGATGAGGAAACTCCTCTTAGTGAGGAAACACCATGTACTAAAGGAGTTAATAACCATTTGCTTTGAATTTTATAGATTTAGGGGGGCTGCTTAGAAGCCTAATGATTTATCCACAGTCACACAGTCAGTATGAATCAGAAGTAGGACCTGAACCCAGAATTTCCTGATTCTTTATGCACTATAGCACATCATCTCTCAAGACCTGAGCTTAGGTAGGGGGGATGGGGATACATAATAATCTTTTAATGGGCCCAGAGATTTAAGTTGGAAGGGAACTTAGATATCTTCAAGTCTAACCTGCTCATTTCACAGATGAGGAAACTGAGGCACAGAGAACTGAAGTGACTTGCCTAAGGTCATACAGGTATTCAGTGTCTGAGGCAAGATTTGCAATTGGTTCTTCCTGACTCTCAGTCCTGTGTTGTATCCCCTGCACCTGCTAGTTTCCCAGTTAAGTAAACATTAGCTAGTCTTCAGGGTCTAGAGTCACACAGATCATGGAAGCATTAAGAAATAGAGGAGAAATTCATTATACTATCACAAAAGATGCTTCCAGTTTTAATCTTCTATGATTCTTAATGAGACAGGACTAATTAAAAGGCCAACAGCATTCCCACTAATGTTAGTGAGGCTGCCTTCCCTCTGCACGTGAGCCAGCCTGGTGTGGTGGACAGAGAGCTGGCCCTAGATCCAGAGCCCGCCATTGCCACTTATACTAGTGTGACTCCCTGGATTAGTCACCAAATCTCTCTTGGACCCTTCTCTTCTAAGGCTACAAATGAAAGAGAAATGCAATGATATTACTAGAGATATCACAGATCTATCCCTATTTATGTTAACAAAAGTTTATTCGTTTTGCTGCTTTAAAGAAGAAATTTGTTTTAAATTTAGTTGAATATTTATTTTGAATTAGAATTTGGATCACAATTCTTATCAGATTCATCCGTTATCTTTGTTGGTTCTCATTCACAGTCTGGGGATATGGATTCCTTTCGGTGACTATTATCAACCTGGCATCTCTCCTGGGATTAGTTTTGACTCCATTGCTGAAGAAGCCATATTTCCCCAAGATTTTGACTTATTTTGTAGGATTAGCCATCGGGACTCTTTTTTCAAATGCGATTTTCCAGCTCATTCCAGAGGTAAGGTCTTTAGTTGTTTATTTATATGCTTATTAATCACACAGTGCTCAGTTTTCCTCTTTAAAATGTTTTGAGCCCCCTCGGTTATGATGAGCCTTGCAGTACTTTTTTTTAAGCTGGGGGGATTGGGTATTATTTGAGAGAAAACTAAATCCTATCAAGGTTACAGACTGGTCCTAAAACTACAGAGGCTATCTGTGTTGGAAACAACATTACCATTTTGGATGTTCTGGCCGGTAGTCATACTCAAACAACTTCTGTACACCTCCGAGCAGCTCAAAGATTTCTACTGTTCTGTATTTTGGCAAGTCCAATTTTTTGATACAGTGTTACCATTTTCTTTTAAGAGCAGACAGTATCATATTTACTCAGAGAAGACAAGTAAATGCCCATCCGATATTTACTTTACCTAAAGAAGCCCAGGGGATAACAGAACAGCAGTTATGAACATTTCTTTCAATCAAGAGCTACTGACCCACAGAAAAAATTCTTTTGAAAGCCACACAAATAAAGCTGCTATTAACTCTTTTTCTTAGAAAATATTCCATTTAACTGCTCCTAAAATTAAAAGCAGTAAACATAAAATTATTCAGTAAATCAAATAAATAAAAAATAGGAGATTTTTGTACTCTGTACAGTGAAGAGAGAAAAACAGAGTTAGAAAAGAGAGGAAAAATGAGCTTGAAAAGTCACCAAAAGGGACAAAGAAAGACAGAAGGATGGAGGTACACACAAAGCTACCCTCAGATAAAGAGGCTAATATACAGAGCAGAGAATAAAAAAGGCTTTCTTGAAATAACGTTTTCATCTTGTGGTCTTTTAGGAAATTATAAGTAAAATCTTTAAAAGGCATGCTAAATTTTCGCAACCATAGCCCCAAATGGAATAATCCCTTTTTGGAATGATAAAATCCAATAATAATATTAATGATAAATAATAACATTTAGGGAACTTGGTCCAGTCTCTCATTCGACAGATGGGACCTAGAAAGGTGAAATGTCCTATAACCCAGGTCACGGAGTAAATTAGCCAAACTTGGAATATATTATTCAGTTTTTTGAGCCAGAGAAAAGCCAAGAGCCAGAGCTGTCTTGAAGTTCAGAGAGGTTCCATCCCGTAATTAGAGGTGAAATGTATTGTTTTATTGCTACTGGAAAAAGACTAGTAGTGAAATGGCTACAAAGAAAAGAGAAACTTTCATTTCTATAGTAATAATTATGTGTACCATATATACAATATAACTATATAGCAATACAACTATACACACACATATACATACATACATACACTGAAGATCAAAGTTTTTTCTGAGAGAGAAAAGGATAATTAGCAAATGTATTGATTAGGTCCTGTTTATTCCTATTTATTTGGACTAGTTTTTTTTTTAAGTAAAACATTCTGTTTTAATAAATGGCACCATAACTCCATAACCAAATACTCACACTTGAATTTCTGCTTCTTTTGACAGTATAGACTCAGGCTGATTTAGCAATTTCATGTCTTGACACATAAAAATCAAGACAGGGTGTATTTATTGGGCTAATAAATAGTCCGCAAGAGCTTAAATAGAATAATGTGGATATTTATCTTAATTATATAATCTACAGTAGTAGAATATATAATTTACATGATAAATGCATGTGAGATGCACACACACATATGTATATGAGTGACAGTGTTGTATAGGAGATGGAGAACTGATCTTGGAGCCAGGAAGACCTGAGTCTTATCACTGACACTTACTGGCTGTATGACTCTGGACAAGTCACTTAATCCATCAGTGTCCTTCAAGGACTCTAAACTGCAGAGAAGGTGCTGACCTGCAATGGTAGAGGGAATTTCCTTTATCAGTGGAATAGAGTTCCGTCTTTATCCCTACAACACAGATGAATACAACATATAATTAGAACCCTGTGTCATGAGTTTATTCTTCCTGGCTTTAGCTGAAGTTTATGCATGATTGGTATGCATCTATAATGTTCTGTACCTTTGGATAAAGTCCTTCTCCAGGACCTCGTTGGGTCCTAGAGGTCATCCTGGGCTTTCAAGAACTACGTCCTTTGAGTATCTGATTTTGGCAGTAATGCTTGGGTTGGGAAGGCATCCAATGCATGGTGGTGACAGATTGTCTGAGACCTGTCTTCCACAAAGTGAAAAGTGTTTCATAACCAGCAAGTCAGACATTGCAACTTGTGAAATCTGCTTCTAAAACATGGCTTCTTCATCTGTCTGTGTCCTGGATCTCTTGAGCTAAAGTCTGGTAAAGTACCTGGACCCCTTCTCAGAATCATGTGTCTGAAAGCATAAAGTACATGGAATGGTAAAGGAAACCAATTAAACTTATCAGAATATTGAAAAAAAATAAGTTAATGGATGTTCCAGATGAAGAACTTTTTCTAAAACCTGGAGGGGCTATGGTTTGTATCAACTGATGAAATCATAGATCTTTTGAAGCATTGGAAAAGTCCATCTATTTATGGACAAAAATATGATACATATAGATTCATAAGGCACTTTAAAATCTTGTGTTGTGTAGTTACATGATATGTATGTATATAGAGATATATAAATATAAATGCTTTACATTTCAATTAATTGGAATGCCTTTTGACCAATTGAAGTCCTTAAAAGACTGTTACCTTAAAAGAAAATTCTTTGTGCACCACTGGAAATATAAGACTCAAAAGAATAAGCTTAATGAACACTATGGCGGCCTGCAGGGTCCAGAAGTGCCCAGAACTGGGCACTGGAAAGTTCTGCTAGAAGAAAGGACCATAATAACAGCTTGTACCTTACGTCTCCCATTCCTTCACACCACGATTCATTGACCTTGACCTTCTTGATTTTTAAGAAATGGCCGTCTCTCATGCTTAAAATGTTTTCCCTCCTCATCTGACTTTTAGGCTTCCTTCAAGTCCCTGATAAAAATCCCAGCTCCTGGAAGCTCTTCCTTCCCTTTCATTCTAGTGTTGTCCCTCTGTGGATTAGTCTTTTTTTCTGTATATAATATCTAGTTTCTTCGTTGTTCTTTATATGTTGTCTCTCCATTCCATCGCATGCATATTGAGAGCAGGACCTGTCTTTTACCTTTCTTCATATCTTCAATACTTAAGCACTTAATCAATGTTTATTAACTGACTGAGAGTTGAAATTTTTGTAGCATATCTTTGCATTTCATTCATGACTTTATTCTAAGAAGGGGTCCATAACCTTCACCAGATTGCCCAAAACTGTCCACGACTCTGTGAGTAGCATCACTTTCATATTTTTAAATGCTATTTCAGCTTCATGATGATCCCACAAAGTAGGTAGAGAGGGCAGATGCTATATTTTACTGGTGAGAAAACTGAAACTTGTATAAGTTATGCTTCTGTTAGTGGTAGACCTGGGATTTGATAGTAGCTGTCCAGTGGATAGAGTATCAGCCCTGAAGTCAGGGAGGACCTGACACCAGCCTCCAACACTTACCAGCTGTGTGACCATGGGCAAGTTACTTAACCCTATTGCCTCAAAAGAAAAAAAAAAAGAGAGTAGCTGTCCAGGCTCTTGATGTCAAGTTTCCTTTGGAAACAAAGACCTATCTAAACTACAACAACATCGTATTGGTATTGTTGTAATCCTACGAGGCATAGACTATCACAGTCTCTGTAGAATAGAAATGAATACTGTGGCAGGTAATTGGAGGACCATATGGTATATAGGAACAAGCACAGTATATGTCCAGTGAAGAGTGTTAGAGAAGAGTAGAGCTAAAATTAAACCACTGAGGAAACGTATGCTAGAAAGAGAAGATAGGCGATTCATGTGGCAGAACAATGGTTGGACACTCAGAGTTCTGCCTGGAACCTTCACAAGGTCAGGAGTAAAGGAGACAGGTCTCAAGCTGTCTCATGGTAGAGGGCTAGTTTCCCCTTGATTATTTGATTGGCATGAAGTGCCGGTGGTCATCTGTAAGTGGATGTAGAAAAGCATCTCACTGGGTAAAGTAGGCCAGGATAGGTTGTTATCAGATGAGATCACAATTCCATTTGAGTGTGTGAGAAGCCTGGATCCTCACCCATTGTCTTTCATATTAGACAGCTGTTCACTTGTGAACTTTACAGTTTTGGGGATTCAAAATGGTGGCTTTTTATGTTAATTTTTCATATTTTTTTAAACTTTTTTGGAGGAAGCAGGTAGATGAGTGTATCTCTGTTCATCATAAGGAGAGAGGACCTCATATGGTTTTTAGTTCTAGTTCTTTTATTTCTTCTTGAAATAAACATATTATCAACTTTTTAAAATTTTTTATAGGAATTTCTTCTGTTGTTTAACCTCCCTTGGCTCTCTTAAATCTCTCTTTTCCTTATCTAGCTCCGAGTCTTCCCTGTTACTTCTTCCCTCTATATTTATGAACAAAAGTACTTTACTTGTATCGTTTTCAAACTATGGATTTGGCAGTGATTCTCATAATACTTCTATTCCTGTTAAAGAACAGATATCTAGAGACAGGTTTTAAGAAAGGATAGTGAATTGATTTTCCTTTTACGTATTACCTCTAAAACCTATATTACATTTTTAAACATGAATGAGGATTGCTGACCAGTCAAAACCTTCCAACCTTTGCCTTTCACTGCTATATTACTCCTTGGACTATCTGTGGTCTTCTAGTTGGTTGAGTTAATTTTGACTCTCTCTGGAATAGATTAAAGTGACTGTCACCTTTTTCTGCACATATTTACATGTGTATTTGGAAGACAGATCCACAAATGTGTGTTGATGGGGAAAATTGGCCTTGAAATCTTGGCATTAATTGATGTCATATAGTCACGATAGTATTTGATTGTTTTCCTGTAATTAATTGGATTTGTTTAAATTATTATTTCGGTTTATTTTCCTTATTACTTCCTGTCTTAGGCATTTGGATTTGACCCCAAAGTTGATCGCTACATTGAAAAAGCAGCTGCTGTGTTTGGTGGATTCTACATACTCTTCTTTGTTGAAAGAGTACTTAAGATGCTATTGAAAACTTATGGGCAGGTAAAAATGCTTTCTTGAAGAGGTCTCTTCATCTTTGATGTTTTGCTAGGCACAGATGATTTGATGGAAGCAAATGAATGTATAGTTGCAGTTAATAGAATTAAAATAACTATGTGAATCAACTCATTGATTAGCCTGATAAAAGCATTTGCTTAGTGCAAAGATAAAGTAAACATTGAAGAACATGTTTAGTTTGTGTACATTCTGTGTAAATGTATTGGTGCTTCTTCCTAGAAAAAAAATCAGTAAAATATTAGCAATGGGACGGTGTTTTAAAGTGAGAAAAATCATATATTTTAAAAGATTGGCTTCAACATATAGATAAAATAAACATGTGAATATCCCCCCACTTGTGAATAGAAAATAAATTCCTTTCCTTTTGTTTACTTACCTTGATCAACTTGTATCTTGATCTCCGAAATGTGTACTTTTCCTTTTATTCCACTGCAGAATGATCATGCTCACTTTGGAAATGAGGACTTCTTTCCTTCTCAAGAAAAAGCGAATCCCCCAGTCCCCAAAGTGCCTGCCATCAATGGAGTCAAATGTTATGCAAACCCAGCAGTAACACAGCCTAATGGACATCTCCATTTTGATAATGTCAGTGTGGTTTCTCTCCAGGTAGGATGATTCTTTCCTTTTCTTGTTTAATTTACTGCAATCTTTGTGCCACATAAGGCTGTCTGGAAGCCTGGCTAGTTCACTCTGTTTTTGAAGATCAGTCTGATTCCTTATGAAAGTATGTCAGTGAATTTATTCTTTACTTCAGTGTTTTCCTTGCCTTGCCACAGATGTGACTATTCTACATCCTCCAAGGAAGAGAGGAGAGTTGAGGAATTATGGAGACCTGTGTTCTGACTCACTGATAACATTCATTATTTTTCAGCTTTATTGAGGAAGAATGACTTTATTAAGGAACACTGACTCACCCTGAATTGTATAGTAATAAGTGGCAAACTTAATTAACATCTATTTTTTTCTGATACATCTCTAACAATTCTTCAATGCTTGGAGCTAAAGACTACTTTGGTTGAGTGAGAGAAAAAAAGTGTAAGAGTGAGATGATTTAAAAATCAAAAGAAGGCTCCATTGACATCCCAAAGTGTCCTTTGCTATTTCAGGTTTGTGTTTAAAACCACTTTGGTCTAGGGAAAGAGCAACTGCAGCCCCAGACCTCTGTTTATATGCTTCAGCAGAGGTGGACATACATTTGGGTGGTAAGAAGGAGAGGTACTCATGATATCTGTGTGACACTTGGATTGGGGAAGGAAAGAGACTAATGATATCTTTGTAACCCTCTGACTGGGTCAGAAGGAAGTCCAGAGTTGGGTTGCTGGATCCCTTTGGGAGTCTGGGGAAGCTATGGACCCCTTTCTAAGCATAATATTTATAAAAGCATAAAATAAAATATATAGAATTCTAGAGGAAGCCAATTATGTTGAAATATAATTATCAAAATATTAAAAAAACGTTCATGGACCTCAGGCTAAGAATTTCTGATTAAGATACTGAGAAAGGAGAGCAAAATGCAACTAAGGGCAAATAGAGAAGTGCTGACTAACTTTCCTCTCTTCCTATTAAGCTAGCAAGTAACTGCTTACTTCCTTTGATTTAATCATGTACTGCCTTTGCAAAAATAAGTGTGTTCTGTTTAGAGGTTTTCTTATTGGGTAGATGGTTGTTGCTATTTCAAAAAGGGTGGGGCAGGAAAAATAGGTGGGGAAAATATCACCCTTAATTCTGGACTCAATGATGGGGAGGCAAAAATGTGTGATACTAGGGATAAGGGAATGATATGAATGAATTTGCCTGTGAGAACCATGATGGACCCAACTCTTACATTCCTTCCTGAAGGAAAAGAAAGTAAAAAGTAAAACCACAGTGCGCCGACATCAGGATAAACCATGTCCTGAAATTTGTTTGATGTCAGACTACATGGAATTGTGAAAGTGGTTTTTTTTTTTTTAATTTTTTTATTAAGTGTTTAAGCGCCCCCTGGAGGAGGAAAGGAGATATGGCCCAGAGCAGATTAGGACCAGCTCTGTCTTGTTTCACGACCCTGAGGTTATGAAGCCTTTGGAGGCTGTGTAGCTGACACCTCATTGTCTCTGTTACCTGCTCCTTCTCTTCTAAGATTTCATCAGTTGGATGGGTGGGGAGATGGGCAATCAATTGATCAGAGTCACCTGATCATTCCCCTCTGTCATATTAATTTTAGTAACCACTGCTGTTATTTTAAAACAAAGGAATTAGTCCCGCAATTTGCTGAAAATCAATAAGGATTTATCAAGCACCTCCTACGGGCCAGACTGGGGTAGGTAGAGAGAAGGGAAGATGAAAATGAAACATTGTCTCCCTTCAAGAAGTTTATATTCTATATGAAGAACCAATAACAATAAAAAATAAATTCCAGCCTATTTGAGAAGTATATATATGTGTGTGTGTGTGTGTGTGTGTGTGTGTATGTGTGTATGTATATATGTGTATGTGTATATATATATGTGTGTGTGTGTATGTATATGTGTGTATGTATATATGTGTATGTGTATATATATGTGTGTGTGTGTGTGTATGTATATGTGTGTATGTATATATGTGTATGTGTATATATATGTGTGTGTGTGTATATGTGTATGTATATATATGTGTATGTGTATATATATGTGTGTGTATGTATATGTGTGTATGTATATATGTGTATGTGTATATATATGTGTGTGTATGTATCTATATGTGTGTATGTATATATGTGTATGTGTATGTGTATATATATGTGTGTGTGTGTATGTGTGTATGTACATATGGGTATGTGTATATATATGTGCATGTGTATATATATATGTGTGTGTATGTATATGTGTGTATGTATATATGTGTATGTGTATATGTGTGTATGTACATATGTGTATGTGTATATATGTGTGTGTATGTATATGTGTATGTGTATATATATGTGTATGTGTGTATGTATATGTGTGTATGTATATATGTGTATGTGTATATGTGTGTGTATGTATATATGTGTATGTGTATATATATATGTGTGTGTATGTATATATGTGTATGTATATATGTGTGTGTGTGTGTGTGTGCGTGTGTGTGTGTGTGTATAATTGAAAGGTGAGGCACTAGAGCTTGAATGTGCCCTTTAGAATTTAACTCTGCAGAATTTGGTGATTTGCCTCTTTATTTTGGAATAACCCAATTTAAGTTCAGCAGTATTATTTCTCCTTATGTGAATTATCAGCAGCATTTAGCACCTGTCGTATTTGGAAAGTCTCTTAAATTTCTCAGGCCTGGAATCAGGAAGATTTTTTGGGTTCAGATTTGACCTCAGACATTTATTAGCTATGTGACCTCGAGCAAGTCACTTAATCCTGCTTGCCTCAGTTTCCTCATCTGTCAAATGAGCTGGAGAAAGAAATGACAAACTACCCAGTATCTTTGCCACGAAAACCCCAAATGGGGTCGTGAAGGGTCAGGCACAACTGAAATGACTGCACAACAACAACAGTTAGTTAAATGCTAACCAAGTAGGATCAGGTTTTCAAAGCCCCAAGTACTAACCTTGCACCAATCTGATGCTTTCTTCAACTGAGATCTGCCCTAAAATTCCCTTTGATAGTAACTAAACCCAACTAGAAGAAGGATTTTCTTCTTATAACCTCCCAGAAGCTGTTTCCTCTTAAACCATAGTGTGCTTTATGGTGGTTTTCTGAGAGTCTAGAATAGTCCTGAAAGTCAGACAAAGAAGCTCAGATTCAGTAACTTCTAGAGCTTTCTACATTTTGCATTAGTGTTATTTTCCCAGAAGAGGGCAACACAAGGCACTTCAATGAGACTTGGTTCCATCACTGTGGTTAGTGTCTCCTCCAACATTAATTACAACCTGCCCACTTATCCTCACTTTTTTAAAAAAAATGATTGTTGTTCATGTGTCTGCTCCCCCTCCCCAATAAATCTTAGTTGTATGGTGCAGTGGATAGAATACTAGACTTTTCAAGAAGACTTGAGATCTAATCCTGTCCCAGACACTTACTAGTTGTGTGATCCTGAGCAAGTCATTTAACCTGAGCCTGTTTTGTCAAATATACAAAGGGATTGGACTTTATGGCCTCAGAGGTCTCTTCTAGCTCTAAATCTATGAACTTGGGACCCTACAATACTGGATCAACTCAATCCATTGGAAGCCTTTCCATAGTCCTTTCATAGACAGTCATGCAGGGCTTGGGCTCTGCAATCTGTTCCAGTTATTACTTGGCTGACTTATTTCCTTTCCTGGTCAACCGTTCATGGGCCTCAATGACTTTTGTTACATCACTTCTCAAATACAAATCATTGTTGGTAATATGCCAAGGCCCACATCCATCATGTGTCTTTCCACTTCTGCATGATAATGCAGAAAATTCAGAAATTGTTCATCTCCTTCCTTCTCTGTTTCTTATTTCCTAGTATTACCCTTTTGCTACATCACACTGAATCTAAAGTTTTATTAAAAAAGTTCAGAGCTCTCCAGATATGAAAATAACTTTCAGATGGTAAAGGAGGTCAGTATCAATCTTTTCTTTCAGATTCAAGGAGAGTGAATCAGAAGTTTAAAACATTTGCTGTTATTGAATGGAATATAACTTTTGAGACCAATTTAATTTGCCATTTGCATGATAACATTGCCAATCTTTGCACTGCTGATTTTCTATGAGAATCTTTTGAGTTATGTCAAGCACTTTCTGTGAGGCCAGCAATATCTGTCAAAGTCTGACACATCCAGTTCATTTGAAAGCATTAAAAATGAGTGTGAAGCCTAGAGCATGCAGAGAGAATACTTGATTGTAGTACTATTGAAATAATTGGGAAACAAGCTACCACCTTTTAAAAATTAAGGGTCATAGTTGTTATAGTTATATTTTAGTCTCAGAATTCAGATTTAACAATTATTTATTAAGTACCTATTCTGTACTAGGTAATGGAGTATCCAGATTGATAAAATCAGCCAGCCTCTAAAGGAAGGTACAATGTAAACAATGGAATGATAGACATAAATTGTCATTCTGCATCCATATGTTTGCTATCATGGAAGTGTGACCTTCATGTTAAAAAAGTTTTGAGTTACTGGCTTCTGTTTTTCAATAGAACATATGTCTATGGCTGCTCTGTTGCTCTTTCCTTTATAATCCCCAATATAAAATTTGAATAAATCTCTGAAATCTAGAAAATAATTGGAGATGACACTTAAGTTGTCCATTTGGGGGATTCATCTTTTCAACTCTACCCCAAAAATTACCCCCCAAAATTATATAGGGAAATCCAGACCATTTACTGCTTAGTATTTTAAAGACTCTTTAAGATGTATGTAAGTTGACAGTTGTTCATTTTGATAATTCCCATGTATAAAGTAACACCAGGATCTCCAAGATTCATGGTTTCCTGCTTGATATGTGCCCTTCTGCCACTATGCACCAACCCCCTCATCACTTTCCCTCCTGTCTCATTTCTTCATCTTGTTCAAAGACTTAACATCAAATCACATAACCATTCCTGCTGTGGAAGGTGTGCCCGTCTACTGACCTGTGACTCCATTTAGAATCTTTGTTGTTGACTTCCTAGGCATTTAGGGTTAGGGTTAGATTCTGACCCTAAATATGCACTCTTTTCTTGGCCACCACTCCTTGTTTTCCACATTCATGTCAATCTTGTCCCTCAAGAATCCTGTTCCCACTCTACCTTGCTTTTCCATTGTGCCCTCTGGTATCCTTGTTCTATGTTGTAAATATTTTTCTATTGAATATAGCTTGATTAAATTCATGTTTGTCTATAAGGTTCAAGGGGGCAATATCTACATTACTGTGCTTTTCTGCATCCTCTTTGGAACATTCTTTTATTCTCCATATATTTTTGAAAACTGTTTCATTGGTATTTTTTCCTTTTTTTCTTCTTTTTATGTATGTTACTGTCACAACATTCTCTCATGATGTCTCATATAACTCCTCCTCTCCAAATAAAAGCTTTCCTCTGTAACAAATAAGTATAGTCAAACAAAATAAATTTCTGTTGTATTGGTTATATCTAAAAATATGTCTCATTCTTCTTCGGTCCTCTCTCATCTCTTTACTAAGTGATAGGAAGTATGTTCATGATCAGCCTTCTGGAATTATAATCAATTTCTTCATTTATCAGTTATGAAGTCTTTCAGAGTCATTCTGTCATTATTCTTTATGATCTTGTCAATTTATAAATAGTTACCTTGGTTTTGCTTACTTTGCTCTGCATCAGTTCATAGAAGTTTTCCAAGGTTTCTCGGAATTCATTTTTTTATTATTGCTTATGGTGAAATAATGGATCATACTTTTTTCCTGCCATTTCCCTATTAATGAACACCAGCTTTGTCTCCAGTTAATTGCTATAACAACAAAGAGTTGCTGTAAATACTTTTTGCATGTGGTTCCTTTCCTCTTTATCTTTAATATCTCTTTGGAGTATATGCTTAGTGGTGGTGCTGTTGGTTCAGTGTAGTAACTTTTTTGGTATAGTTCCAAAATATTTTCCAGAATCACTACACCACCTTACAGCTTCACCAGTGTGTATCAATGTGCTCACCCCCTTTAGTAAGGATCATTGTCCTTTTTTTTCTTTGCCAAGCTGATGGATGTGAGGTGAAATCTTAGAGCTCTTTTAATTTGCATTTCTCTTACTGGTGAGTAGGAATATTTTTCACAGTTATTTATACCTTATCTTTCTTTAAAAATTGCCTGTTCATATCCTTTGGCCATTTATCTGTTAGGGAAAGACTTTTATACCTATTATATGTAATATGTTCTAAATATTAAGATTTTTTATCAGAGGAATTTATAGCAAATATTTTTCCAGTTAACTATTTCTAATTTAATTTTGAGCTCATAAAATCCCACGACAAGGGGCAGCAAGGTGGCACAGTGAATAGAGCACCCACCCTGGAATCAGGAGGACCTGAGTTCAAATCCAGACTCAGACACTTGATATTTATTAGTTGTGTGGCCTTGGGCAAGTCAACCCCAATTTCCTTGCTTTTCCTCCTCCAAAAAGCAAAAATAAAGCCCCAAAACTTGAAATCTGCTTCTCTTTCAGGGTTTTGTCCTTTCACAGTTCCCAATCTCACTGCTAGCATTCAAAGGATCAGACTTGGCACAGGGTTGAGTGATAATCTGGATTTTAATACATTGTCACACAAATATCTCAAATATCACTATTTATGAAAATAACAGTTTTAAAAACAGTCACAGTCTGCTGCTTCATGGAGGAAGAGACTGGGGAGCAGCATGAATGACTTCCTCTTCTGTCTATTTGTTAGTTAGGCAGTAGATAAAGCAAGGAAGGAACGGCATTAGGTGAGAGGATCTCCACCTAAAGACAAAGAGAGCATCTCTCTCATCATCAGTCTCGTTTCTGCATCTCAGATGGTCATTGGCCAGTTCTGGGAGTCTATCACTGGTGAGTGGTAATACATTAATTCTAATATTTAGACTTCATCTGGGTTGCTGTTCTTTTTACAACCTCCTTCATTTCTCACCTATTGGGCAGGGGATGGTCTTTGTTCTTCCACACTTGCTTCTTTGGATCTGGTTGCTTATTTGACTTCTCTTATCCATAGGTCCCTTCAAGGTAAAGGGAAAAAGCAGTCTGGATAGGGAGGTGTTTAAAGAGCTTGCCCATAGGCAGCCCTCCTTCCCCATATCTCTCATTGCTCCATCTCCAAGTCCTTTTGGAAGAGTTCCAAAAGGTGGGTTTGGAGGCAGAACTAACAAGATTTGGCAGCTAACTGGATAGAAGGAGTGGAGAGGAAAGAATTAAGAATGAATCTGAGGAGGACCCTGGGTGACTAAGAGGATAGAGATCATCTCAACATAAATAAGGAAATTTGGTGTGTGTGCATATATATGTGTGTGTGTGTGTGTGTGTGTGTGTGTGTGTGTGTGTGTGTGTGTGTGTGTGTGTGAGAGAGAGAGAGAGAGAGAGAGAGAGAGAGAGAGAGAGAGAGAGAGAGAGAGAGAGAGAGAGAGAGAGAGAGAGAGAGAGAGAGAGAGAGAGAGAGAGAATGGATTCTCTTTTGGACATGGTTAGTTTGAGATGCCCATGGGATATTCAGGTGGAACTGTGTGGTAGCCAGTTGTTAATGACTGAAGTTCAGCAAAGCAATTAGGAATGGATATAGATTTTTTTGGTCATCTGCATAAAGAGAATAATTGGCCCCATGGGAATTGGGAGGAGGGGGAGAGGATTGTCTAGCCTAGAGCCTTGGGGAACAACAACATTGATGCTGCAGGATATGGCTGATTATCAGAGGAGTCCAAGAAGCACCAGGAAGATAACTGGGAGAGAGAGAGCAGCATTTTCAGATTGAGGGAGAAGCTGGAATATGCAGAAAAAGAGGGTGACCAACAGTGTTCAAAGTTCCAGAGGGAGGTCAGTGAGAATGAGGATTCAGAAAAACCCATCTGTCAAGATGGCACTTTGTTTTGTTTGACTCTGCATATATGTCCCAAAGGTTTCCCTTTCTTTCCCCGCAATTGGAGTGAGAAGCTAGGAGTAAGCTCAGAATGAAAAAAAAGTAATTAAAAGACAAAAATGAAAGAAAAGACCATCTGATCTAGCTAGCAATTAAGAGACAATCCATTAACCTCTCTAACACCATACCCCTACTATTAGCTGACAAATATTGGTCAGGAGGGAATCTAGGTCAAACTGAGTCAAAGACTTAGAAGAAAGGCAGTGATATTAAAAAGAAATAAATTATTAATACTGAATCATCAACACCACTATTATATAAGAGAACTTTGTTTCCTTCTCCTTTAATGACTTTTTCACCATAGTGAAAAATAAGAGATTGTCCAAAACATGTCTGTTTTTTTCTTTGCCCTCTACTGTTTGATTATTCTTTTATATTAATACAGTACCATATTCTTTACATGCTACACTTTGCAGTTTTGAAATACTGGATCAGGACCTTGGTGAGTGAATTTAACTTAATGACTTGCATGCAATGGAAAATTACTCATGTCTCGGTTGTTTTACTGTTTTAATAAATTATTAAAACTATGACACAGGTGAAGTGTTGGCTATCAGGATATGCACTATCATTCATTTTCTCTATTTGAGGTAACTGAGAAAGAGAGTCCTGCAAATAAAAAGATAACTCACAGTTACAAATTAGGTGTGGTGCAGCCTACACACCATTTACATCTGAGAGTTTGTAATAAGATATTACATATATGAAATGCATGCATAAAGGAAATACTTTTTATGTCTGAGGATAAAGGTCCAGATTACACACACACACGCACACACACATGCACACACATACACACATGTGTGTGTGCACACACTTTTTCATAGTTGGAGTGCTATGGTTGTTTATGTTAGTGACTAAACTAAGGATTCAAAGTACTTGGAGACTAAATTAATTGCTTACACAATAATTATACCTATATATTAGCACCAGGATCATTGATTGACTGGTGAAATTTATATTAGCATTCACCACAGTGATCCTGCTTTTAGATAGAGCCTTCTGCGGCACTCTCTATCCAATTATCTGAATGAATACAAAATTGTTTTAATTATGTGGCAAAGTATAAGTGCCTTTAAAGCTGTTCTCCATGCTTAATCAATGACTTGGATGCTCATTGATCTCTTGTCTAGAGATACTTTTCCTTTCTGAGTCTTCATTTCTGCTCATTGTGGAGGAGGTCATCACTACATTAAACATAAAAAAGAATACAATTTCTTTGTTTAGAAACATTTTATTTATGCTACTTTTTCCTTGTCACTTCCCAATCTACCTCACCCCTCACTTGCCTATTCCAAATCCATGTTTTCCTTTGTAAGAAAATACAGTTAAGCAAATTGGCCATGTCTGAAAATGTGTACTTCTGAGATGTATCTCTGCGTGTATATATAATGTAGGTTGTGTGTGTATGTAATATATGTATGTATAGGTATGTGCATTACTGAACATCTTTCTTTTGGGTATAAATCCAAGGCATTTTTATTAATTGATATTAATAATACTGCATAATACCTATGTAGCAACTCTATTGATGACCTATTTTATATCTTAGAAAACTTAGAAGATTATGTTTTTTCCAAGGTTATTGGGTGTCTACAATCTCCGACCTAGCTTTCCAATGTTTAAGAGTTCTTCTATGTTGTACAATGACTTCCTTCTCTGGGTACTGGTATATTACACAAAGGTGAACTCATGATTCTTAGTAAACAAGCACCTGGGATAAAAAGAAAGGTAAAAGACAGCCTCTGTTCTTAAAGAGTTCACAGTCTAATGGGGGAAACTCCATGCAAACATCTGTGTAGAAATTAACTATAGACAAGATAAATTTGAAAAAGGTACTAGAAGAAAGGAGGATCAGGAAAGGCTCCTGAAGAAGGTGAGAATTTTGCTGGGATTTGAGGGAAGATAGGAAGCAGAGATGTGAAAGGGAGTTAATATGAGCATGAGGAATATTTTGATACATGGTATTTTGACCCTAGAAGCAAAATACTATAAGTATTTGCCTAATAAATACTTGTTGATTGATAGGGTGGCTCATTACCAAAATATTGGACTCCAGAAGATTCTTCTTTCCTTCAGCCTGCATTGGCCACAAATTATGAGTCTGGGCAGGACCCACAGTGATCATGGATCTTAGATTTTGATTTCATTTAGTCTTTATTTTATATATGAAACTCAGAGTAAAATGACTTACCCAAGGTCAGTCCCAGAACTTTTGACACCAAAACCATTGTTTTTATTTTTATTTAAGGAAATCATGGTGTCCTCTAAGTACTAAAGCAAACGAAGGGGCCCTGGAAATAATGATGAAACACATAAAAATAACATGGATCTGCTAATAAAAAATGATAAGATGGAGCCAAGGTGTGTCTCCAAGTGAGGCAATGGTTCTGAATGCTTCAGAGTATGTTAACCTTGCAGTACTAGGATCTTAACATCCATATAAGGTTCATTTATAGCTTAGGAAGGAGAACTCTGTTTCATATACTCTGGTGGGCTGTTACAGTTGGTATTCGAGAAGATCCCTACCCTGCCCCAACATATACACCTCTGCCTCTTCAGATTAGCTTACAGTACATTACACAGTCAACTCCAATTACTTGTCTCCTTTGAAAGGATGTGATCATGCTGGATAGAGAGCTGATTCTGGGGTCAGGAAGACCTGGGTTCAGGTTCTGTTTCTGTTATATACTGGCTCCATGAACTCAGGCAAGTCACTTAACCTCTCGGTAGAAGAGGCAACAGTATGGTGCTATTCAGAGCAGGTGTCACTCAACGTTAACAGAGAGAATTGTTTCATCCAGATTACCCTGCTTCAAAGAAATCACTAGTTGATTCATTAAAAAAAAACCCTCGAAATTCAAGTAGATGACATTTGGTCCTCACTATATTTTCTTTCTCTCTTCTTGATCAAATTTCTAGGTCCTCGTGTTTCTTCCTATAAAACTTTGAGCCAGTTGTTAACCATCTGTCACTTGTTCTCTCTTCTGCTCTCTATTACTATGTATATCTCTGTGCAGATATGTATATGTATGGGTGTGTATATATCATCTTATATGCATAAGATTCATATATACATGTGCACACAAAGATCATTTACTGACTCACAATGAGACACTTGCGCGTGGAGATATCTTAATAGCAGTCATGATGGTTTTATGCTATTGCATCATATTCTTATGTGAAATGTTTTTTGGATGTTTGGCTATTATTTGAGATTCAGGCTTTGGTCATTTGGGGGAGACTAGAAAGGGAAGCTATCTGGCACAGTGGAGGAGTGCCAGAACTGAAATCAGGAAGACTCATCTTCCAGAGTTCTAATCTGGCCTCAGACACTGTTGTGTGACCTTGGATAAGTCGTTTAACCTTGCTTGCTTCAGTTTCCTCTCCTATCAAATGAGCCGGAGAAGGAAATGGCAAAGCACACCTGTATCTTGGCTAAGAAAATCCCAATGAAGAGTCAGACACAACTGAACCACAACAACAAAGAATGAAGTGAATTAATTGGTTCATCAACCTGAAGAATCAGACATGACTGACCAGCGACAGCAAAAATGAAATTAATTGGTCTATAGGATAATCAGATCTATAAATGTGATAGCTTAGCCAGTCCTAGGCATTCTAGACCACTTCTAACTGCCTTTCTTTGTTAAGACATTCCCCCACTGCAACACGCCTTATTCAGAAAAAGAAAAAACATCATCTTTATCAAATAGTTCAGTAAAAATTTGGTTTGGAGAAGTCTTGGGAATAGCTGAAATTTCCAGACAGGTCCATGTTCTAAAAGTTTTACATTAAAAAATGGAATTCTTTTTAAAATCTATGTTCAAGAGGTACTTTTCCAGCTTCTTAAATATAATGTATTGACTGTACTTCAGACTTTCATTGGTGGCTCATAGTCATCCTGAGAAATGCTAGATATCCTTGACATTATTTTTTCATTCTCAACCTCCCTTGATCAAATAGGTGACCTTGGCATAAATTTCCTGTATTGACATGTGGACTAGAGATGACTATTTGTCCCTGGAGATTGACAATCTATTCTATCACTTGTCTTTTTGCTGTTGCTTCTTGCCTACTGGCATAGCATCTGTTACCTGCTATCCTCATCATCCTTATTTCAGATGGTGCTTCTATTTAATTTTTAATACCCTGACTTTTCCCCCTTTTCTTCTCCCTTTTTGTTTTCTTGTATATAATTTATTGTTGACTTTTCCTATGTGTCCCAACTTTTGTTGGAAAAGGCTCATCTTCCATGGACATTCTCAATTTTAACACTCTTTTTGGACCAAACTAACTACAGAGTACCAGATGTAGTCTTTGGGTCTATATTCTCCTTGGCAGTAATCATTTGTTCCTGACTGCCCATGGGCTGCTGTTTTGTTGACTACAAGATTCCTTCTGTACTCCCAGCTCCAAACTTGAACCCCTTCTTCCTAGCCACTTATAGGTCTGGAGTTCTTATGCATAACTAGCTTCAAGAGAGCTAAGATTTTGCTCTATTTTTATAGCATCATTTCCTTCTTGAAACACCACAATTGTTCCTGGTAAACAAACAAAATGAAAAATGCCCTTTGGCTTACAGACTCTTTTTAAGTGAGGTTAACCTACTTACACTTGTGCATAGAGTCAGAGAAGCTGGATTCACATCCCAGCTTTGCTGGTCACTGTGTGACCTTAGTAAGTCTCTCCTCATTTATAGAAGGAGGGGCTTGATGATCCCTAATGTCTCTTCATGTATACTATTCCTTCTACCTGGATTGCTCTCCTCTGCTTTCTACCATTGCCATATCCACATCCAAAATAGCCTAAGATTTGCTTGTTTTTTGAATCTTTTCCTCACTGATATTCTTATTGGTTTCACTCCCATCATTCTGACTCCTCCCTACTGATACATGCATAGTTGTCTTGTATAATGGGATTGGGTATAATCCCGATGTGAAAATCCAAACAATTGGTAGAATCTTTGTAAAACCTTGGGGTAGCAAGAGAATGCATTGGTTAGAGCCCCGTGTCTGGAGTCAGAAAGACCCAAGTTCAAATTTTGCCTCAGATATTTACTAGCTGTTTGAACCTGGACAAATCTCTTAACCACTATTTGTCTTAGCTTTCTCAACTGTATAACGGGAATAGTAATAGATGCACATCTCAGCATTGTTGAAAGTAGCAAATGAGATGGTAACAGTGTAGCACTTAGCATAGAGTCTGGCACAACATGAGCAGTTAAGGTTTGCTTTCTGCACTTCCTTCTCCTACAGGGTGAATTGCATCACCAGGATGGTTCCAAAAAGAAGGGCTTTACCCAGAAGCGATGGTACAGATAAAGTGTGAGACTGTCAGATTGAATCAATTGATCAAGAAACAAACATTTTATTAAGCACACCCTTAGTGGCACTGTGCTAGGCACTTGAACTAGAAAGGCAAAAATAAAATTATCCTTGATCATCTCGATCCGACGTTCTGTTGAGGACAGAGGGAAGCATGGTACATATATTCTGGAATGCTGTATATTATACTTCTTCCATGTGGCGATAATCTCCACAGGGGGCATAGACTATAACTCCCCACAGCACATGGTTTTCAGGGAGTCTAATGAAACTTAAGTTCTCTTTTTGACTTGTTTTGCAGGTCAGTTTTTAATAATAATAGCTAGTTTTTATATAGTAGTTTAAAGTTGACAAAGCTCTTTAAAATGTTATCTTCACAAAAGCCCTGGAGGTGTGTGCTATTTTGACCTCCATTTTATAGTAGAGAAAACAGGTAGACAGAGGGAAGTGACTTGCCCGGGATTACTTAGGTAAGTGTCTGACTTTGTATTTAAACTCTGGTCTTCCTGACTCTAGGTCTAACATTCTAGTCATTGTAATACCTAACTGCTTCACTTGACAGTGATGGCTTATACGTTCTTCTGATTTGTCAGTTAACCCACTCCTGCCTTCCCAAAAAAAGAAAAACAACTTTGTTCTAACATTTCTTCTTGTCTTCTTGAGTCATTAAATTCTTTTTGCTCCATTCTCTTTTTTCCAGGTAATCCACTCCTTTGGTAATTTCCCCTCATCTTGTATTTTAATATTCTAAGTTTTTTTCTCAAGCGTTCTAATTTTGTTGTTTATATATTGCTTTATTTCTTTCATGTACTTTTGGAGTCCTTGTGACCCAACTTTTATCTTTAATAAGACTTTTATTTCTTGTGGAGTTACTCTCTTTTTCTATCTTCGGCTTTGAGTCTTCTCTCAACTCATAAGATTTCTTCATTTCACATGGGGGTTTTCTTCTGTTTACTTGTATCTCTTGCCTCAGCTCCAAGCTCTTTTCCCTCATATCTTCTTAGATGTATCCCTGGTCTTATCCCTGCTGTAGCCTGGAAGCATTTCTGCTACCTCATCACAGTTGTGAGTGGGGTATTTGGTTCCTGGTTCTCTTTCTCACCCTCTCTCATAGCTCTGGCCTCGATAGAGAACAAGAACAGCCACCATATGCTATAGGATCTGTCTGGTGCAATCTCTGTCTTCTGGTAGACTAATCTAAATGATGTCCTTGGCTCCATCTCTGTTTCCTCCTTAGACCATCACCATCTAGGAATTCCCCTTGTCTTCTGTGGAATATCAAGACATCACTGTTACTTCAGTCTTCTTGGAAAACCCTAAGGACACCTTGGTCTTACCTAGTCTCATTACTCTCCTGGTATTGAAGAAAGAGCTTACTGGTGTTACTTTTTGGGTTGATTGCTTCATCTAGCTCTCCTTTTAATTTGCCTGGAGAATCTCTCAGGGGAGCTTGATGGCCCTGTAACATTTCATGTGGTTCTCCCTGGTACAGCTGAAAGTACACTGTGGGCTCTCAGGACTTAATTAATTAATAAACCTGGGTAGCGTTCTAGAAGTACACGTAGCATTTGTTTTCAATACTTTTGAATTTTATTAGGAACCCATTTATAACACAGTGAATACAATCTTCATAAGTTCTTAGAAATCTGACCTCTCAGTGCCGATATGAATGGTATAAGTAGGGGAGATTGGAAATAGGTTTTTTTTTTTATAAGAAGTAATATTCTGTTTCCTGTATGTGTCAGAGTGCTCTCATTATTTTCATCCACAGAGAGTATATAGGCTTCCTTTCAAAAGTAATTCAAGTAGATGCTCCATTAGGATTACTGTAAATATTTAATTTGTTTTGTACTTTTAAATTCCACCAACACTGTTCATTTAAACTGTGAGGACTCCTCAAGTTCCCCAGAAGTTCTTTTGTATCAGGGCATCAGAACTGCATGGCCCCCAAGTGAAAATGAAGCCTACTTGTTTTAGATCCTAAATTCTCAAGACAATATCTCTCACATTTCAGAAAGGAAACTATTTGCCAGCCTTCTCTTAATGATTCCTTTCTTGTTAATAATTATGTTCATTAGCAAGAGTATTGGAAATGAGTTCGGGCTCCTCTTGGAACCAATGAGTGGAAACTATGTACAATTGACTTAAATGAGATTACAGAGATTCAGAGGAAAGTTTCCTTTTTGTTTTTTTCTATTTGAAATTTTCTTTCAGCCACATTTTATTTTCCTGTTTATCTAGGTGATCTGAGCAAGTTCTTTCATGTCAGTCTCCTCATTTATCAATTGAGGCCATTGGAATAGGCAGATTCTGAACTCCCTTCCCACTTGACTCTATCGACTTGTGCCCCATACCCGTGGTGAATTTTTATTTCAGGATGGGAAGAAAGGACAATAGCGGTAAAGTACTAGTCATTTGGATTTACTGGTGAATCAACATTTAGAAATTAAGTACAAGTATAAATAATGGAAAATATGTGATGTGGAGAGGCCTATTACCCCTCTTAAATCTGTATCTAACTTGCCTCATGCATGGGTGCATTATTTTGATTCATCTTGAGGGAAATGTGAAAAATGTTGCTTTAATACCCTTATTTTCCACTGGCTCAGAAAGTAAGACAACATCATAATTATGTCACACACTAGCAGTTCTCAAAGTTCTTGGCTTCAGGACCAAACAGTTGTTCTCCTAAAAATTATTGAGGATTCACCCAAAGAGCTTTTGCTTGTGGCATTTATATGTAGGGGATGTGCTGGTAGATGATTAACAACTGGTTATGTGGGGGGGAAGGGCACACTTTTAAGTTTAATTTGCATCATTAACATTTTCTTTATTACTTTCCTTAAGTCTAGGCAATAAAAACACTGAATTAAGCCCTTATTTAAGCAGTGCTTGTTGATTTCTGGGATGTAAATGCTCACACTGAAAATTGAACAGTTGGGAGAACCAGTCCAAGCTAGCTCCAGCACAGCCCTGGGCATCTTTCGATATTTGCTGGATCAGAGACAAAAATATTTGAGTAATACTATGAAAAGTAATAGTACGGTTTCTGCGACCACGCTTTGAGAATCACTTGATGAATGTAACTCTTCAAAGTGCTTTTCTATCCTTTATCTTTATCTATCTATCCATCTATCTATCTATCTATCATCTGTCTGTCTATTGTATATGTGTATATGCATATATATGTATGTATATATTAAAAGCTATACTTTAATCATATATATTCATTCATTTGTTAAGTACTAGGAACCAAGAGCTTGTAAAGATGAAACTCCTTACCTCTAAGAAGCTTACAGCCTAATATACATGTTTATCACTTTTTCCATTGCCAAATTGCTCTCAGATTTTCTAACTACACTCACTTTATAACAGCTTCTTATAAGCATGCTTAAAGGATATTTTCTTTCTTTTTAAACTTTTAAATTCTTCTCTCTCATTTTCCATAACCTGTTTTACCCTTCTAGGTAGTTAATTTCCTAATCTTAATTCTTATGTTTTTATGGACTTTAGCATGTCTACCACCTGAGAAAGTAGTTAAAAAATTATATGCTTTGTCTTTCTCCTCTTCTCTTTCCCTTTGACAATTTCTCTTACCTCTCCCATTTCAACACCTTTTCCCTCAGTTTAGTTAGAGCATTCCCTACTTTTCCTTTCTTATAATTTTGGATGACTTACTCCCAAATTCTGCCTTATCCTCATCAGAAAGGAGTATGACTATCTTTCTTTGCCTTCCAATTCCTTTCTTTAGGCAGGTGCCATTTCCCTTGCCCTAGAAGTTTATTAGTTTTCTTTAACACATTCCAGGTGAAATCCATTTTCACTTACATTTTCTGCTTCCTGTAGTTTCTGCAGAAATTTTTTTTGCTACTTATACTTGATCTTTGGATGTCTCAATTTCTCTTTTATGGGTGTAGATAACTTTCCTTGGACAGTTCTTTGTTTAAATTTCCTTGGTTTCATGTCGCAGCTCTTTGGCCTTTATCCATTTTCTTTTCCTTTCCCAGGTCTACACCTTTTGTTTGTCCCTAGAACTTTTTCCTAGCTGTTCCTGCCCCTTTCCTGTCAGTCCTTCAGGGTAGTGAGTAGAACTTTGAAGTGTGTCCTTCATCTTGTTTTCTTCTGATTTCTTCCCAGTGGAACAGAAAGGCATTAAAACAGCAGAACATTTATGCATGGATTATGCCCTGTCCATCTTCCTCCAGGCACAGAGCTGTGTTCTGACGGTGCTTTCTATTATTCCATAAGACCACAAAAGAGATTCTTTTATCAAGAAATATCAGCAACACAAATTGTTTGGAGCTTTTTTAAAATAATAAAATTCACAGCTCTGCTCTTCCTCTATACTTGTGTTCCCTTTTTTAGTTCCCTTTGACCTCTTCCTCTCTCAAGTGGATATTTACAGTTTTCACCCTATTTACATCTTCAGAGCCATCTTTACTTCCTTTTCTCCACCCCCCATTTCTATGACTTTTCAGTCATTGTTGAGTCTTCTTTCAGTGTCCCAGTGTTACAGAACTAGAGTTGGACCTTAAAGGTCTCCCTTTTGTATTCTGCAGAGGAAGAAACTGAGGTCTGGAGAACTTAAGTGACTTACCCATATTTACATCTCTGACAAATTCTAACCCATGTCCACTGACTCTAAAATCTAGCCTTCTTCCTACTGCATTAAAAAGTTAGAAGACTGAGGAACAGTAGCAAAGTTTACTGACTTGTCAAAACTAGTCACTAACTAGTGATAGCTCAGTGACAGAGTTGGGATTATTGTTTTCAGTTGCAATTCTGTGATTACCCCTCCCACAGCCCCTCACAAGACCTTGTTGCCTTAGGTGGAAGAGGAATAAGGACAGCAGAACTCTAAGATAAGGATTTATTAGCTTGATGGAGTGAGTTAGGGCCTATTTATTCAGTAACAGTGACATAGTTGCCAGTGGGTTATGAAACTTCTCTTTGTGAAAGTTTTCTTCTAGTGGATTGTTCCAAACCTGTTGAAAATTTATAGCTGCTAACTTGTTCTAAGATGTCCATTAGGATACTGCATTCTTGGAGTTAATGAAAGAGATGATAAATTGACTCAATAATATCTTTGTCATTAAGAGAACTCATGCCTGAAATATTAATTTAATTTCTTTTTCAGAATTAAAGGCATTCCAATACTGTGAACCTTTAAGTAGCTTAGGTTTAATTTTGGCATCTTTTCTTAAATCACTACAAGAAGACAAATTGTCATGAATGTGTACATCGTTTGAAAATTCAGAATAATTATTCTGGTTTCAAATGGTTCAGTTAAATGTGTTTTTGCTTTGGAAATAAATTCTTTCAAGGTCCATTTCAAGTCCCATTTCCTCCATAGTCCCTTTCCTGACCATGCTAATCAGCATTTCAGTAGATCCAAATTCTTGATCTATATACCACTGTTTATATTGTATATTTGTGATGTAACTATAGTACCTGTAGACTTTCAGAATGTTAAGGAAGATGTACCAAAGATCTTCTCCCCTTTGGGAAGCTTTTTTAAAGGCTATTCCTGTGACCCCTCCCCATGCCAAAGGAAGATTTTGTGTGTGTGTGTGTGTGTGTGTGTGTGTGTGTGTGTGTGTGTGTTTGTAACATGTATACATACCTATTTTCTTTTCTGATGGTCTGCTATGACTACATAACTTCTTATTAGCATCTGTGACCTTTGATAAGGGAACAAATGGCTAGGGACCCTGACCAGGTACCATTGTCAAGTAGTGGAGCATGGGGATTTGAGTGAGAAGATTTGAGTTCAAGTCTTGGGTCTCCAATGTATGTGCAAAAGTCACTGAATATCTCAAGGTTGCCTCATTTGTAAATTAGGGAAAATGATACAATTCTGAGGTTGGTAAGGCTCAAATGAAATAATGTATGTAATTCTAAGAGGCTTTTAGAGATGATTGCCTCATGTGCCAGGTGCACTCTTTCTTGTCAATGTCCATACAAAACCCTCATGTCTCATCTTGTTACATGATTTGTTTCCTTATTGATTCTCATCTCCTAGTCTAAGGCAGTCAAGGGATATATTTTGATATTTCCTCATAAAATAATAGCAATGCAAAATCTTTTGTTGTTAGTAATATCTGAGCCTTTTGTTTATAAAGTAAAGTGGATAAACATCTATTTCCATAAGCTTTTTCTTCTCTTTCTGAAACCCCTCCATCTCACAGGATTAAATATTTTTAAATGTATAATTTATTCATATTGTAACAAATAATACAAAGATATATTTTAATAAATTCATCAAAATATCACAGTGAGGAAGATCATAGTCAAAGTCACCTCTAACCATCAGCTACTACAACCATTAACTTCTCTGAAATTCTCTACCATTCAGCTCTTTCTGAGTGTCAGTCAAAGTCTCTCAAGGATTCTCTTTAAGGTACATTCTCTGTACCTAAGAGTTAAACTCAGTTCTCTCAGGAAATATCTCTTTAGTCTTTGTCAAAGATGACATTAACTCTCCCAATCTTTCAAGGAAAGAGATTCTCATAAGAGTCAGTCTTAAGAAGACAGTTAAGCTGCTCTTTCCTCCCAGATTCTATTGCCTTTGAAGATAAAGTAAAAGCATTGGAATTTTCTGTGGGAGGTGAGGAAATTGAAGCACTAGATAAGCTTAAAGACAGCCTCAGCTTAGAAAATTTTTATTGAGGATGAACCATTCGAAAAATTTAATGTCAAACTTATAGCCATAAAATTTGTAAGTATTTGTAATTAAAATGTACTTTCAAAAGCAAGGAAGAAGTTTTGGAGATGAGATTACTTGCAGGGGAGACATTTAGAACCTCTCTAATTTCTAATTCCTCTCATCTTTCCCTCTTGTTTGCTTCTTCCCCATCTCCTTTCTCCTTTAAGTGGCCTGATTTGCATTTTTGAAAAATGTAACACACTAAGGTCAAATTAGAAATGTTTTGAATCTAGGCAACATTAAACGATTTAAAGGAAATGTTTTATTTTGACTGCATGTATTCAAGGACTGGACTGGATTGCCTTTTAGAAACCTTAGGCAGTCTTTGAAAGCAGTTTTTATCAATAGTTTTCATTGCAGTGGCATATAACCATCTGTAACTAAACCTTTGATTTCTTTGAAATTAGGAGCTCAGTTGCAATGAGCTCAGAAAATGACATGAAACATGAAGAACTGGGATTTCTGAGAGAAGATGAACTGAAATAAAGGGGGAAGCTGCTGTGGTGTGTTTTCATTGCCAGACATCTTAAATGGGAAACTGAAGTCCTGTGCATTTTGATCTGTGTACCACTAATCTGTTAGGATTTTGATGTATCTTTGCATCTCTTGGGTAAAGAAAGAAGTGCCTAACTTCTGTGATAAGTACTAAAATAGAACTGCAATGAAGACAAAGACTGTCTTGTATTCTTCATATCTTTCCTCAGTGCCTACTGAAGTACTTTACACATGATGCTTATAAATATTTGGTGAATTGAATAATGCAAATGTATATGCATATATCCAGCAGATTAATACCGATAAATATAGTGATTCTTTCTTGTAGAACTTCTTTATTGTCGATTCCATTAGACCATGATACCCTTCAGGGCAAAAACTCTTTTTGCCTTTCTTTACGTTGCCAGTGTGGGCCATGATAAGCTCTTAAATGCTTGTTGGCTGACTCAATCATATTATCTCATTTTCCTATAAGCTTGAACTATTATTCATCAGCATTTAGAATTTGATGAATGTTCAAAGATGGTGAACATGCTGATACTCCAGTTTTCATCCTGATGGTCAGATTTGTTTGTTGAAAGGAAAGCCAGAAATGAACACAACTGAAGCCAAAGAGAGTGAGATCCTAAATAGGTCATTGATGCAAGTACAGTTTCGCTCGGTAGGGTCTGTCAAGAGGTCATGTGAAGTGAGTGAGCTGGATGTCTCTTTCTGGTTCCCTCTGCTTTACATATGGCAGTTTTGTGGATTTCAGAGAGATAGCCCTAGGAAATCTGGGGAGTCTATATACACATTTCTTTGCATCCTTAGTGGGATTGGTTCATTTAATGCCTTTGTCTGATATCCGTCATTGGCCATGCCCTATTGATTTTTACTTCACAGTATACTGCTTAAAATCTGAATTTGAAGGGACCTGTTGTGTAATCTGTCCCTGAATGGGAATCCCCATATGGCATCCCTGACAATTGCACATTCAGCCTCTGCTTGAAAACCTTCTCTAAGGAGATCCCAGTACTGTCTAAGGCATTCTGTTCTACTTTTCCGTAGCTCTAAGAATTGGAAGTTTTCTTTTTCTCAGCATAGAGCCTACATCTGCCTCTATAACTCCCACCTGCTGTTCTTTGGCTTGCTGGGCCCAAGCAGAACAAGGCTAACTCATCCCTCTTGTACAGGACAGCTCTTGAAATTCCTGAAGATAGCCAGTTACCAGTATTCCTCAGGTTGAGATCCCCATTTACTTCTCCTGATCCTCACGTGGTATGACCTGGAGGAACTTCATCATCATGATCACTTTCTCTTGGACACTCTGACTGTCTTCATATGTCTTTTCTCCATCTTCTCTCTACCTGGAATGCCTTCCCACATCCTTTCTGTTTATCCAGATCATCCCTTAAATATTCAACTCATCTGTTCTTACCTACAAAGCAGTCCCAAATGACTCTGGTCCTCCATAAGGACATTCCCTCTGCAATCACAGAACTTACTGTCTGTCTACATTACTTATCTAACAACAAACTACATCTCTTAAGTGTTTTTTTTTGGTGGAACCCATGATTCCTTTGTTGTCCATTGAGGAAATGTCCCAGTGCAGATCAGATATTCTCCATGATTTAGAGTCTTAGAGCTTTCTGGGGGCAAAGAGAGGTTAAGTGACTTCTCAGGGTCACACAGCCAGTCTGTGGCACAGACAGGTCTTTCTGCCTATGCTATATACAATAATGATGCTTCTCAAACTATATATGTATGCTTCATAACATCTTTTCTCTTGTTCATCTGTGTGGCAGTTTTGCTTTTTGTGTTATTAACTTGTCATGCTTTCTTTGCTTTTCCAACTAAGCTGTAAAACTTTTTAAAATAATTAATTAGTTTTCGGTTTTCTATAATCACTTCCATATATCTTAGATTTTCTCCCCTCCCTCCCTCCCTGTGACAGCATGCAATCTTATTTAGGTTCTACAATACATTATTATTAAATCCATTTTCACTTTAGTCATGTTGTATAGAAGAATTAAAATGAATGGGAGAAACCGTAAAACAAAAGAAAACAAAACATGACACAAGAGAAAATGGTCTGCTTCATTCTGTGATCCAGTTCCATAGTTCTTTCTCTGGATGTGGAAGGCATTTTGCCTTAAGAGTCCATTGGGAATTTTTTAGGTCCTTGCGTTGCTGTGAAGGGCTTACTTAGTCTACCATAAAAATTCCTCACACACTGTGGTTGTTGCTGTATACATAGTTCTTCTGGTTCTGCTCCTTTCACTCAGCATCAGTTCATATAAGTCCTTCCAGGCCTCTGTTGTCTTCTTGTTCATCATGGCTTACAGCACAATAGTATTCTGTTATATTCATATGCCACAACTTGTTCAGGCATTTCCCAATTCATGGGCATCTCCTTGATTTCCCAGCTGTAAAACTTTTCCATCAGTGCCTACAACAGTGTCTTGTATGTGTTGTCTACTATTTAGCAGCTGCTTGACTATCTTTTTGTTTCTAATAGGATGGGAAAAAAGAACCAAGTTCATGTACCTGTTTAAAGGGGCCCAAGCTGTCAGAAATAGCCACCATTGCCTGGATGATCACCCTCAGTGATGCCCTCCACAACTTTATCGATGGTCTGGCCATTGGTGCTTCCTGCACGCTCTCTCTTCTTCAGGGACTTAGCACCTCCATAGCAATCCTGTGTGAGGAGTTTCCTCATGAGTTAGGTAAGACACTTCCACTCCGGCAGGAATCTGTTTGTTCTGGCATGATTTTAATCAAATACATCTCTGAAATGCCAAGGACTTGAAATTCTGTCTGCTGTATTCAAATGGAAGAAAAACTGTGAGATCCTGGTAATCATTTGTTCTTGAGAAAACATCCTTCTACAGTGTGATTAATTTTGCATTTTCCTGTTCTCTTTTTCCAGGGGACTTTGTGATCCTACTCAATGCAGGAATGAGTACCCGACAAGCTTTATTTTTTAACTTTCTTTCAGCATGCTCCTGCTATGTTGGGTTAGCCTTTGGTATTTTGGTGGGCAACAACTTTGCCCCAAATATTATTTTTGCACTAGCTGGTGGCATGTTCCTCTATATTTCTCTGGCAGACATGGTAAGAAGGTTTTTAACTCTTATTCTAATTTTACATTAAAATTTAGAAGTGGTCGGGGTGGGGGCTCACCATATTCTTATTTCTTATTGTTCTGTCTCCCATAGAGGAGAAAGAAAACCACATTTTCAGGGAAACTCATGATGGAAGTTCAAAATAAGAACTACAGCAGTAAACTCAAACCAGCCACTTGTGTAAAACTCTTCTAGCTGAGAAAGTGCTTTTAGGTGTTTTCTTGGAATGGTTTTGGCAGATAGTAGGCAGCAAGCATGTGGAGGCAGTGGGGTATAGATAGATAGATGGTTGGACTTAAAACCTGTCTCAGTTAATCTTAAAGGCATTGATACTCCAGGCAAGTGATGTCAAATTCAGATCCACATACTGACTCAGAAAACCACAAAGGAACATTATCTATGTTGTATATTTATTTATTTTGTCAAGCATTTCCTGGTTTAGCAGCACTTGGTAGCTTTGTTGTCTGCGAGTTTGATACCTCTGAACTAGAGTGTATCAATCTTTACCTATGACCTTATTTTTAAAAATTAATTTATTTGTTTTCAGTTTTCAGCAATCACTTCCATAAATTTTATATTTTCTTCCCCTCCCTCCTTGGCATGCAATCTTTTATGAGTTCTACACATACATTCTATTTAAACACATTTTCACATTAGTCATGTTGTACAGAAGAATTAAAATGAATGCGAGAAACCATGAGAAAAACCAAATCAGAACAAAGCATAATACAAGAGAAAATAGTCTGCTTCATTCTGTGTTCCACTTCCATAGTTCTGTCTCTGGATGTAGATGGCATTTTGTCTCAAGAGTCTTTTGGGAATGTTTTACCATGACCTTATTTTTTTTTTTGCCTGAATTTTTGAGATTCTCCCCCAAGCCCTTCTTGTTCATTTTTTGTTGGGACAGTTGTAACCAAAGAGTTGTTTTTCGTTTGTGTCTTGCTATTGTGATGATGCATAGTTTGATGATGAATACACTCAGCAGTCTATTTCTGTATCTGTACAATGAAAGATCTTAACCAGTCCCATATTTGGACTAAATAAAATTGGCTAAATGGAATAACATGAGACATTTCCTGAAAAGTTCAGGTTGTGTCTTTTTGAGTGTGTGTGTGTGTGTGTGTGTGTGTGTGTGTGTGTGTGACTACAGAAAGGCAGCTAAGTGGTTCAGTAGATACAGTACTGTCTTGGAGTCAGGAAGACACAAGTTCAAATCCAGCCTCAGATGCTTAACTAGCTGTGTGACCCTGGCCAAGTCATTTAACTGTTTGCCTTAATCTCCTGGAAAAGAAAGTGGAAAACCAATCCAGCATCTTTGCTAAGAAAACTCCATGGACAGTAGGGTCCAAAGGGTCTTGAAAAGTCACACATAACAAGGCCTATAACAGCAGTTAGAGCTGGGGGAAACCTTAGAGATCATTTAGTCCAATTCCATCAGTTTGCAGATGAGAAAATTGGGGTGCAGAGGGGTTAAAGAAATTTTTCAAGATTACATAGGAAAAAAACAGCAGAAATGAAATTCTCTAAGTCCATTGCTAGACCCACTGCATAATGTCTTCTGATGTCTCAGTCATGTTGTGGAGTCGACTCTGGATCTGTCTTGGAAAGAGTTTGGACCCTGCTGTGGTTTGTTCATCTGAAGATCTAGCTAAAATCAGGGAGGCTCAGCCAAGGGTAGCTACAGGGTTGTTATTATTTCTACTACAGTCACCACCACATCTGAAGACAATTTTCTGAGATGGTGTGATCTGTGTTGGAAGAGATTGAGCAAAAACACAGATCCTTGAAGCGAACACCTAGAGCTTGTTACCAGGGGATCAATTAAAACTAAATGTCAGTTGTTAAAATCTGTCTTCTTGTAGGAGCTTGGAGAGTCTGTGTAGCAGTATGTCCAAGTGACTACAAGCTGTGTATCACATCCATGCACTCAAACACAGACACACCCATAAATCTTATGGATTTTGTTGGAGTGGAGGTGTATCTGAATTTTCAAAGGAAGTCTGAGATGTCTTGTAAGACTAATAAGACTTTGAATGTGGACTGCTGACTCCATTAGACCATGAGTATCTTGGAAGCAGGGACTTTGTTTTTTGGTCTTAGCAGAGTGCCTGGAACATATTAAGGGTTTGATAAATGCTCACTGGATGATGATATGCTTTTATATCAGTTGACTGAGGGCCAGCCAAGTGAAGCATAGAAAGGTCCATCAGCTTGGCTTCCAGTAGAGGATGTGTTTGGCCAGAGGAACTTTCATGGTGTGGATTGTTCCACTATGAAGAAAGTAGGATTGTGACTTTCATTGGTAGTGGAAGGAACTATGCCCAAAGAAATCAAGGGTCTTGAAAGTGGGGTGTGTGTGTGTGTGTGTGTGTGTGTGTGTGTGTGTGTGTATTTATGGTTCTAAAACTACTCTATTGGAACACTAGTTGGCCAATTCAATGAATCATGGGCAGCTTTCTAGACAATGAAACTGCTCAATATGCCAACACTAAGGACTCTACTTGCTCATAATGCATGGCTCATACTGATTTCATTTCAGAGCCAGTAAGTAGATAATTTAATAGTTTCATCTACACTTTCTTGCCTCCAGTTAGAGCCCATATTTGTCAGGGTTGAATGATGTCAGATTTCTCTTATGTGTACCCTAGCAGGCAGGAGATTTTTATACCATACTTCACAAAATTCTTCTGCCTACTCTGTTGGAAAATCCAGATCTTTTATAAACATGTGCTCTTATGACATCATGGTGTAGTGGATAGAGAATTGACTTTGAAGATAGGAAGGCCTGGGTTGAAGTCTGAGCTTCTACATCCTGGATGTCTATGAGAACCCTGGGCAAGTCACTTACCCCAGAGGTAGCAACAAGTAATCTGTGACATTGTGGCCTGTAACCCTACAGATTGAAGGATAGTTGGAAAGGATTTTAAAAACTAAATAATAGGTGGCATAATATAGGTAACATTCATATGTGGTTTTCCAAATCAGTATGCATCTCATGGAGATGCTTAGGTACAGTTTGGTGGCCCTTGTCTTTATTTGATTTTGATCCCACTGTCTTCATATTTCCATTGCTTGTGACTACCAGTGGTGTAGAAGGTGCTGGCTTGCATTGTGAGAGGGGACTTCCTCACCTGGAATTTCTTTATACCACAGTTTTAAATCACAGTTCTAGTCCCTATCTCTATAACAATACTATTTGATAAGATATGATAGTGTTATTAGTAATATAATCAAACATTCATAATTAATATAAAATTCTAAATGAAAATTAATATAGAATATAAATTAATATACTTATCTTAATCAATTTCAGTGATTATCATGTGTTATATCATTAATCAATTATATTATTAATAATATAATATTAACAGTTATTAAAATTTCTGATATTATTAATTTGCTGGACCTAGAGTCTGTTTTATTGAGCTCCTGCTGAGATCGGTGCTTGCCCTTTGCTGTATAATTACTGGATTGTCTTCATGCAAATCAGCGAGGAGGGTTGACTCCTTGCTGTTGCCCTCCTTTAATGGGTCCTGAGTGTGTGGAGGTGATGCTGGGTTATGGATGCCATGCTGGCAGAGCATAAACTTTGGTCCTTTTACCTAAGCTGGAAAGAGTTCAAGCTTCAATGGAGTCTATTTTTCTGACTCAAGAACCAACCCAAGGTGGTCCTAAGGTAATGAGGTGCCAGTCACTCCGCTGTAGGAGTACCCTCAATGACAGTCATACCTTTTAACATGAAGATAGTGGGAGAACTAGAATTGGAGAACTAGAATTTGGCAAAGATGCAGAATGTCCCCTCCTGCTTCCCTGACTCTGGCTGTTTAATGGCTTGCTCAGTGTCACACAGCCAGGACATGGCAGGGGCAGGGCATGAACGTGGTGCTTCTTGACTCTGAGTCAGCTCTCTATCCACATTGCCATACTACCTCTAAAACTAATAATCCACCTTGTATGATGCTTTTAACCTTATATGGTGTTTTTTGCTTTGCAAAATTCTTCCTCATTTGTTGTCATTTTTTTTCTGCCATAACCCTATGATGATACCTGTGTTTATTGTGATTGCTTGACGATTCTCTGAATCTTCATACTGGCGAATATTCACGAAGGGATTATGTCATTTAACCAGCATTTTGGGGGAGCTGTCTGAATAGATGGCGTGTTCAGGTATTACCACAGAAATTGGACTGGAAACACTGCACCTAGTTTTAATTGATTCACTTGGAATGAGGCATTATATATTTCTACCTTGGACAGTGCTGAATGGAGATATTCTGTTCTAATGGAATAAAGGAAATAAAGGGCTAGCACGGAAGGAAGGATGGAAATGAAGACTAACTCTCGGGAGTTTTATCACTAGCCTTCTGATGGTTGAACAATCTTATTCCATTAAAGATGGTTTTAGTGTTTCCACTCTTGGTGATAAGGCATATTTTTCTTCTGCAATTTCATCTATTCTGATGCATTTCAACAGATGAATTAGATCACTGAACAAATGATTCATTATTTGATATGATGGGAAAAGGCTTGGAATTTGTAATTTGAAGGCACAGGCTCATGACCTGGCTATGTTCCATGTGTGCCTTTGAGCAAATTCTGGGCCCCACTTTCCTCATGTGTAAGATGAGGTGATTTTACTAGATAACATTTAAGGTCCCTTTCAGTCTTAATTTTCTGATGCTATGAATTTCAGACTAAAGTCTTATTTCACCACAAGATGGCAACAGTTCTCTAAAAATCTACCTTCTTTTCCCCTAGTTCCCGGAGATGAATGATATGCTAAGAGAAAAAGTAACTGGAAGAAAAACAGATTTAACCTTCTTCATTATTCAGAATGCTGGTCTGCTAACAGGATTCACAGCTATACTTATCATTACCCTGTTTGCAGGAGATATTGAGTTGGAGTAATCTGACTTGGAAGATGGCATAGTTAATGAAGACAATTAACCAATAAAAATATGAAGAATTGTTTTGGTCTGCATGGGGTCTTTTGGTTGATCTACTGAGTTAAAAGATAACCTTGTTTTCTTTTGCAAGTCACAGAAATCAGTTAATGGTTCCAGGCCTGCAGAAGAGATTATCAACAATATGTTACAAAAATAAATCCAGGAAAAATTTGGAATTCAAAATCTTGTAAAAAATGAATGCTAAAATTTATCCTGAAATGTAATTTGGGGAAAAATAAAATATTATTAAAATAAATCCAAAAGTTGGATTTTCTTTTCCCATTAAATGCAGCTTACCAGTTCCTTGGTAAACAGTGTTGCATGGCAGAGAACCACCAGGCAGCTGAGCCCTATGCATTCCATGACTGACGATTAAGTCATGAAGATGAAGAAAAATTATTACAGGTTTTCCAGGCCTTAATAATACTGGGAAGGGAGCAAAGGCTCAAGTGGTTTCAGGGCAGGTTAATTCTCATCAATTTGTTGCAGTGATTTCTATGGGCAAACCCATCAAAACATGGAAGAAAACCAAAACCATTTCAGCACACATATAAGAGATGCTGAGATCTCAATTATTAATTAATGCAAACAAGAAAGAGACCACATTCAGCTTTTGATCTACTTTCTTTTTATGTGACTCAAGGATATGTAGATTTTTTTTGAAAGTCCCTTTTAAAAATAGAAAAAAGCTTATGAAAAAAATCTGAACATTCTAGACATTCCAAAAAGTTTAATTAACCATGTGCATTCTGAATTTTATGGATATTTTACCCTAAAGGGTCAATTTCACTTAGATTTGGCCAGAGGATTTCATTCTAAAGCTAGAATTGCCTTTATGGCATTCACCAGTTTTATTTTTGCTTATATGGTTACTGACTAGCAGATTTGCATTCAAGGAGATGAAAATGCTCAGTATCAATGTATGATAAATGTTTATTTTCTAGAACGACTGTTCATGAAAAGAAACAGTAAAATATAAACAATTCTAAAAAAGGACAAATATTGGTTCAGTGAGGTTTTTATGAATGCCCTGAAAACAGCTGGACTGTTGTTATAAGTAAAGGTTTAATGGAGGGATGTGGTCATAGTTTCCTTATGGGAGACTACCTGATCTTTGGAAAATTGCCTGTTTTGTTGTTAATTGATCTTTTTTTCCTTTAGAGCTTAAGTACCTCAACACAAAATAACTCAGGTCATTTTTCTACATTGTGATAAGGATACAGCAGAGATCAATCTGTCCATTCAGTTAGGAAATGAATGCTACTGGTGATTTGGCTGAAATGATTTTAACTGTATTTTGTATATGTGTGTAGAATAATTCACACTCCCATGTCACCTGAAAAATTGTTTTAAAATGTGAAAATGATTGTTCTTGGAATCAGTGATCTTTCCAATGTTGTACAGTGTTTTTATGCAGCAATTAAATGGACTTGGTGAACATGTTATGTTTTATATGTTACATGACATAGATAACAATTTTTCAAAGTTTCCAGTCAACTAAATAGTAAATTTATTTGAAACTATGAATTGATGGTATCTGTAACTTTCAGAAAAAAAATAAACTTTGATACATATTATGCTTTAATTCTTGTGAGAACAATAAATGCTGACTACAAGTTTATGCTTACACTACAAATTTGTGCTTCATAGTCTCAACTGGGCCCTACCTGCGTCAAAGCAATCTGTTTATATCTCCATAACTGACTCTCTCTCTCATAGCTGTTTTCTGAAACCTTTTCACCCCTTCTTAAACCTCCTATAGCTACCCCACAGTCTCTGTTAGAAACATTGCTTCCTATTTCACTGAAACTAAATGAAGCTGTTTTCTGGGAACTCCCTCTTCTCTCTTGCCACATTACTCAGGTGCCTTCAACACTATCTCTTTCACCTCAGTCTTGTATGGAATGCTTGTCCTTCTTGCCATGGCAAACCTCTCTAAATGCATACTTGATCCTATTCCATCCTTTTTTAAATAAAAAAAAAATGTTTCTTCTATCATCCTCACTCTTTTACTAATCATCTGTCACTCTACTGGCTATTTTCTTACTACCTATAACATATCCATATCTTTTTCATCTTTTAAGCAAGCCTTACTTTTTCATCATTCCATATTTACCACCTTATATCTCTCTTCTCTTTTGTGGGTAAATTCCTTGATGAAGTCATCTACAGTCAATCCCTCTGCTTCTTGTCTTCTCACTCTTAACTCTTCAGTCTGCCTTTGGACCTTATCGTCATTTAACTGAAACTGCTTTCTCCAAAGCTGCCAATAACATCTTAATTACCAGACCTAATGACTTTTTCTGAGTCTTTTATCTTTCTTGATCTCCATAGCCTTTCATGCTGTTAATCAAACTCTTTTGTGACATTGCGTTCTCCTGGTTTTCTTGGGCCCTTTTACTGGATCATTACCAGGGCACATCCGCTCAATGTGGGTGTCCCCCAAGACTCTTGTGCTATCCCCTCTTTTCTTCTTCCTCTATACTATTTTACTTGGTGATCTCATCAGCTTCCATAGATTCAATTGTCTCAATGCAGATGATTCTCATTTATTTCACCTTAACTTCTCTGTGACTACCAGTCTCCTATCTCCAGCTGACTGTTGGACACCTTAAACTCAATGTCTGAGAAACATTATTTAACATGTCCAAAACAATTCATTTCTCCTTTTTTCTAACTTCCCTATCATTGTCAAGGGTACCACCAACCTTCTGGTTACTCAGGCTTGAGACCTAGGCATCATCCTCCACTCCTCATTCTTAGTCTCTAATATCCAATTAGTTGCCACGTCCTGTCAAATGTAGCTTCACAACATCTTTTATATACATATCCTTTCCTCCTATGACACTGTCAGCACCCTGGTACAGACCCTCATTACCTCATGTCTGAATTATTGAAATAATCTGCTTGAGGTCTTCCTACTTCCGTTCACTTGCCAGAGTGATCTTCCTAAATTGCAGGTCAGACCATTTAACTCCCTTGTTTAGTGAACTCCAGTGTCTCCTCATCTCCAAGATCAAATATGGAATTTTCTGGATTTTTAAAGCCCTTCATAGCTTGACATCTCCCAACTTGCTAGTTTTCTTAAACCTTACTTTTCTCCATGTACTCTAGGATTCAGTGATGCTACCTTTCTTGTTCCTCCCACAAAACATTCCATGTCTCAAACAGCATTTTCATAGGGCCATTCCTCATTGTCTGGAATTTGCTCCCTCCCCATCTCTGCCTCAGACCTTCCTACTATAATTCCCATCCCTCCCCAGCTAAAATTTCACTTTTTATGCTAAGCCTTTTCTCACATTCCTTAATTCTATTGCTATTTCCAAAGGGGAATTTGCGACACCATAATTTATTAACCTCAATAATTCAGAACATTTTAGCACAGGCTTTGAATTACATAGGTCCTTTTCCTTTTTCCTTTTATCTCTTTACTACCCCAGTGTTAGCTTCTGAACCAGAAAGGAGGCAGAATAAAGGCAAATGAACATGAGGAACCAGATACATGGTAAAAGACAGTGAGGGAGCAGGGGAAAATTAATGGTTAGCATTTATATCACTGTCAAATTTCACTTCTTTAGGCTGTTCCCACTGTTTTTAATTTAATAAGCACAGTATTGTCATTGTGAGTCCTCTTGCAGTAGAGTGGGTTGCAACTCCATCACTTACTAGATTGCCTTTGAGAGTTTATGTGACTGAACACATGATTACTTTTTGGCTATCCTGGTCTGCTTGGTTCTCCAATCAGAAACATCTCCATAACTAGGTCCATGCTTGAACTCTTTCCAGCTTAGGAAGCACCACAGTTTATTTTCTGCTGGCAGAGCCTTCAAGAACCTAAGGTCACCTTTGCTCTCTGGAAATTAGAAGACTTCATGCAAGAACTATCATCAGATTCACAGGCATGAGAATCCATATGATTCAGACAAGTGCATTCTTAGTAGTTACTTACTTAACAATAGGGGCTGGTTAGGGAATAGGAACTAATCAGCACTTCTTAAACTGTGAGTGGAGATCCAAGGGGTCTCAAGTGGAAAAAGTTTAAGAAGACTTAGGGGATTTCAGGATGAAGACATTCCTTCCACCAGTTCAGGTTGATGCCTTTCTGCAATGTAGACTTCTTAGAGGTTAAGTAGTTTGTCCCCCCATCAGTATTTGTCAGAGATGGGATGTGAATCCAAGTCTCCCTAGTTTTGAGACTGGTATTACATCCACTATTTACACTGCTTTTGGTCTTGTTAAGATAGACTCAACCTTAATAATAAAAATGTAACAGGTAGCATTTATATAGTTATTTTTTCATTCTGTATTGAGTACTGTATCATAGTATCGATCCATTGTCCAATATTCTTTATCGTATAATTTAAGACATTTTGTTTAAAAAGTTCTCTACATAAAGATAAAATGTTTATATATACTATCTATACTGTTCTATGATTACATTTTTGCATTATTAATCTCTCATTTGAACTAACAAATTGCTTTCATCTCTTCTAAACTGAAATGAAAGAGTAACTGAATTCATTTATATAACTTATCCCTTTTCTAGTTCTGTTGTGTCATAACCTGTAGGGGAATGATCTCTGACAAGCATTTATTAAGTACTTATTATGTGCCAGGTACTTTGCAAGGTATTAGGAAAGTAAATCTAAAACCAGTACGGTCCCTGCCCACTAAAGCTTACACACACACACACACACACACACACACACACACACACTCTCACACACACACACATGCACACACATTACATACAAAGCAGATACATGGTAACATTGAAGGAGATGAATATGGAAAGAGGAATTAGTAACTATGGGGCAAGAAAGGCTTCACACAGAAGGTGGCATTTGAGCTGAATTTGTATGTAAACTAGGGATTCTTAGAGGTGGTGATGTGAGACAATATTCCAGGTTTGGGGGACAGCCAATTCAGAGGCAGGGAAATGGGAGAGGCAATGCCAAGGGAGAAATAGAAAGATGGCCAATATAATTGCACCATACAGTAAGAAGGTTCAAAATACAGGATAGTTTTGAATGACAGAGCTTAAATACCCCAATGAGACATTTATATTTGATCCTAGAGGTAATAGAGAAACACTGGAATTTAGTGAATGTGGGAGTGACATGGTCAGACTTTAGTTTTAAGAGAATCACTTTGGTGGTTCTATGAAGGACTTTTTGGAGGTTTGGAGTGGAAGTGGAGACTAGTGACTGGGAGATCATTTAGGAGGTTATGCAAAAGTCCAGTTGAGAGGTGATGAGGGATTGAATTCGGGGGAGGGAGAGGAGCTGTGTTAGTAGAGAAGAAGGATGCATGTGGAGATGATCTGGAGATGGGAATGACAAGAAACAGCAAATTCTGGTAGTGTGGAGTGATAAGTTTGCAAACCTAGGTGACTTGAAAGATGGTGATATCATTGAAGAAATGGAAATGTTCAGAAAATGGAGTAGATTTGGAAGGAAAGAATGAATTCTGCTTTAGATGTGTTGAGTTTGAGATGCTCACAGAACATCCAATACAAAATATCCAATAGTCAGTTGGTGATGTGGGTCTGGATCTCAGGCCAGAGAAGGGTCGAATATATAGCATAGAGGTCACAGCTGAATTCATGGGAGTTGATGAGGTCATCAAGTGAAAGTACATAGGGAAAAAAATCCCCATCAAGTGAGCATCTGCAGAGAAAGAGGAACCAGCAAAACACTCAGGGCATGAAATGGATAATTAAGCAAAGGATAATGTGAAAAAGAGTGTCTAGAGAGGAGGGAGGAGAACCATGTGAGAGCTCTGGGAGAAGGGTAGACCAAAGTGACAAATACTGCAAAGAGGTCAAGAGGCATAAGAACTGAGAAAAAGATGATTCAATTGATTAATTGAAGTCACTGGTAACTTTACCATTTTTCATTTGCATGATGAGGTCAAAGTTTAAAAGGTGAATAAGAAGAGAGGAAATGGAGACAATGAATGTAGATGGGTTTTTCAGGATGTTTGGCTAAGTAATGGAGGAGAGATATAGCACAATATCTGACAGGTTTGGAAGGGTATAGGTTGTTTTCCCCTTTTAATGCAAACTTGAATAGTTTAAACTCCATTTGGATAGGAATTATGTGTTACATAAATTTTACATTTCTTTCCAGCACTTAGTTCTCTGCCTATATCATCAGCTTCAAATTTCAAATGATCTTTGATCTCAGCAATGTAGATCTTGTCTCCAGTGATGTAGATTTCAGTAGATGGTCTCCATGAATTTCTAAGACACTCCTTTTCCCTTCTTGCCAATTCACCTGGTAGCTAACCCTCTGTCAACGAGTCTTTCCAAATGTAGCTTGGCTAGCTCACAGAGTTGATGATTGTATTCATGTGCAAAGCCCTTCCAAGTTTTAAGCACCTATGAAAGCATATGTTTCATAGTCTTAGACTTTGGGATCCTAGAGTCACCTCTGTACCCCAATAAATACATGAGTAAGACTTGATAAGCCTTCAAGAATCTGTACGTAATAGGATTAATATTTATTGACTTGAATTCAATGCAGTCTGTAATTCCTATTGCCACTTTCTCACAGTCTTTCTTTTTTATGTGGGTTGTATAATCTCTGAGAACACCATGTCCTCAGCTGGTTGCTATGATAAAGTCTTTTCTGTTAGGCATCCTACAGTCAGATATATTCCTGTACAATTCCACAGCTTGTACTAGACAGAGCTTTATTACTCGAAACTGCTCTTCTCTTAAAACTTGCTTCTAGAGTAAAGGAAAGGGGGGTTAGAAACTACTGATATTTGTCTTTCACTTTAGCCATGTTACGATGAACAAAGGCCACATGAGCAGTATGCCACTTTAGCACTTTAAGGAAAGGGGTATCCCTTTGTGTAGGTAGGTTCTCGAGCAAAGGTGTGCCAGGGAGTGAGGGCAAAGCAAAGGGTTATTTCCGATAGAAAGATGACTTCATAGGTAGATTATATGACAGATATGATGGGGAGGCTGGGAGTTTCAAGGGATGTATATGAATGAATGGACTATGGAAAAATTTGGCAAGTACCTTTGGTCAAAAAAAACAACTCTGAAAGTGTATGTGCAAGTACTCACTTTTAAGCACCAAACTCCTCGAAGGCTTATAATAAAGACAGATTTTAAGCTGGGAAGAGTGCATGCATTTTCAAAAATCGTTACTGAGCAGTCATTTTTACGTGAAGATGGCCTGGCATGTACTTGTTTATAGGTCATTTCCATTCATAATATAGACTATAAATTATTGTTTGATGTGCCTTTATGGCATGACTAAGGAATTAGGCTAGTGCCATATACACATGACTAAGATGATGCATCTACATGCATGAAACATACATCTGTGTCATAAGTAATCAATGCTTTTTCTTTTAGTATTTTTACTTGTGTCAACACACACATTGCTTATATAATTAATGGCTGCTTGTTAATAAGCTGGGAAACATGAATTTAAATAAATCTTAGTACCTAAAGGGGAAGAAATAAATTATAACTTTCATAACATGATTTTTTCTTGGCATAAGTACTATTATGAAACATAATTGTATTGGCTTTTAATATAAGAAGATCGACAAAGGATGAGAAGGCACCAGATCTGTAATTTCCTTGAAGAAAGAAAGTGTGAGTAAAGAAATTCCCTCTGCTAATACAAAATGAGACCTGATATGCAATTTATAATTTTAGAGAGTTGTATCACATCACTGGAGAGGGGGAGAATATTTATTAAGTGTCTACAATATGCCAGGCACTCTGTTGAGGACTTTACAGGTGTTATTTCATTTGATTCTCACTACAATCCTGGGAAGTAGGTGTTACTATTTCCACGTTATGTAATAGAATGCAGGCAGATGGAAATTATGTGACTTGCCCTGGGTTACACATCTAGTAAGTGTCTGAGGCTAGATTTGAACTCAGGTCTTTCTGACTCCAGGTTTAGCACTCTATCAGCTGTACCTCCTAGCTGCCTCTACTAGCCTATATAACTTCCTTTGAAACTGTGAGGGAATATTAAATGTTTTGACCAGGGTAACCAAGCCAGTTTTCAGGATCATAGCATCATAGTTTTTGAGATGGAAGGGACGTTGGAGGCTTTGAAATTCAGCTCCCAATAGGTTAACTTGCTCAAAAGTTACTCTTTGGGCAAAGAAACTTGCTCTGAGTCACATAGGAAATAACCACTGTGTTGGAAGTAAGAGTGAACTCAGGTCTTCATGACTCAACAACGATCCTGTATGCTCCTGTTGCCTCTCTCCATTTAACTTAAGACAAAGTGTTACGTGCTAAATAGTTTATGAAAGGCAACATGTGAAAACTATCAGCCACAGTGATATGAGCAAAGCCTTGGTCTTTGAAGATGTAAAACCTTGGAAACACATCAGAATGGCCAGGATTAACCAGAATATCACGCAAGGAAGGAATTAGGTTGATTGAAAGTTTTGGGCAATGAAAATATGAGCTGAAGAGATATTAATAACTATAAATAAACCTATTATGAGAGCTGCTTAAAGACCTATTTGTTTCAACTTTAGAATTTCTGATTCTTGAAATGAACAGAGTCAGTTAGCTATTTCTGGTTTTCCCTTCTGTTTCCATTTGTAGTCACCTCCCTAGATTTTGCAAAATTTCTCTTGCAAACTCTTCATCGGAATAGAAATAACAAAGGTTAAAAAAAAATGGCAAGCAGCCCCCAAATGCATCTTTGGGCTGTGATTTTGTTCATGTTGCTAAATACTAAATATTTTTGTTTATTTTACTAATTTAGCACTAACATTCATCAGAATTTGTGCTTCTGGTTGATAACGACTGTGGACAGTCGTAGAGACTTGGATGCCACTCAAATGCCCCAGAGCTAATGAGTGGACCCATATGGTAATCCAAATGACCCAAGATATGATACATGATCTAGGTATTGAAATAATGATGTATTTCTAGCCTTAAATGATTTCTAAAAGGGAGAACAGGCAAGAATAGCTGAGGAAGCAACTTCCAGATTGACAGTTTGTTCTGAACTCTAGTTCTATCCCAGAAAACTCCAGGAAAGCTGTGTTATGTAGGATGAGAATCTAGGCCATTGAATTTAGTCCTACTCCATATGCCATGGATTCTCAGAAAAAGTACAGTTCCTTAGCAACCAGAAGATCACTTGGATGCCAAGTAATTTCATGATTTTTATAGATACCCAGTTTTTTACGACACCTGTTTCAGAGACACTTACCTCTAGCCCCTTAAATCTAGGTTATTGTCGGAATAATTACACCTGATATTTTAAAAATAAACGTTAACTATTCACACACTGCTTTGTTTTATTGCAGCTCACAAAAGATAGGAGAGGCAATGCAGTGTAGTGGATAGAGAGTTATCCAGACCTGAGTTGAAGTCTGCTCTCTGCCCCTAACTTGACTATATGACCCTAGGTATATCATTTAAATTTCTGGGAAACTGTTTAAGATGCCAAGAAACTACACTGATGGACACAGTTCCTTTTGGGGAATACCTTACACTGATCTGATAAATAAACAAGTAAATGAATGAGTGAATAAATGAAAAGACATGCCCATTTGAAAAAGCAGCAAAGGACAGGCATTAAAGAGTTGACCTAAGAATTAGAAAGACTTGAGTCTGAATTCCTTCTCCATGGAAAACGAGTTGTGTGACACATTGAACCACTTAATGCCCTAGCAAGTCTTTTAGATTGTCAGGAGGGCAGCCAGGTGGTGCAATCCTGGAGTCAGAAGGACCTGCATTCAAATCTTGCCTTAGACAGTTACTAGCTGTATGGACCTGAGCAAATCACTTAATCCCAGTTGTTTAAAAAAAAAACACAGTTGCTGCAGCCTCACTTGTAGTTCTTCACATCAATGAAATCACAAGTCCATTTGAAAAACAAGCAAGGAAGCTCTTTCTTCAAAAGAGGAAGTATAACTAACAAAGATCAAAACCAGCATTTATATAGTACTTTTCGGTTGACAAAGCACTTTAGTAATATTATTTTATACTTACAACTTTGGGAAGGAGGCATAATTGTTATCCTTATTTTACAGATGAGGAAACTGAGGCAGACAGTGGTTAAGTGACTTATGTAGGGTCATACAGTGAGTGTCTGAGGCCAGATTTGAAGTTGGGTCTTTCTAAGACTATACCCATTGTGTCACCTAGCACTGGCGGTAATGTTAACCATGGAGGTATGAATTAACAACTCATCTTTATGTAGTCCTTTTCAGTTCCTCATCACCCTCAAAGGTATCCAGAGCAGTGCTCCCATTTCACAGATGAAGAAACTGGGTTTTGAGGAGGTTACAGGATTGGTAAGCGGCAAAGGCACTGCTTGCACTCATGGCTTCCAACTTCAAGTCCATGTTTTTCCTCACTTATTTCACTGTTTACATCGTTTCCCTACCTTTCCTTTCAAAATTGCCAGAGTCCTAATAATTTACTCTTATTGACAGTATATTAAACTTCTTTCTCACGACACTTTGTGAGGTAGATAATGTGATTTTTTTTATCATTCTCATGTCATAGACGATGAGACCCAGTCACACAGCTAGTAAATTATTAGAACCGAAATTTGGGTCTGGGTCTCTTAGGCCCTCTGATAAGCAATCTTATATTTTCTACTTTCCAGTGCCTCTCAACTGGAATAATTGTTTCATTCCCTTTACCAAGAAGGATTTATGTTTTGATAGTTTAATACATAATTGTTATCAGGCTTTTTTATATACTTGAAATTTTTTCATAATAAAGATTGAAAAATATATTTATTCCTTCCAGTCAGATTTAATGAGGGAGGATGATATACTGGGTTCTCTTTCCTCTGTATCTGCAGAAAAGGGATAGTTTTAGGCCCATAGCCTCCACCTACTCTCCCTTCTCTTCCTCCTCCACAAAGTAGTATCAGATATTTATAAAAAATAATAAAATGATAGTTTGGCATTTGAGAAATGGCATGATTCTGCCCAATTAAACTTCTTCCATTTTTCTTTTAAAACAACACTCTTTCCTGTTGTCCAAATTGCCCCACTTTCCTTCCACTTCTATGAGAATCCTATTAAGCTTAATTGGGCCTAATGATTATACCTTTAAGAATAAAATGATCTCAGCTAGATCAATTATAGCCCAAATCTGGAAGAAGAAATTGTCTTTCTTTGATAAACAGGTTGGAAGCTATGCTGTTTTTGCAAGGCTGTGTACAGATATTGTGCATTAATGAGACCTGAGAGATAGTTACAGGGCACAATAAAATGTGAATTAGTAGGGTTTGGAGGCAGAAGAGCTGAACTTTCAGCCAGAAGGGCCTGGATATCCCCCATGTGTCTTGGGGTGGTGACAGCCCTGACGTTTGGCAGGGTTTGGAAAAAATGAAAGGGCATTTTGTACTAAACACACACACACACACACACACACACACATACATGCACAGTGCTGTACTTTACTACTTCTCTACATAGTAAGCAGGCTTCTTACCACTTCAACAAGACCCAGTGTAGGAAGGAATTCTAAAGTCAGAGAAAGGATGTCTCTGCAGTGAGGAAAATAGCCCGAGCTAGACCCACATATTTGAGTTTTTACGTATTTGTGGCTGTGGGGGAGGCCGCATGTAATTGGGGTTGTACAGTTGGCCCCAAAGGCTGTGTATTAAATAAGGCAGCATCTTAGAGGTGCAGGAGGCATTTTTCACCAAAAACAGTAAAAAGACTTAAGAATAGAAAGGGAACATGGGAAATCTAACAGACAGAGACAGCTATAAAAGCCCATAAGCCTAGGGTAGGCACAAGAAGCTCAGTCATTGGGATATGCAACCTTAGAAGTTCATAAGGTGATCCTGAGCCATTAGGAAAAATGTTAAGTTATGTCTTTAAGAAAGGAGAGAAGTTTGGAAAGCATTGTAGACATATCACTGTCTCCAATGTGGGGAAAAAAGGAATATTAGTGTTTAAAAGAAGTCAGTCTGGAACACGTACTTTCGAAAAACATTTTAGGTTTCAGTGAGGACCAGTGATTGAGGTCTTACTGGGTATAGGTCAACACTGGAATGAAAATTTCTAGCAATCAGTCAACCAACAAGCATTTATTAAGAACCCGCTATAGCAATCCCTTCCAAATCTTGAGGGATTAGGGATCTGGAAAATCTACATAAAATTTTTGGCCCTCCAAGTTTGTACCAGAGAAGAAATCTGTATTGTTATGACATTAAAAGAGAAAATATGTCGATATTACATAGTACTATGCATATTTTATGCATTTCTGGGTTTCTATACTTTTCCTGTGTCATCTGTGGCTTCCACACAACTCTAAAAAATTTGCATTTAATTTCTTATGCTGACCCGTGATATGGAGAAACTATGATGGGGAAAGGTACCATGTGGAAGAAATAACTGTTGTTCCAAGCACTGGATTAGGTTCTAGATATAAAAACATGCAAAGAGTTCCTGTCCTCACAGAGCTTGAGAGAGTATAATATGTGATGACCTTATAGTATAGTATAGTATACAATACATAGTATGTACAAAATAGAAAGTGATGGGGGTGAGGAAGCAACTGATAATTAAGGAGAATCAGGAATGGTTTCTTGTTACAGGAGACACTTGACCTAGACCTTGAAGGAAACGAACGATTCTGAGGGTTGTGTGTGAGGAGAAATTATGTTCCAGGCATGGAGGACAGTCAGATCAAAGCATAATGGTGGGGGATTGAGTGACATTTATAAGAGGGCTAGTTTTGCTGGACCACAGAGTGCATAGAGGGGAATGATGTGCAATAAGTAAGCATCAAAATGATTTGGTACTGGAAAGGAAAAAAGCATTTATTAAATGCCTACTGTATGCTAGGCACTTTGATGAATGCTTTACAAATATTACTCATTTGATACAATAACCTTAGGAAATAGGTGTTATTATGAGATTAAATGACTTTCCCAAAGTCACAGAATAAGGAAATGTTTGAAGCTGGATTTGAATTCAAATCTTCCCAATTCCAGGCTCAGTACCCCATCCACTGCATCAACTAGCTATCCAGGATACAAAACCTTAAGTCAATGAATGGACCAGACTAGATATGAAAGAGCTAGAAACAATCAATAGTAGATGCTCAGAGTTCAATAAACTAAAAACACAACTTGTTGTTGTCATGTCTGACTCTTCATGACCCTATTTAAGGTTTTCTTGGCAAAGACACTAGAGTGGTTTGCCATTTTCTTTTCCAGCTTATTTTACAGATAAAGAGGGTTAAGTGATTTGCCCAGAGTATGTGTGTGAAGTCAAATTGAACTCAGAAAGATGAGTCTTCATAACTCCAGGTTTGGTAGTCTATTCACTGTCTCACCTAGTTGCTTTAAAATGCTATATACAAATGGTAACCTTCATTACTATTTCTATTACTAAAGCTACTAATGATGGTAATTGACTCAACTATCGCAAGAAATAACTTGGAAAATCATTGAATAGTACTTTTCTTAGTAACATTGTCATTGGGTACTGTAGGGGATATAAAGGAGAGAAATTGTAAAAAATAGATTATATGTATAATATGCTATATATGTATATACATAATGCATATATATGTATATATAGATATATACATATTCATACATGTACATATATTAAGGCATTAATGAAATTTAAAAAATGACTTTCAGGTGTAGCATTGAAAGCTCTTGACTACTTCATCTGCCTCGTAGAATTCCAGGGGTTGTAATTCTGAAGGGTTGGGGTTTTTCTTAACTACTATCAACTCAAGTCTCCTTCCCTCCTCTTCACTGTTAGGGACCTGTAAGTAGCACCTCAGATCTATTTAACCTCTCAACTCTGATTTCTGCTTACAAGTTCTCTCCCTACTTTCATAAATCAGAACTCTCTCCTCTTTTGAAGTTCAAGCTATTCATCTCTACTACTCAATCAAACTCCTGGTAGTTAATGTCTATAGACCTCTAGGTTACTCCTCTTTCTTCCTCAATGAACTCAGTACATGGCTCACAATTTTTCTTTCATTTCTAGCTCCTAATCTCATGCTAGGAAGCATCAACATACATATTGACTCTCCCCCAAAGAACCTAATCACTTGTAAGGTTAATGGGATATAAGATCTTCCCCACCCATTAATAGGACTCACATGGAGCCCTGGAGTAGTGCTAATTAGTCTCTGGGCCACAGGGATTCTCATACCTTTCTGAATAAGTGCTAATTTCCAAGCTTCCTAGAACTAAGGCAATCAGAACAAAACCAAAGTCAGTCTTTGATTGGAAACAGAATATATTGTATTGCTTATGGGTGGAGAGAGGGGCAGAGAGAGAGAGAGAGAGAGAAACAGACAGAGGGAAGAACTTGATTAGGGGAACTTGCTTGTGGGAAAACTTGATGGAGAGAAATGTCAGAGCTTCCTGGATGGGTGATCTTGCCTTCTGGTATCCTAATATCAATATTCCAAATAAATATTTTGGTTTTTGTCTCGGAGGAGGAGAGTTTGTTATATTTTGTGAACAAACCCTGGGAATGCATATGCACATTCATGACAGCTGCTATGGGTATCACATTGACATTACATCTTCTCATTTCCCTTGTGCTATCTCTCCACCTTGCCTCAGCAACATACAAAGGTGATCATATCCTTGATCTTGTCATTACTCACAAATGCAGCACCTCCCTCTTCAAGAATGATAAAACTACCCTAACTGATCATAATCTATTGGCTTTCCACCTTTCCTTACCTAACCCTACTCTTCATCTACATTGTGACCTCCAATATCTTGACCACTCAATTTTCTCCCACCCCTTCTCCTCTACATTTGCCACTCTTTTCTTTTTTCCCCATCTTGATCCCTTGGAGAATCAATCACTGTCATCTCATGACTCCCTAGCCCCCTTCTCATTCTACCATTTGTCCTCTGCCAAGCCTCAACCTTGGATCAGAACCACAATTTACTGCTACAGGTGTACTGATGAGTGAAGGTAGAGAAAATCATGCAACTGTTCTGATTGAGATCTCTAAAAATTTATGTTACACAACTTCAAAAGGGCTCTCATGGTTGCTCAGCATTCCTACTATACCTCCTTCATCAGTTTGCTATCTCATTCTTCATAATGTCTCTTCCAAATCTTTCCTAGAACAATACATTTCATCTCTCAGCTCTAGGATGTCCCCCATGCCTGGAATACCCTCCCTTCTCGCCTCTATCCTTTGCCTTCTTTTAAGTCTCAACTAAACTCTCACCTTCTATGTGAAACCTTTCCTAATCCATTTTCATTTCAGCACCTTTTCTTTTTAAATTATGTCTTATCCTGTAGGTAGCTTGTTTGTACATATTTGTTCACATGCTGTCACTCCCTTTAGGTTGTGAGCTCCTTGAGTGTAGGGACCACCTTTTCCTTCTTTTTGTATCTCAAGTGCTTAATATGGTGACAGATTTACAAGGATATTTACTTTGAAGACATGTCAAGAACAAATATACAAATATTTCCTCCAGTACCACTCAGACAAATGTATGCTGATAAATGTTTTACAACCACTTAATCTAGATAATCAACAAAATAATAAATCAATTCTTAATTGGAAGCATTTGCTGATTTCCAAGGTGTAAATAGTCACTTTGCAAATTTGGCAATAGGTTCATATGAGAATTTAAAGCTGGATTTAGCACACCCCTCCTCAGGCATACTGTCCTTATGCTTGGTCTCTGGGGGCATAAAACTTAGCTCAGTTCTTAGGTAACATTGCTTACTCCAAATTCATGTGCAGAAGTGACATTATGCTAAAAGAATGGTTGTCTAAGTTAAAGCTGGGATGTCCGCTCTGCCTCCTTACCCAAAGTCACTTCTGGAAGTTGATCCTTGTTTTTTGGGGCATTGGATAACTTGGATTCTGATTCTCAGATTCCTGTGGCTTAATCTCCTGACTTTCAAAATTTCCAAGATTGGAGATTCCACTCACTCCCCTCTCCTCCAATGATAAAGAAAAAAGCAAACGGCCAAAGACTGATGCATTCTTCTTGCCACCATGTAACCTCAGAGGTAGTGGATTCTGTAAGTCACTGAGATTCCCCCAAAGCAACTGAGGCAAAAGAGCAAGTTGCAGATGTGATAGCCCAATGCTTCTGAAGCCAATTAATGAATTTCCTCAGCAAAAGAACTGGATATGGCATGTGTAGACATGCTTTACAGTCTCTCCAAGACATTTCCCCATAAACATTTTCCTGAAGCAAGCTCTGTAGTATCCTGCACACAGACAGATTGTAATAGATGAGGAAGCTGATAAGGTCTACGCATTTGCCAGACCCCCTATTTAGCACTTTTTTTCTGACATAACTATGAAAAAAGTATTTCTTCCCTAACTTTCCAAAAAACAGAGACTATACACCATCTGTTCCTCCTTCTTAGCTCTGTTAGTGAGACTAGGACATTGGAGCCTTGGAGATAAGGAAGGTCCAATTTCTTTCCTCACTCTCTGCTTATAGTAAAGAGTAACTTAATGTTTGGAATTGAATAGATTTATATATGGAATAAGAAGAACAAAAATGCTTTTGAGATAATGCATCTCTGTTACCCATAACAGTGAGTCTCATGATGTAATGGGAATCATGTCTTAGAGTTATTGTTTATCCTTAATTCTCAAATAAGACCAATGATATCATGAGGGTGATATCTTGACTTGCAAGTGAATTGGATTTAAGTGAGGTAGAGCTGTGCAGAGTCATTAGTCCCACTTTCTCCTCCACAATCATTGGAGTTCAGTGGCAAGACATAGATCTGGATGACCGCAATGGCCCTGGATGCAGTGGAAGACCTTGGATTTTTCAAGCTAAGATGTTTCCCAGGTCTAAGTTTGTCTGAGGCAACACCCATTCAGTAGTTAAAGGCTAAGGAAGAATCATTGTCTTATGATTACTTGCTTCTTTTTCTTATTTCCCGAGTTCCTCCCAGGGACCACTGATAGGCTGGAAGATATAAGTGAGAGCACTGCCAATTTCTCCTTCCTCAGCTGCCTTTAGGCTTGCGGCATTGACTGCTTTCTCAGTTTCTGTTTCTTTGATGTCCCTGATGTTGCCATGCTCTATAGTTGGAATCTCTGGATTTGGGGTGAAAGGGTTAATTTTGGAACTTTGTCATGGCAGTCTTCATTTTCCAAGGATAGCTTACTGTTTTGATCCCTCTATCTTTAGTTCTACTGTGTTCCTGGAGCTGTCAGGTTTAAAATTTACCAGATAAATACCTAGAAATCTTAACCTGGAGACACTCACTTATAGGGGCCATCATCTGACAAAACCAATTCATTAAAGAAATGATGACAGCTACCATCTTCATAAGGAATGGTGTTCTGGGAAAGACATTTTGACAGGGGTATTTTTCTGCCACAGATGAAAGACTAAAAATAGTCATTCTTGCATACTCTTGTTTGTCACAACTGAATGATATATCTATTAAGAAGCCTCACAGAAGAGTGTGACTGAATGATGGAAACCACTTTGCTGCAGGAGATAGAAAAGGAGCATTGAAACCAGGTCACCCTTTGCCAAGTACAATTTTAGGTTCAAGATCAAGTTCTAATCTAAAGCTTTTGCAAAAATAGTAAAGAAATGAAATAGAATATTTTTATTTTTAAAAATGCTAGCTCATCAATCATTAATGATGGCTAGCATTTATATATAATGCTATATGATTGAGGTTCGCAAAATGTTATATACATGTTATCTCATTTGATAATGATAGCAGCGAGGTACCCTCAGAGAGAGATAGGAAGTGGTATATGCCTGGGAAGTCAAACCACCTTGACCATCATCTTTCCTCAGTCCAACAGAGACATCACAGAAACTTGAACCCAAAAACCATGAGAATAGCAATGTTTTCAGACTATTGTCCTTAGACATCATCCTGGGAAGTAACCCTTGTAGAAATAAAGCTTGGCAACTTCTCCTACAGATGCTGTAGCCTTAGCTATTGAAGACTCAGAAAGGAAAGTTCCTGCCATCCGTGTCCTAGGCACTGTCACATGGTTCAACAAAAGAAACTGCTATAATTTTTATCAATGGAAATAATTTTAACAAAGATATATTGCTCTCTGACTTTGCTACTGCACCCCGAGGACCATGGGATTGTTCCATCAGACTCACATTAGAAACATTCCAAATGTATTGTCTCCTCTATTAGAAGATGAGGTCCCTGAGAATCGGTTTTGTTCTATATTTCTAGTTGCACCCCCTAGCACTAAGCACAGTGCTTTGCATACAGTGAGTGCTAAATAAGTGTTTTTTTTTTAATTTGTAAAATATCATCTCTTTTGATCATCACAACATTGTGAAATAGAGGATAGTGTTATCTCCATTTGACCAGTGAGCAAACAGAGATTGAAAGAAATTAACTGCCTTGCCAGGCATCCCAGGCAGTATTTGAACTCAGTTTTTCTCAATTATGAAGACTCCATCCTCTATACCATCCAGCTGCCTCATCAGTAAGGATAAGCCCCTCTGTTCTTAAGTAAATATAACAAGGCACTATTGAGCATCTGCCGGTGACAGAACCTTATGATAAAGATGTGGGACAGAAACAAAATTTAGCAGTTCATGGACCGCGGACTTTAGAAGAAGAAATCTAGAACAAGATGTCATTGAGTGAATTTGAGTTACAAAATCATGGGCTATGTGAAGTAGGAATAACAACTTTAATTTGTCACGTTTCCTGTCATCTAGGTTGGCAGTACTTTTGTTCAGAGTCAAATTTTCCTTTGGAAATGACTCTTCTATGCATAGTTAGAGCAAACAAGTCTGTAGGATTGCTAGAGAATTCTTTTTATATTTAAAAATGATAAATTTATTTTTAGCTACTTTGTGCTTTTAGAGAATGTTTCTCCTTTGGATCACATGGGCCATTCCTTGAGATGATGACGATGAGGTAGGGATTTTTCTTGGAAAAAGTCTATCTCAAACTAAGATGCTCTTCATCTCTCCCAAAAGGCAATACATATGCTGCTTAAATTAAAATGGATTTTTAAAATGAGGTGAAGCATGAGTGGTCACAAACTCACTGAAATGATTTCCTGGTTTTTATTTTCAATTCTTTGGTCCCCTCATGTTCCCCTTTTTGTATAGTTTGTAATGTGCTTGATGTACATTCACCAGCCTTAAGTGTCATTTTTTGCTTTCTGATATCACTTCATATTGATAATGCTTATATTTGTATAGTACTTTTTAACTTCCTAAAATCTCCCAATATCTGAGTGTTAGACTCACAGATTTAGTGCTGAAAGGGACCTTAGAGGTCACTTTGTTTAACTCCCACAATATAAATTTAATTTAAGTATCAACTTGACTGTTACCCAGTTAGGTAGAAGAAGGGCAGCCAGGTACTTAATACTATGTGGATGTAGGAAGATGTGACTTCTGATTGGTCGAGATAATTTTGTGATGAACTTAATGAATTAGTTCCAGAGCTTTGGAGCAACACTCCAGAGAGGTATTGGGGAAAGACATGCATGAAAAGATGGCCATTTTATATTTATATTTTATATTTTGCTTGCAATTCTGGATAGACAAATCTAGAATGGACTTTCACTAGTTGAGAATATTCATCCTCATGTTTGACTTGACCTGAGATAGTATCTAGCTCTTAGTTGAAGAGCTCATTCGCTCATGTATTTTTATTCTATGTTCCATTTATAGAACTTTTCAAGATTTGTTTTTGCTTTTTGTTTGTTTGTTTTACTTGGACAAATAAATGTACTTGCTCTTCAGTATTTGTGGTGATTTTTGTGAAATTTGTGAAAAGGACCTAAACTGGTGAGTGTAAGCCAAATTTTATGTGCCAAGGACTATGCTTCCTATTAAGAGTGACAAGAAAAGCAGCTTTCCTTTTGAAGCCAGATTCATATTCCTAGACCAGAGATATTTAAAGAGGGTAGATAAATATAATTCTAGCCTGGGAACCCCTCTTGAAGACTAGAAAAAAAATGACCAGATTCAGCAGTGCTTTTGGGAACTGCCTCCCTTTCATATGATCACATTCAAGTCATTCCTCTGCTTTCTGTCCGTATATACTCCTTCTAACTACCCTAATAATGAGAAATTTTTAGGAGTTATAAATATCATTTTCTCAGGTAGGAATGTAAATAGTTTAATCTTATTGAATCACTCATGATTTCTCTTTCCTATTTACCTTTTGTTGTTTCTCTTGAGTCTTGTATTTGGAAGTCAATTTTTCTTTTCAGTTTTGACCTTTCTCATCAGGGATGCTTGAAATTAATCTATTTCATTGAATGCTCATTCCTTCCCCTTTCCCTCAAAGGACTATACTCAGTTTTGCTGGATAGGTGATTTTGGATTGTAACCCTTGCTCCTTAGCCCTACAGAATATCATATTCCAAGCTCCCTGACCCTTTAAAGTAGAAGCTGCTAAGTCATATCTAATCCTGACTATAGATCCACAATATTGGAATTGTTTCTTCTGGCTGCTTGCAGCCTTTTCTCCTTGACATAGGAGCTCTGGAATTTGACTATAATAGTCTTGGGAGTTTTCTGAAATGTCTTTCAGAAATTGATTAGTAGATCATTTCAATTTCTTTTTCACACTCAAATATGAGGGCAGTTCCTTCTGGATAATTTCTTGAAATGATGTACTACCTCTTTTTTTTATCATGACTTTCAGGAGTACAATAATTCTTAAGTTATCTTTTCTAGATCTATTTCTTCTAAATCTATCATCTATCAGTCATTTTTCCAACAAGAGACTTCACATTTTTTCCTATTTTTTCATTTAAATAATTTCATGTAATGCTTCTTGGTATCTCATTAGCTTCCACTTGCCCAGTTCTACTTTTTAGGGGGTTGCTTTCTTCAGTGAATTTTTGCACCTTCTTTTCCATTTGGCTGATACAACTTGTTAAGGAATTACTTTTGTCAGTAATTTTTGTGTTTGTTTTCCCATTTACCTTCATACCTCTTGTTGTCTCTTTTTTCATCATTCCCTTGAATCATTCTCATTTCTTTTTCCAATTTTTCTTCTATCTCCCCTATTTGATTCTATTTTTTTGAGCTCTTTCATGAATTATTTTTTTAGGGGGTAGGCTGAGACTAATTCATATTTTTCTTTGAGGCATTGCATGTAGCTACTTTGATATTGTCCTTTTGTGAGTTTGTATTTTGATCTTCCCTGTAATGCACACACATACACACACATATACACACAGTGTATGTGTGTATATGTGTGTGTATGTGTATGTATATATATATATATGTATGTATATGTATACTCATTTTCTAGTCTCTATCTTGGCATTTAATTTTGCACTAAAGACTATCTCAGTGAGACAATCCTTTCCTGCTGAGCTTCTAAGATGTTTTGGACTGAAAAATTGTTTTATTTCATCTATTTGTCTTGCTTCTGCTGTTTCAGAATTCATTAGGAGGCAATATTTTGTAGTTGTTGAGAGGTAATTTTGAGAGATTTCAGGTGAGCTCCTGTCTTACTCTGCCATCTTGGTTCCTCCTGATTCTACTACTTCAAAAAGATATTTCAGTTTCAACATGAGAGCTCCACACTGCTTGGTTGATTGTTGTCCTTTGTTCTCAAAGAAGACCAAAATAACATTACCATAATAAAGTGAAAGCTGATTGTGTCTGACTAATCAGACTAATATGAGCTCGGAATACTCCACTACAGGGTGGACACAGATAGTCCATATGAATTTTTGGGGTGGATACTCCAAATTTGCACATCCTACATTTACCTTGTGCTATCTCAATTCTGCTTTGCTCATAGAGCACAGCACCCTTTCTGATGTGGGCATACCATACTGAGCGGTTCTGTGCCAGTGTCCCCCATGTTGTGCAGTTAAATTCAAAGTTCTTGAGAGAGACCTTGAGAGTGTCCTTGTATAGTTTCTTCTGGCCACCATGTAATTGCCTGTCCCATGTGAGTTCTCCATAAAATAGTCCTCTTGGCAATACATTTTGCATTCGAACAAAGTGGCCAGCCCATTGCAGTTGTGCTCTCTGAAGCATGTTTTGAAGGCTTGGCAGTTCAACTTGAGCAAGGGCTTCAGTGTCTTGTAGCTTATCCTGTCAGGTGATCCTCAGAATCTTCCTAAGAAAGTTCAAATGTAAGCAGTTGAGTTTCCTGGCATGGCACAGGCAGACTGTCTATGTTGCACAAGCATATAACAATGAGGTCAGTACAATAGCTCTGTAGACCTTCAGTTTGGTAGTCAGTCTCATACTTCTTCTCTCCCAAACTTTTCTTCAGAGCCTCTCAAACACTGACCTAGCTCTGGCAATGCATGTGTCAACTTCATTATCAATGTGTACACCCCTGGAAAGTACACTGCCAGAGTAAGTGAACTTCTCCACAGAATTCAAAACTTTTCTATTTGTTGTGACCGATGGTTCCATGCATTGATGGTGTGGTGGTGGCTGATGGAGCACCTATGTTTTTTCTTGGTGTTAATTATTAGGCCAAAATTAGCACAGACAGCAAAGAATTGATCAATACTTTGTTGCATTTCAGTTTTAGAGGCTGCATTGAGTGCACAATCATCTGCAAACAGAAAATCATGCACCAACACTGCCTTCACTTTGGTATTGACTTGTAGCTTTTTCAAATTGAAGAACTTACCATCAGTACAGTAGTTGACCTTGATGCCGTGTTCAGCTTCATTGAAAGAATTTGACAACATGGCTGAAAACATCATGCTAAAAAGCATGGGAGCAAGCACTCAGCCCCATTTCACTCTGTTGATGACTGGGAAGGCATGAGAGCATTGTCCACTATCCAGAATCCAGGTAAACATGCCATCATAAAATTGAAATAAAATACTGATGAGGTTCTCTGGGCAACCACACTTTGACATAATTTTCCATAAGCCCCCATGATTAACAGTGTCAAAAGTGTTGGTCAGAAAAGTTGTGTACAGACCTCTGTTCTTCTCCTGGAATTTCTCCTGGAGTTGTAAGGCAGCAAACACTATACCCACTGTTCCTCAGTCCTTTCTGAAGCCACACTGGCTCTCAGGTATATGACCATCTTCCAGGTGAAGGATCAGTCTATTAAGGAGGACTCTAGCAAGAATTTTGCCAACAATGACTAAGAGAGAGATCCCCATGTGATTGTCACAGGAAAATCTATTCCCTTTACCTTTATGGTGACTGACAATAGAGGCATCCTTGAATTCCTGGGGGATAACCTCCTCTTGCCATATAACCTGGAGAATTTTGGTCAACTTTTGTGTGAGCAATGGTCCCCCTCCCTTGTAAATCTCAATTGGAATAGAAACAGCACCAGGTGCTTTTCCATGTGAAAGGAGCCTAATGGCCCTCAAAATCTCTTCTTCTGTTGGAAGTTCAGCTAGGGAGGCATTGACTTCAACCCGGGATAAACGGTCAATGACCTCAGCATTGACTGATGATGGTCTGTTGAGAACACTATGAAAGTTTTCAGTCCATCTCTCTAGGATCGTGTCCTTATCACTAATCAATGTGATTCCATCAGCATTGAGTAGTTGTGATGCACCATAGGTTTTTATTCCATAAATAGCTTTCAGGGAATCATAAAAGCGCTTTTGGTTGTTACTGTCAGCATAAAACTGAATTTCATCTGCATTCTTACTGAACCAGAAATCCTATATCTCTCTAAGCTTTGCTTGTACTTTGCTTTTGGTGGCATTAAATACTACCTTCTTAATGGTATGGATGGTGTCTTTTGATTCATGTGTAAATTGGATTTAAGTGAGGCAGAGTTGCACAAAGTCATCAGGCTCACTGTCTTTTCTGGAGTCATCACAGTACAGTGGCAGGATAGCATTAAGGTGGCTGGCAATGACTCAGGATGTAGTGGATGACGGTGGAGTCTTCGGTGTCTCACCAAGCTCTAAACGTTCCACATCACCTCCTTCATCTGCCTTCATGACCATTGGAACAAATTGTTTTCATCCGCCCATTCCACCAGAGGAAGTCTTCACATGCTTGGGGTAGACACCCCCTAACTCACCAATGGGTTTGAGAACCCTTGGTTATCCTCAACCTGGTTTGGCCCGTCTACTGAAATGGTTTATGGGGGTGTGGCTGCTGCATATGCTGCAGCTTCTTGGAGCCATAGGTGGAAGTTGAGTGGAACAGGCAGACACCAAAGGTAGAAAGATCCCTGAAAAGGCTCGGCAGCCATCACACCAAAGGTAATGGTCCTCCCTGAACACACCGTACACTCCATACTACCCTGCTTGTCTATGTCTTCTTGTAAGCTTTCCTCTTTTCATTTCAATTTATCTTTTGTGTGATTCAGGGATTCTCTTTTCTTATTTTTTAAATTAATACTGTCACTAATTTCTCTGACTAATAATTTGATGCTGCAGTGGATAGAGCTCTGTCTGGAGTTAGGAAGATCTGATTTCAAATCTAGTCTCAGGCATGTCCACACTGTGTCACCTTGGCAAGTCACTTAACTTTTGTTTCCTCAACTGTAAAATGGAAACCTCTCAGGGTTGTTGTGAAGATCAAATGAGGTACTAATTATAAAGTGCTGGCACAACAGCTTATAAATATCATTTATTGTTATTGCTCTTACTGTTAACTCTTCCTTACCCCTTAAATGAAAGTCATTCTTCTTAACCAAAAAAGTATAATTGCACACAATAAATACATACATTGGCCAGGTTTGAAAATGTGTCTCATGCTGGACTCCTAGTCCATCACATTTTTGCCAAGCAAGGTTAAGAATGCTTCACCATCATGCTCCTGAAGCTGTAATTCACCATGTCATTAATCACAGTTTTTAAATCTTTTGCAGCTATCTTATTTTGTTGTGTATAGTCATTATGTAAATTGTTCTCGAGGTTTTCTTCACGTTAGTCTGGATTAGTTCATAAAATTCTCCCAAGTACATCTGAAACTGTACCTTTAATAATTTCTTGCCTAATATTTCTTGCAGTAATATTCCATAGATATCATAATTTGTTTGGTTGTTCCTCAAATTAATAGACTACTACTTTTCTTGGTGTTCTTTGCTGCAATTAAAAGTAGTTTATATATATACATACATATGCGTATGTATACATACGCATATGTATGTATATATATTTTTGTAAATGGCATATAGTAAGCATTTAATAAGTGTTTTTTTATTATTTGCTTGTTTGATTGATTGATGTGGGTCCTTTTGTTCTATATTTGTTCTCTTTTTTCCAGTAACATAGGAAGTAAGGGAAAGGTGCTGAGTGAGCTCAGGATCAGTTGGCATCAGTCTTTGGATCAGTTTTTTTTTTACCTTTTGATTCTGAGTGTCCTAGACCATCCACCGAGATAGCTGAAATTGCTTTATCTTTGAATATTTTGAGTGTCCAATCCACCATTTTGTCACTCACATGATGTTTTCACTTGAAGTGCTTGAAAGTCTTCTATTCTATTAAAGGTCTATTTTTCTCTCCTGTAGGATTATCATTACACATAGATTGTAAGCCTGTGA
>CM053774.1:106006046-106025632 GCA_028658325.1 Potorous gilbertii | reverse complement strand
ATGTATATATATACATATATATATATATATATATATATATATATGTATATATATACATATATATATATGTATAAATATATACACACATATGTATGTATATACATATATACACACACAAACACACACACACACACACACATATATATATAGTGCCTTGTAAGCTTTAAAGCTCTATACAAATATTAACTATTGCCATTATTCCCCAAGTAGTAATTCTTTCCTTAAATCTTCCTTTATCTTGATCCCTTCTTTGTGCCATTACAGCCAACTTCATAGTTTACTTATTTAAAGACATCAGCAGGATCCTGAGTCAAGCAGTTTCAAAACTGAATGGAGTTGAATCAGCACCATGGCTAGGGACAGTATGGGATTAATCATAATTGAACCACATTGTGCCACTGCTCTGGCAGTATGGAGATGGCTTATAGAGGGGCATTTTAAAAGGAGGAGGAGCAGAGATTTTAATAGCAATAATAGCTGTTATTGTGGAGACCTTAAAATCTTTTCTGTAGGATCTTAGAATCATTCATATAGAACTGGATGGGATCTTAGAGGCATCTAATCCAACCTCATTTTTGCAGGTCAGACATTGAAACCTGGATAAATTAAATGACTAACCCAAGTCATACAGTAGGAAAAATCAGAGTAGGGATTGAAACCCACATCCTCTCTTTCCAAATCCTGCCATCTTTATATTACAGCAAAGAAACTCAGACCTAGGTGAAGCTTTGGAATTGAGGAACAATATGGTTGTATTGATGGGATTTCCAGAAACCTTTTCTGATATATCCTTGTGTGTTTCTTTTGATATCAGTTGTTGTTTAATTGTTTCAGTCATATCTGACTCTTCATGACCCCATTTAGGTTTTCTTGGCAAAGATACTGGAGTGGTTTGTCATTTCCTGAGAAAACTGAGGCAAATGGAGTTAATTGAATTGCCCAAGGTCACACAGCTAGTAATTGTCTGAAGCTGGATTTAAACTCAGATACTCCCGACTCCAGGCTTAGTGCTCTATCCACTGCACCACTGAGTTGTCTTCTCTTTTAGTATGCTGAGTTTTGTATTTATATTTTTTCCCTTCTGGAATCTTGTATACTATGGTTATGTTTTGTATCTCCCCTTTTGCTGAGAGAGAATGTTTTGATATTAATCAAATCCATTTTTCTCAGGCTAGGCTTCATTTCTTATATGACAACTCTCCAATGTTTTTTTCCTATCAACATTAGGGGTGATTGATAACCCTAGAAATAACATAATGTCCTTTCATTTTTCCTCACTCCCTCCAAGGTATACTGGTCTGTAAAATTTTGAGTTCCATTTTTTTTCTCCCCTCCAATACAGCAAGCGATGGGATATAGGGATATAGGGTATACATATACAGTCATGCTAAACATATTTCCACATTAGTCATGTTCTGAAAGAAGAATCTTAGAAAAAAAAGAAAAAAAGCCACTGGAAATAAAAAATAAAGAAACAGAAAATGAAAATAGTATGTTTCAATCTGCATTCAAACTCCATAGTTCTTTCTCTGAATGTGGTTAGCATTTTCCATCATGAGTCTTTTGGAATTGTCTTGGATCATTGCATTGTTGAAAAGAGCTAAGTTTATCAAAATTGGTCGTCACAAAATGCTGCTGTTGCTGTATATAGTGTTCTCCTGGTTCTGTGCACTTCATTCAAAAGCTGATATTGTTTTCAACTGTGCATCTCTATTACTTAGCACAGTGCCTTGTTGATGCTTGAAATAGATAATTTAATAGAAATTGGTTAGCCTCTTTCTTCTGTGTAGGAACTGTTCAAATCTTTGTCAGCTGGTAAGACTCACAGTCTTCTTTTTTTCTGTTTGAACATTCCTACTTCCTCTCTTCTTTTTCCCCAGCCTTGGCAACACTTTTAAGTCTTCTCCAAGTCCTCCATATTACTCTACCTAAAGAATCAGACTGTCACACATTGCTGTAACAAGTATCTAATATCAGTTAAAGGTATGGAGGAAATAAATCCAGGGTTGTTCAGAGAGGTGTGTCTTATCTCTCTGTTTGTGTCTACTATGAGCCAGATGCATATGGGATCACCAGCAACGGCTAATCCAGATTGCAATGGAGTGGTTAACACTCAAATGAATCAATCAAATGAAGTTAGTCAAACTGGGCCAATTCTAGTTTATATGTTCAGATAGATGCAATTCAAGACCAGTAAAAAAGTTAGTTCCAAAAATAATATTGCAGATAGCACAATTTGATGATGAACTGGCTGTGATATTTTAACATTTAGCAAGTGCTTTTACACTTCAGTGCCCTGTGCAAACACGACTCAGTTGTGGGTGGTTTAGAGTCATTTATAGTCTACATTACTTGCAAAGTTTTATGTGCTGCTTAATTTGGCACAGGTTTTGCCGTCTTCTGTGTCTTATTGGGTATTTTTTGAGCCTTATGGGCTCAAAAGCCTTGAATAGGCTCATTAAAAGGCTGTATTTTTGTGCTCAGTTTCCTTTCCATTTCATGTCATGATTAATTGCTTTTCTTACTCCTAGGAAGTATTTAATAACTATACTTTAAAGTATCTCTCAAATTTCTCTGTTGTTCTTGGATAGCTTGACCAGAATAACTCACCTTTAACACATTTTGTTTTTGTCTATAGGGATAATGTTGTGAGATTGGACCAGGAGATGGCTTTATGGGACATACTGTGAACTACAACATTTGCATCATTTTGCTTAGAAACTAACAACAAGAAAGAGGCAACAGATGGAATGCCAGCCTCTTGAGTTTTAAACTGGCATTACCTTTTAGGCGAGCTCTAAATGAGGTAGGAAGGGGAAACTTATACATAATTCCTCATAGTTTGGCAGACTTTTAATGCACACAAAATGTAATGATGGTTGGAACAATTGTGCACCAGAAGAATTTTGAATAATAAAGAAAACCAATACATTGTGCTTAATGGTCTAGGTAAATGGAAAGGGCGTGTGAAGCAAGTAGGAGTATTTGGAAGGGGAGGTTGTTAAATGGGTCTGATATCATTACTGATGAAAACTAAGGCCAAATAGATGGGAACAGCCCATACTAGAACCTAGTTATGATAAAGAAGGTTTTGGATGGGACTGTATGTCAATATTTTCTTGCCTGCATAGGACCGAATGTGTTCACAATGAAGGAAATAACTAAAATGCTTGGAGTAAGATGTAAAGAACTCAGATCATGGGAAGAGCCTCCTGATCCTACTGGCACAACAAGGTTCTGTCAAGGCTGCCCACAGCTTCCTTTGCCAGTCTCTGTATGATTTCTCCTCTTGATTGCACTATTGGGTCTGGGCCAGAGTGTGATTGGTGTAAAAGGCTGGAAATTGAAGGCAGGCTGACTCCATCATTCTCCTGGGCTTTCTGCCCTCTTATTGACTACACAGCTGTTAGCCTCTGACTCTGGGAACAACTCTATAGGATCTGCTTCCTCAAAGATTACATGTTTACATGGTCACATCTCCCTCCTTCTTTTTCTTTTTTGGGCATTTCCTAAACTAATTTGCCCAAATAACTTTTTTTGTTTTAGTATTTATTGCTTAGTATCTAAATTCTGTTTTTTTGGGGGAGGTGTTGGAATATTTCCAGGAAAAAAAGGGGAAGTGGTATATGCTGTACTGAATAGGGAGCAGTAAGTCTATTTCCCCCCTCAAAATTATTACACACAAATATTTGGGACCCTTATGAAATTTCATATTTATTATTTTAGAGGGAAAATATCACTAGGATCAAATTTTTCTCATTAAATCTCTTACTTATATCATGCCTTCTGTATTTCTCTACATTCATAAAGTCATAGATTTAGAGTATGAAGGAACCTCAGTAGACAGTATCACCCCTTTATATTACACTCGAGGAAGCTGAAGCCTAGGAAAGTTCAATACTTACCCAAGTGATTTACTTCCCACAGGTAGCAAGTGCCAGAGACAAGATTTGAACTCACACCAGTCAATCAATCAACAAACATTTATGAAGCAGTTACTATGTATAAGGCTCAAGATACAAAGAAATGATAAAAAAATCTTTTCTTCAAGGATCTTACATCTGAATAATGAAAGGAAACGTTTTATGTATATATGTATATATATTTATGTATATATGTGTATTTATGTATGTGTTAATAATACTTACATGTTTGTGTATTTATGTATATAAATACAGTATATACACTCATATATGTGCATGTATGTATATATGTACACACATCTATCTATCTGAAAGAGAGAGAAAGGGAGAGAAAGAGGGTTGTTATTTGTTTTTTTTCCCATGTAGGTTATGTATATCCTCATGAACTTGTCTAAAGGAGGCAAGATTCCTGCCAAGAGGGGAAGCAGAAGTTTGAGGCCAGAGACTGACCACTCTGGTCCTTAAGAAAATGGAGTATCAGGCTAGGACTGTATTTACCTGCTCCTTTTCATATTAGTCTAGGTGAAGTAGATTTTAGGTTCAGGCTTAGCTCCTAATCATTGTTAATCGGGAAGGAGTACTCTAATCCTTATAGCCAAGAATTGACTTTCTTCTCACTAGAGTGCTGAGTAATCAGTTTCTACCAAAGTCTTATGCATTTGGTCATTGGCCCTTTGAAGCAAGGGTTTTATCTATCTATCTATCTATCTATCTATCTATCTATCTATCTACCTACCTATCCATCTATCTATCTATTTATCTATCTATCTATCGGTCCATCTGTCCGTCTATCTATCCATCCATCCATCTATCCACCTAGCATCTATCTAATCTATCTTCACTTTGGGAAGGCCACAAGTAAGATCTCAGACGAGCTTTGAGGGTAGCTGGGACACCTCTATGTTTCTCAATCAGCCTAACCCTCTGTTATTCCAGGATGGTGCAGCACAGTTTAGCCTCTACCTTTCTTGGGAATGACTTAGCATGGCTAGGAATGGGAGACTTGGGGACATTATGACTATATACTTTCTGGCTACACCCTACTTTGATTGTGTTGGCTAATCCAACACAATCAATGATGCTACCATAATCTCTGCTTATAGGGAGTACCTTTCAGTCCAGTCCTCCTTAGACGGTACTGTAGAACCAAGTACTTCCAGCATGCATATTGGGCTACCTCATTTCCCTTGACAGTTACCCAGGAGCTAAGTATCTTTGCATTTTTAAAATGATACAATGGTTGTAATTTAAACATAGCATCATTTCTTTCTGTTCTAATGCATCACTGTGACACGAAGGGACCTACATTCTTGAAGGCTAACCCAATGTACTGCAAGCTCTGCCAGGTTTAACAATCTGAAAATCTTACCCTCCCTCCTCCCAAGAGAAGGTAAATTTCTTGACGGCAGGGATCATTTCACTTCTCTTTTTGTGTCCTCATCACCTAGCATAGTGCCTAGCACATCCTAGGCATTTTATAAATGCTTCCTCATATATAAATGCTTGATGGATTGAAACTCTGATTGCAAGTCATACAATGGTTTGTATATCCATCATCTATGGACTAAACCTTGATTCCTTTAGAGGCTTATCCATTAGCACAGTGCCTGGCATATAGTAGTCATGCTAAATGTTTATTGACTAGAATAGGGGTTCTTAACCAGGAGTTCATGAACTTGGTTATTTTTTAAAAAGATATTTTTGATAACTATTTAAATATAATCAGTTTCCTTTGTAATCTTATATATTTTTAATTCATTTACAACCACTATTCTGAGAAGGGGACCATAGGTTTCCCTAGATTCCTAGGGAAGGCCATGACTGAAAATTAAGAACTCCTGCCCTAGAGAAATGATCAACAAGAATTGTGTTTTGTCTAACAACAAAATCTCACAAATTATGTCTCTTAAGGCAGAGAATGATTGGGATACGGTGTGCAGGTAAATATTTAACAATCATATTTCTGCAAGAAATGTACACCCAACATATTTTTAAGTTTAATCTGAATTATTAACATTTTCTCCATTACTCCTTTAGGTTTAGACAATGAGCACACTGATAAATTAAGCCCTGACTTGTAACTTTTGCTGTTTTCTGAGGTGAAAATATTTACACTGAAACTTTAACAATGGGCTTTCATGAGAACATAGGATTTGACTCTAGAACCCCCTCATTGGTAGAAGGAGATCATGGACAGATGAAATCATGAATATGTGATATACTGAACAATACAGGCAGGAAGGTAGACTATATGATCCATTGACGTACCTTCTAAACTTAGAAGTCTGTAATGTGAAGAGCTGCATAACTTTTTATTGCTAGACCATGTTAGAAGATACCTTCAAAGAAGTACCTTTGAAACACATTTTGCTCTTCACTTCTACCTGTTTGTTGAAAGATTTTATCTTCCTGCCAAAAGCTGTTTCTTTGGGGTCAGACAGAAGTGCAAGGGGTACCTTATTAAAAATATTGGTCTCTTTAAATAAAACAGCTAATTTCTTGGCAGCCAAGTGGTACACAGTTATTGCATTTAGGGTTTGTTTGCTTTTGTCTTTTCTCTTGCTAGGGGACTTTGTGTGCTTGAGTATAGCCATTTACCTACATCCCAATTCCTATTTCCCCCTGGAAAGCTCTTTATATCTGAATACCTCCTGACCTCTACTTTGCCTCTCCTCCTGCTGACACCCCCAGGTTGCCTTTACTTGTCTGGAAGCTCAGAAAGCTACATAATCTATTGTCTATAGGATCTGGGACGTTGAACATGTCCATTGCCTTATAATGCATCCAGGTGGTTTGTACCTACTACATTCAATTTAGTGGGATAAGCTAATAGGACAAAACTTAAGGTGTGGACATTTGAATAATGTGAATAATCTCTCAAAGGATCACAAGTTTACATTTGGCAGAGATTTTAGAGATTACCTTTTTCAAATGAAGAAACTGAGGCCCTGAGAGAAGTGACTTGTAAGTCACCTAGATAGATATCGGAAGAGCCAGGATTCAAGTCTGGGTTCTTTGGCTCTCTATCTAGTATTCTGTCCATGAGATCTCTCCATCTCTTGGAAGGAAAGAGTATGGCAGGGAAAGTCTCATGGAGAGTGATAGGGAGGGCTCTTGGACCCATGAACAAATGGTAAGTGAATTTCCAGACATATGGATTTCCCCCCATTAAAACTTGTAATTGATGTAGGAGATAGAGTTCCTGTTAGCAAAACATTAGGGACTAAGGCAAGGCTTTGTTGATTTAGGAATTCCAAAAAGCGAGCCTTAGAATCTCTTTATAATGAATAAATCCTGGGTCATCAGCAACCATAGCAAACAAGCCTTCATTCAGGAGGAACTTTTGTCAGCATGTTCATCTAAAGGGAGTGAGGAGGCAACTGTGGTTTGGTAATTGGTACAGGGACAGTGATTGAATACTGAGCATGGATTTAATTACAGGGTGAGCATTAATCTCCACCAACACAATTACTCAAACTTCATAAAAATGCAGGGAAAGAAAGCCTTTTGCAAGAGTCCGTGACTATTACCTTAAATATGACCACACATGCTCTTTAAATCACATTTCTACCTGAAGGTAAGCCACATACAAACAGAATAAAAACACCTGCATCAGATTTAGAGCTAGTGGAGCCCTTTTATCTCCGCTGCTAGAATGTAGTGTGTGGAGTGTTTGACATGGTATCCAGACAGAATTGACTTCAGTTCCCACTCCTATACTATATAATATATATTTTAACTGTATGACATATAATATATTTTAAACATATATAAATATATAATATCCATTTTAACTATATAATCTTGGACAAGCTACTAAAGCTGAGCCTCAGTTTCCTGATCTGTAAAATGAAGAGACTGAAATAAATGGCCTCCAAGATAAGCTCTCTTCTAGTTCTAAATCTTTGATTTTATGATGTTTTCATTTTTGTCTGTGTCTGTCCACGAAAGATGTATAACTAGCCACAAGCTTACATCTTGTTAGATGCTTATTGGTGCTAAATTTTCGTGGCTTGCAAGGCTGTCTTCCCCAGTTTCTATCATCCTTAGGCAGAATCTGTATTTCTTACTTAAGTTCATATTCCTTAAGGATCATAAATTAATTCATTGTAATAAACAGATGATACAGAATGAAGAAAACATGAAAACAATATACACAATAATTATAATAAATTTCCTTCTCTCTTTCTTTTTGTCTTTAAAATATTAGTTATGTGGAATGGATCACAGATGGGCATACTGGAGAAAATTCTAGTGATACAAACAAAAGATATCGATAAACATTAACAAATTAAATCATTTAAGGGAAAAACGGAAGGAAAAGAAAGAACTTAGAACAGAAGGTGAAACTTCATCTAAGCAGCATACTCTGTAAAACAAAATTAACGGAATAGAACTCAATGATTCAATGAAACATCAAGAAATATTAGAATAGTCAAAAGATTAAAAATCAGAACATGCGAGGCATCTAGTATTCAAAAAAAATTGGCCACTTAAAGATATCTAAGAGAGATAATGTATGAATCATAAGATTTCTTGAAAACTACATCCAAACAAAAAGCCTGGATATCATATTTAAAGAAATTAAAAACAAATAAGCACAAACCATTAGAACCAGAGAGGCAAGTGAAGACAGGAAAAATTGCACTACCACAACCCTAAAGCAACACCAGATTGAATCCCAGGGATATGATAGGCATAATTCAGAGTTTTGTGGACAAAAAAAATCATTGCTTTGAAAGTTCTTCATAACTTGGGCCCATCCTATCTTCTCAGTTTTCTTACACTATACTCTTCATCATGTCCTCTTTGATCCAGGGACACTAGTCTCCTTGCTGTGCACAGCACATGACATTCCTTTTCTGAACTCAGAGTATTTTCACTAGCTAGAATTCTCTCCCTGCTCATCTCTGTCTACTGACTTCCCTAGTTTTCTTTCAAGTCTCAGCTAAAGTTCTTTCTTCTATAAGAAGCTTTTCTCAGTCCTCCTTAATCTTGGTATCTTTCCTTTGAGAAAATCTGTAGTAAAAACAAGTTTTAGTACCTCAATAATATAGTAGATAAAAGCTTATTTATTTAGTACAATTGGTAATATGTGAAAATAAGTTCTATTTATTGTCTTAATAAGGTATTTTATCAACTTTAGCAGAACTGACTCCATTTTGTTTTAAATTTCTGTTTTGTGATTAAGATATCCTAAGTTTTTCAAAAGCAAGAGAAGTATCAGTTTGATATGTTATAGTATATATTCTGAAAAACAATTGATTAACACATATAGATCCTTTGATGAAGTAAACCACAAATGATAAGCTATTATAAACAACTTCATTGGTAATTTTGAAGTAAAATGCCAATCAAATTAACGTGGTAAACAACTTTAGCTAAAAGTATTATGAGAGGTGATGAGATCACAGTCATCAGCCTGTTCAGGCTCCTTAATTCTTTTATATTTGAGACTACAGCAATGCTGATTGAATGACAGAGATTTAGAGACTTACTGGAAGACCACTCTGGAAGGAGATCGGGAACTTTAACTGAGTACAAAGGGAGCATCCTTTGATCTGGTTTGGTGAGAAATGAGCCTATAGGAACTTCTATATCATGAGGGTTATGGGAGTTTGTTTTTGGATATTATTTCATGCTTTGATTAATAAAGCTTGATTGAATGCATGTCTAAGTAGTGTTTCCATTGTATTTGTTAGCATATATAATGGTAAATCACAGATGTGCACTGACCATTACACAATCCCCAATTTATCCTATATATAGCTTATTTTTAGATGGGAATAGATCCCACCTCATTTGATTGTGAAATCCTTGAAAACAGGGACTGTTCCCCTGCCCCATTTCATTTATTTGTATCTTCAGTATTTAGCACAGTTTCTGGCACATAGAGGAAGATTAATAAATGCTTTTCGACAGACTAACTTACTCTTTGGGATCAACAGTTGTTTACCTACAACCTGTGAATTTTAAGGGGGCTATAATGACAAAGGCAACACGGTGTAGTGGTTAGAGAATCGGTTATAAAGTCAAGAAGATGTGGGTTCAAGTTTCATTTCATACACATATTGCCTATGTGACCCTGGGAAAGACTCTGCTCCAGCAAGCTACTAAGACTATAACGTGGCAGGGCAGCTAGTTGGCACAGTGAAAAGAGCACCAGCTTTAGAGTCAGGAGGACCTGAGTTCAAATCCAGCCTCAGGCTCTTGACCCTTACTAGCTGTGTGACCTTGGGCAAGTCACTTAATGCCTTGCCTTCCCCCTCTTACCCCTAAAAAGGACTATAATGTGTCACAGTCAATAGAGTGTGGGGTCTGGAGTCAGAAAAACCTAAATCTAAATATAGCCTCAAACACTAATGGTGTGACCCTGGGCAAGTCACATAACCCCTGTTTGCCTTAGTTTCCTTATTTATAAAATGAAATTAATACAGAACCTTTCTCCCAGAGTTTTTGGGAGGATCAAGAGATGTAGTCGTTATAAAGCACTTAGCATAGACCCTGACACATAGCAAGGACTATGTAAATATTAACTATCAAATATTATCATTGCAAGTTATCAGGCTGGGAGGACCCCACATCAATGTAGTCACAAGTTTTTTCCATCACATCATCATTTCTGCCCCCACCCCAAATGGTTAGATGATAGATCTGAAAACTCTGAGAAATAAAAGCATTATGCAGTGAAAGGTTTTAATCATGAGATAACGCATGCAAATATTTTCTCAGGGGTAAGTGCCACAATGCAGTTCTGTCAGGAACTTTGTAGAGTATCTGTGCAAACTCCTTCAGGCTGTTCTGAAGCTTTTTTCCTGGGCCAACTTCTTTCCAATAAACCTGCACCTAGCACAACACCCTCTGATTTTTGGAGCTTCCATCTTGTTCATCTTTCATTGTTGAAGAGGTCCAATGACATTGAGTAAGTGATACCATGATTTGCAACTGAATTGGATTTAAGTGAGGGAGGGCTGTGCAAAGTCACAGGCCTCACTTTCAACCCTGGAGCAACCTGGGTCCAGGGCCCAGCTATAGATCAGGATGACTGGAGATGACCCTGGATGCCGTGGGGGACTTTGGCTTTTTTAAGTTAAGGTTTTTAATAGGTCTCAGTTTGTCAGTTTTTCTGAGACCCGTTCCTTCTTAGGATGTATGAAGTGCCAGGTGTCTCTGTACCTAATGAGTAATGGCCATTTATCTAGAGGACTCTTCTATCCTTCTTTGATAATTGCATCAGAAAAAAAATTAAAAGGAGTGGATATCATATAAAATTTTCCATCCCCAGACTTAATGCTTTTGCACAGACAGTTAATCCTCCATATCCAGAATGCTCTACGTCCTCATCTCTGTTTATTGTTAACCCAGCTCTTTTCAAGGATCAGTCTTGTTACCTCTCTTCGGATTAAGCAAAAGAACCATTATCTCCACTTTCTGTTGCATTAAAGAGGGCACTAACCTGAAAGCAAATGCCCACTTAGTAAAGGTGAGGGAAGGAAGACAAGATTAGAATAAAAACAGGAGTTTTGCAAAGAAAATGTTGTGAGGAGTACAGGAACTTAAAGCCCTAGACTCTTATGGAAATAAACGTGATTTTTTTTTTAAGGGCAAAAAGTTCAGAAGGAACCCACTGTGTGACTAATTTGATTCTTAATTTTAATTCAAATCCTTCTGAGGTTGCATTTTTTTCTTCCTTTTCTATATTTCATTTCGTTTTGTTTTTTTTTTGTGAGTAGTGCTTTATTTTTTTCCTATTACATGTAAATATAGTTTTAAAAAAGATTTTGAGTTCCAAATTTTTATCCTTCTCTCCCTTTCCCCTCCTTAAGATAGCTAGCAGTCTGATATAGGTTATACATGTACAATCGTATAAATATATTTCCATATTAGTCATGCTGTGAAAGAAGAAAGAGAACAAAAGGGAAATCCACCAAAACAGACAAAAATGCAACACAGTTCTTTCTCTGGATGTGGATAGCATTTTCCATCATGAATCTTTTGAAACTGTCTTGGCTTATTGTATTGCTGAGAAAAGCTAAGTGGGCTAAGTCAAACATAGATGATCATCGAACAGTGTTACTGTTACTATGTACAATGTTCTCCTAGGTCTGCTTACTTCACTCAGCATTGGTTCATTTTAGTCTTTCAGGATTTTCTTGGCACAGTGGATAGAGCCCTGGGCTTGAATCTTCTTCAGGAATTCAATCTAGCCTCAGACATTACTAGGTAGGTGATTCTGGGCGAGTCACTTAACCATGTTTGCCTCATCTGCAGTGAACTGGAGAAGGAAATGGAAAACCATTCCAGTACCTATTTTCCTTCCTTCCTTCCTTCCTTCCTTCCTTCCTTCCTTCCTTCCTTCCTTCCTTTTTTCTTTCCTTTCCTGGAAGTCATGTCCTCCTTAAGGGAATGATGAACTTTGACATAATGAGAAACTTCTGGAATTACAGCAATTCTCAAGTAGAAGTAGAATACTTTGATTATGGCCTTACCCCTTTATATATACTATAGAAAGATAAGTAATTTATTCAGAGCATGGGGATAAACATTCCACAATATTGTGGAAATTCACCTGATATTGGGAAATAGGACTATTTCTTAAAGACAGTCTTAACATCATAGTGTAATATATGATTTTATGGTAAAGAATTAGAAGATATTTGTCAAAATCTTGTGGACCCAGTGCCAAAATCTGTAAAACATGTGAGTGGAGCAATAGAAGGCCATATTACGATTCAAAGTTTTTTAAAGAATAAAATATTTGCAAAGGTAAAAATTTGCAAAGTTTATTGTACAATAATAAATTTAATCAATTTACTTTGTACCAGTGAATTTGCATAATGCTATAACTACTTGCTGACTGTTTGATTGATTTATCAATCCCAAGAGCCTCTGCAGGCCAAAATCATATTGAGATTTCAATTCATGAAAGATGGTGACCCATAACGTTAATGAAAATAATTAGATATATTGAGGATATATCTCTGTATACCCTGTGAGAGAAAATGATAATCACTCTTTTGGTACCATCTGTTGGCTCAAGAGGTACATTTCTTATAGTATTTAGGAAGAGGGGGAAAGAGAGAAATGTATTCTGTCAGGCCATTTCATACCCTGTTAGCAAATCTGTGACATCACAAAAGTGATGCCAGAAGAATATAACTTCTTTCAAGACAAAGCCTTTTGAATTTTTGTTTTTGTATCTTCAGCCTCTAGAATAGCCTGGGACATGGTTGGTGTGAAACAAATACTTGTTGATTGATCAGAGGTGATACAATAGAGATTTGATGACTGCTTTCACAGTTCGATTATATAAATGATAGCTTAGTTACCCCACCCCTGAAGATAATAGGAAGGTCAAAAGATCCACTTGAGGGGCCCTACCCTAGGAAGACTTTCTCTTGGGAACTAGAGGCATTTTATGCATTTACTCCTCCTAGCTCCCCCTCTCCCCATGACAACAAAGGCAGGACATCTCTACCAAAGTCTCTTCTTCCTCAGCTGCTGTTACTTTTACCTACTGCTCTCTGTGCTTGTGGCCTCCTGGAGGACTTGAGAAAGATGATTAACCTTTGAAGAGAGTTTTTAGGAATGTTTATTGCCATCCTTCCTGTTTGTCAGAGACCCTACAATCTTCTTTACTGTCATTTTATGATAATTTCTTTTATAAAAGCCATCTTCTTTTTATTAATTTTACTTTTTGCCTGTCATTGATCATTAGATTTTGATCTGATAAGGACCTCATAGACCTAGTTCAGCCCACTTATTTTACAGATGAAGAAACTGAGGCAGAGAGACATTGAGTAACTGGCCCCGGGACAACCAGATAATAAGGGACAGAGATAGGAATTTAACACAGACCGTCTGACTTCAAGATTGAAGGTCTGTCCACTGTACCATACCGCCTCATGTATCAAAGTTCTTCCGGCTCCAACCACTCCAAAGGTTTCTTGGAAAACTTTGGAGCTGCCCTAATTCAGAAAGAACAGGGTGGGAGTATTGCCAGCCAGCTTGAGCACAGAACACTTTCTAGCTGAGCAGCTGATGAGCTCCCTTAACTCACTTGTGGCAGTAATTACACCAGGCAGGCTTTGATTTAAGGCAAGGCATTAATTCAAACCTCAGTTCTTCTTTTGCTGTGGGCGTCTGCAGGAGTAAATTTATTTCTAGTGGTAGCTGCTGCAGAGAAACTAGGACTTTGTAGCACTTGATAAAAGCTGAATCTGAAACTGAACAAACAGGGCAAAGGAAGTACGTATAAGTGGGAAAGGACAGCAGGATGAATCCATGTAAGACTTTTAGACTGTGGACCCGTGGATTCCTGGGTCCAAGATAACAAGTTTTTAAAAAGCATCACTCCTTTAACCATCTTTTAGTTAGTTTTAATTTTTCCTTTTGACTTGACCCAAAATTTAATTGGTATTGGAAACTCACAATGAGAAAACTTTCTGTAGTCAATGCAAATATGTAGGTGCTCTGCAACTTGAATAGTTAAGGGATTTGTCTAGAATTATACACATAGATTGTATCAGAACTAGAACTTGAAGCTCAGTCTCATGTCTTTTAGGTCAGCTTTCCATCAAGTACTCCATACCTGCTTTTCCAACCTAAAATATAATCACTGTTCTTTCAATGACTTGCTTTTGCTCAGCTCAGGTCATATAATAACACCACCTTTCTGGTAAGTAATATCTTTCTTTGGGACCCACCCCCTGCAAAGTCTGAGAAGACCATGGGTGCTACTTTTAGTTGCTCTAGGGAAGAGAAAATAGAGATTAAGGGAAAAGCAGCTTTTTTGTAATCATTTATTATTTAAGTAATATTAAGTTATTTCAGTAACACTAATCTGTTATAATTTTCAATGATAGAGGAAACTATATTGTTAATCTTGTTCAAGTTCATGCTATGTATTAGGAATACATATGCATACGTATGTGTATATCTATATCTATATGTATGCATGTACACACATACATACATACTTGCATATATTAGGAAATACACATGTGTGCACACACAGAATTTTAAGAGAAATGGGTTTGAAACCATTTTGGATGGCTAAAATAGAACTAATGCTGTTTCATGGAAGAGGGACAGTGATACTGGATCTGTGGCGAGAAGTGTTTTTTATTATTATTTTTGCTTGGTTTGGCATTTTCTTTAACTAATCTATTTCTTAAGTTCTTAAAATGGGGCATTGTTTTAGATCCAGGATTCTCTTCCTTCTGCCCTTTTGGTTTGGGTGGTCAGCCTGGCGTGGTACTGCTCTGGATCACCAAATTGCTACCTTGACCTATTCTGGGTTATGACCCTTTTGAAGCTTGGAGGTTGAATGCTGGAGCCATAGTGCCTTTTCTGGTGTCTCAGGACAGAATGCAGCTTACTATATAAGCAATTTTCAGCAGGTTAGAATGGAGGATTGGAGAGTAATTTTAAGGAGAGAGGAAAGTTGAAATTTTGGTAATGAATGAATAAATATTCAAACATATTCCTGAATTGCCCTAGAACTTGTATTGATGAAAATAAACTTGTTAGTAAGTGAAGGAGAAGAGAGGGATCATCTCATATAAGATGTAAGTGAGTGTAATTGACACCAAACTCTGTTGCATTTCTATACAAAGAAGACAAAAAAGCTTTTATACAAGCCTGTGGATTTCTACCATGGACATCTAAAAACTCAGGGCCTGGAGTCAGAATGACCTGAGTTCAAATTCAGCCTCAAACACTTACAAACTGTGTGACCCTGGACAAATCACTTAACCCTGTTTGCCTCAGTTTCCTTATCTGTAAAATGAGTTGAAGAAGGAAATGGAAAACCACTCCAGTATCTTTGCCAAGAAATCCCAAATGGGGTCATGAAGAGTTGGATATAACTGAAAATAATTAAATAAAAACAACATGAAGCAGATTTCTACTAATCTATTTTAAAAAGTGAATTAAATTGAATGAATTGGTAACAAAATCACCCTATATTCTCCTCTAAAATTTTTGGTTTCTTTTTTCCTATGTTGCTATTTTTCTATGGATTCTATTTTCTTTTTGCATTTCTATCACCACTCATGAATTCATAGCTTTATTGAACTTCCCATCTCCCCTCTTTAAGAAATAATTGTAGCAAGGAAGGACTTGCATGAAATAATGGAGAGTGGGATCAAGAGAATGTTGTATAGTCATAGGAATATTGTTCGAAAGTTAACTGTGAATGACTAAACTATTCCGAGTAATATGAAAGTTCATACGAACTGTGTCCTACGAAGGAATATGCCATCCAGAGAAAGAACTGATATATGGAAGTATCATATGGTTACACACACACACACACACACACACACACACACACACACACACACACACACGCAAGTATCTTTCCCTTCTCTAGTGTGGAATTTGGAGAAAGGGAGACAGTTCAGAACTCAAAATGTAATAAAAAAGGTGAAGTTAAAAAAGAACAAATAAAAAGGAGGAAAAACAAAGAACATGATGTCAAACAAAATTAATCATTGTATTGTTGATATCTAGAAAAAGTCTCATTCTGTCTCAAGAGATAGAATATTCCTCCATCATGAGTCTTCTGAAGTTTTGATTGGTTACTGCACTGATCACTGTTCTAAAGTTTTTCCAAAGCTGATTTTCTTTATATCATTGTGATAATCATAGAATTTGTTCTTTCAGTTCTGCTCATTTCGTTTTTCATCGATTGACACAAGTTCTTCCTAAATTTCTTATAAAAATATTATTTTGCTATTACTAATGGTACAATAACAGTCTATGACTGTCATATACCACAATTTGTTCAACCAGTTGATAGGTATGGACTTTATTTTCATTTCATCACTTTGACAAAAAGTGCTGATAAATATATTTCTGTACCTTTGAATTCATTCCTTCTATCTCATCCTCTTTGGTGAATATTCCTAGTAGTGATATCACTGGGGACTTTGGGAGCATAGTTCCAAATGGTTTTCTAGCATGTTTGGATCAATTCACATTTCCATTAACAGCTCACTGGTGCACCAGTTCTCCTAGAGACCCTCCAAAATTGCCATTTTCCCCACTCACTGCTTTTTTCGTTTTTGCCAACATAATAGGCATGAGATGGAACCTCGCTGTAGTTTTAATGTGCATTTCTCTTAACTCAGTGCTTTGGAACATTTTTTCCCCCATATATATTGCCAATAACTTACAATTCTTCCTTTGAAAATTGTCTATTTTAAGATCTTGCCTTTAACTGAACACCTACAAAGAACAGGAAACCATCTTCCTATGGGCAAAAGTCCATTTTATTTCTATACAGCTCAAATGTTTGGGAAAGATTTCCTGACGTCAAGTCTGAATTTTCTTCTTGCAATTTCTAAGAATTGCTCCCTATTCTCCTCTCCGAGTCCAAATGGAAAAAGTCTAATCCACATGATTGCTCTTCAAATACTTGAAGACATTGAAGACATTGATTCAGCACTACCTAAGTCTTTTCTTTTCTAGGCTAAACACTCAGATCCCTTCAATCAATCTTCATATGATATAAACTCTAGTTACCTCATCATTCTGGTAGCCTCCTTTTGTACATTCTCTTTTTTTAAAAAGTTTTATCAATGTGTTTTATTTTTACATTACAGATACTTATAGATTGTGCCCCTACTTTCAAGTAAAGTAAAACAATTAAGTGTAATTAATAATATAGTGACTGCACCTGAAAGTGCATACACAATCCACATATGAAACACCCTTATTTCTTTATTTTAGAAATCAACACAAAACTATACCCTCACCCTCCCAGCCCTCAACCAATTAATAAAATGAAAAAGTTAATTTTTTATAAGTTATAGTCAAGCAAAACAAACTCACTCAATTGCTGTGTGTGTTTATGTATGTATGTATGTGTATATATATATATATGTATATAAATATATATACACACATACACATAATGTATATTATTTCTTTACCCTTCAGTTGTTTCAGTTGTATCTGATTTTTCATGACCCCATTTTCGTTGTTGTTCATTTGTTTGGCAAAGGTACTGGAGTGGTTTGTCATATCCTTCTCCAACCTATTTTATGGAGAAGGAAACTTAGGCAAACAGGGTTGAATGATTTGCCCAGGGTCACATAGAGCTATTGTCTGTATTTGGACTCATTTTCCTCCCTCCAAGCCCGGTGGTCTATCCATTGTGCACATAGCTGCCCATACATACATAAATGTACATATATGTATATAGGTGCACACATGTTCACATATATGTGTATATATTTGTATACATATATACACATGAACACAATGTAAACACATATGTGTGTGCATACATGCATATATATATATATATATATATATATATATATATACACACACCCATACATAAAGAAACATATATATTATTCTGCATCTTACATCATCGTTTTCATTATTATTCTTGGATTGTGGTACCCAGAACTGAGCAATGCTCCAGATGGGCAGAGATACGGGGGCAATGACCTCCCTATGCATAGAAGCGATACCTCTTAAAGTAGGCCAGGATGACATTAGCTTTTTTTGGCTGTCACATCACAGTACTAACTCATATTAACTCATGGTTTGTTAAATTCCCCAGAATGTTTCCAGTTTTTTTCTACTTCCATGTCTGTTGACTGATTTGGAATGTTTTGGCATTACTAATCCAATCTATGTCAGATCCAAGATCTCCAGCACACATAAATTCAGCATCAGAAACCAAATGAAAATATACCCACATTTTTTGTTTGATGGCATGAGATACTTACCTATATGTATAACCCATACCTTCAACATTATTTCTAGAGCCAGTGTAGAGTAGTACATTAAAGCTCTGGCCTTGGAATCAAAAAGACCTGTGTTTGAGGGGCGGAGCCAAGATGGTGGAGTATGCTCACATAGGCTAGCCCATGGATTTCCTCTAAAAAGAACTTCCAACAAATTCTGGAGCAGTGAAAGCTGCACAGCAACACAGTGAAGGAGATTTCCATTCCAGAGAGCCCTGAAAAACTGATTCCAAAGGTCCATCACGCACTGGGTGGGAGTGGAGCCCTGCCCTGCCCTGGCTGCATGACACTGAGAGGAGCAAGCAGATCCGAGCAGGCTTCAGGGATGGAATCTCCAGTGGCCACGAAGGTCCCTCCACCCACAGACGCACAGGTCAGTGAGAGAGACGGGCTCAGAGGGGAGCGGGATGTCTCTGGGACTCAGGCCCCTTCGGGAGGCAGTGGCAGAGGCAGCAGATGGCCAGAGGCTCCCAGAGCAGGCAGGAGCTCAGCAGGAGCTTCATTACAAAAGGTCTCTGCATAAACCCCCTGAGGGAACTGAGCCTGGGAGGAGGCCCTGCCCCCACCTGAGCACCAGAAATTAAACTTCCATTGAATAGCAGCCAGGCCTGCCGCCAAAAGCCCAGAAACTGGGGAGCAGCATTTGAATCTCAGACCCCAAGCACTAGCTGGGCAGACCTAGGCCAGGGGTGGAGAGGACTCTCAGAAGTCAAGTAACTGGCTGGGAAAATGCCCAGAAAAGGGAAAAAAAAATAAGACCATAGACGGTTATTTTCTTGAAAAGATGATTCCACCATTCCTCTCTGATGAAGAAGACCAATGCTTACCATCAGGTAAAGACATAGGAGTCAAGGCTTCTGTATCCCAAACATCTGTAGATATGCAATGGGCTCAG